>CAUYUJ010015234.1:2500-12500 GCA_963575745.1 Prorocentrum cordatum
TCCCACATTTGCCCACATGTTCGGGGGAATCGACGATACATTGTGTCTGTGTGTGTGTTTTTTTTTTGTTCCCTCCTGAGGTTAAGTCGGGCCTGTCCCTCTACAGGGGGAGTATCCAAACATAGTCCAAAAATAAGTCAGGGGACGATTTCTTGACTATTTTTTTCTTGACCTTTTGGGTGTCGTTCTTGACTATTTCTTATTTTTCGTCTAAAATCCCCCTGTGGGGGGACACGCCCGACCTCGAGGATGGCCTTCAAGGGGCCCTAGGACGCACAAATGAACAGGCACAAATCGCAGGACTCCCCATCTTCTTTCTGCATCTTCTGGGCGTTTGCCTTCCCCCCCCACTCCCCACATTTGCCCACATGCTCTGGGGAATCGACGCTGCACTGTGTCTGCGCGTTTTTTGTTCCCTCCCGAGGCCTGTGAAGGGGCCCTGGGACACACAAATAAATACACACAAATAAAAGGATTCCCCATATTTTCCCATATTTTCTGGGTTTTTGTCTTCCCGCCCAATTCCCATATGTTTCCATATTTTCTTGGGGATCGACGATGAATTGTGTCTGTGTGTTTTTTCCCCCTCCCGAGGCCTGGTAGCACTCCAGCCGCGCATAGTGCAGCTGCTGCACGCGCGCGCTCAGCGGGTCCGCGGCCCTCAGCGCCTCGTCGCGGGGGTCCCGGGCCCGGGCGACGCCCGCGCAGAGCGCCACGAGGCCCTCGCACGCGGGACGGCATCCGCACACCGCCGCGTCTGGCCAGGGCTAAGGTCGGGCCTGTCCCCCTCTACAGGGGGATGTTTGGACGAAGAATCTAAAGGGAAATTGAGACACGCAAATAAATACACACAAATAAAACTATTCCCCATATTTTCCCATATTTTCTGGGTTTTTGTCTTCCCCCCCAATTCCCATATTTTCCCATATTCTCCTGGGAACCGACGATTAATTTTGCCTGTGTGTTTTTTCCTCTCCTGAGAATCATTTAAAAAGTGCCCCAAAAATGCTCCAAAGATGCTCGAACATAGGAGAAACCAAAAAAATGGGGTCCAGACTATTGGTTTTTCCTATGTCGGAAGCTTCCCCCTGCAGAGGGACAGGCCCGACTGAAGGCCAGGGCCGCCCTGGGCCCACGCAAGGTGTACACGCCTCCTGGCCGAGGCCAGGAGGGTCTGTACACCACCAAGGGGCCCAGGGTAGCCTTCGCCAGCCCCGGTGGTGGGGTACAGATCTGCGGATGCCACGACAATGCACACCCTAACAGTCCTACCATTGAATGTAACATGTGTTTGAAATGTCGGACAACGAAACATGTCTCAAACATGTGTTTCACATGTTGAAAAACGTGTTTTTAGCACATGTCTTAGATCTCCATGGATTATCCCCACAAGCATATTTGTTTAGCTTCCTTTTAGATCTACCCCCCCAAAAAATAAGCTCAAAACAAAACGTGTTTAAGATCTCCATGGATCGTCCTCCACAAGTGCAGATGCCCTCTGCGGGCCTTGCACGCTCCGACGGCGCGAAGCAGGCCGCAAGCCCTGGCCAGGTCCACCCGCGCGGCGTGCTGCAGCAGCGCGCGCAGGGCCCGCTGCACCAGCGCGCCGAGGCGGGCCCTGTCGAGCAGGTCGCCGGAGCCCCTCGCGGCCGCCAGGCTGCCCTGGACGGCCGCCAGGAGCTCGCACGCCTCCTGCACCTCCAGGTCCTCTAGGGGAACAAAAAGTGGCATAAGCATAAAAACTCGGAGGTCCGCGCGGATTTCTCGGATCGGCGCTGGACCCCCCTCCCTGGCGCGCGGAGCGCGCCAGGGGCGGCGCCAGAGGCGCCGCCGGGGGGCCCCAGCGCCGATCCGAGAAATCCGCGCGGACCTCCGAGTTTTTATGTTTATGTCACTTTTTGTTCCCCTATCCTCGGCGCTGAAGAGGGACGGGCACCTCGGCGCGGCGACACTCGTGCGCAGAGGGCATCTGCAGTCAACCCGCATCACAAGGGCGCACGGCAGGGATGCCAGGGCCTCGGAAGGCCATGTCGGCGCTCTTCGAGCGGGGCGAGGCCAACGAAAGCGGCCAAGGATGGGCCGAGGAGGCAAGGATGCGGGGGTACCCTTGGGAAGGTTGCACATCCTTACCATGCGGGCCGACTGTATACACCACCACCCTTCCTGGCCAGGGCCATCCTGGGCCCTGGCATGGTGTATACGCCTCCTGGCCGAGGCCAGAAGGGTCTACACACCGTCGTGGAGCCCAGGGTGGCCTGGCCGGGCACGGTGGTGGTGTATAGATGGCATCTGCGGAACTCATGCACCTCGCCTGCCTGTGTCACCCCCGCCCCTTCGAGGCCAGTGAAGGTGCACGGGCTTCGAGGCTCTCGGGGAAGCCTGGAGGGCGCACAGCTCTCCTGCCCATGGCAGGGGGCAGTCCCGAGCAAGGTCGGGCGAGGTGCAGAGATTCCTCCTCCTCCTCCTCCTGCTCCTCCTCCTGCTCCCCCTGCTCCTGCTCCTCCTCCTCCTGCTCCTCCTCCTCCTCCTCCTGCGCCTGCTCCTCCTCCTGCTCCTGCTCCTGCTCCTCCTCTTCCTACTCCTCCTCTTTCTCACTACCCTCCTCCCTCCTCCTCCTCCTCCTCCTCTCCTCCTCCTCCTCCTCCTCTCCTCTCCTCCCCCTCCCCCTCCTCCTCCTCCTCCTCCTCCTCCTCTCCATCCTCCTCCTCCCCTCCTCCTCCTTCCTCCTCCTCCTCCTCCTCCTCCTCCTCCTCATGCCTCCTCTCCTCCTTCCTCCTCGCCCCCCCCTCACTCCTCCTCTCTCCTCCTCCTCCTCCTCCTCTCCTCCTCCTCCCTCTCCTCCTCCTCATCCTCCTCCTCCTCCTGCTCCTCATGCCCTGCTCTCCTCCTTCCTCCTCCTCCTCCTCCTCCTCCTCTCGCCTCCTCTTCACTCATCCTCCTCCTCCTCCTCCTCATCCTCCTCCTCCTCTCCTCCTCTCCTGCGCTGCCCTCCTCCTGCTCTCGCTCCGCTCCTCCTCTTCCTCCTCTCCTCTCTCCCTCCTCCTCCTCCTCCTCCTCCTCCTCCTCCTCCTCCTCCTCCTCCTCCCCTTTTCCCCCTCCCCCTCCCCTCCTCCTCCTCCTCATCTCCTCCTCCTCCTCCTCCTCCTACCTCCTCCTCCTCCTCCTCCTCCTCCTCCTCCTCCTCCTCCTCCTCCTCCTAGACTGGGCGAGGTGCAGAGCTTCCTCGCGCCGACACCTGGCGTGCAGCTGGCGGCAGGCCACCACGCCGCCCTGCATCAGCTGCTGCAGGACCTGCCGCGCCTCTGGCTGGCAGACGAGGTCCCGGAGCGACAGCTCCGCGAACTTGACGAGCACCTCTTGAGTATCGTTTAACCAATCCCCATCCCCAGCGGCGTGGCCCGGGCCCCACTGGCCGATCTACCCCCCTAGATGGGGATGTAGGTCGTTCTCTTCGGGTTTCGAGGGGTATATCCCCAACTGGGGTGGTGATTTGGTGGGGGTCTCGAAGGGGATGGAGATGGGGATGGGGATCTGTTAAACGATATCGACCTCTGGCGGGCAGGGTGCCGCGGAGAGCGCGTCCGCCTGCCCGGCCACGAGCTCCAGGAACAGCAGCGCCTCCACCGCCGTGGAGGTCAGCAGCATCAGGCCGGCCGCAACCGACGCCTCCGGGGCTGCCGACGGGTCCACGGCGGCCCCGAGGGCAGCGGGCGCCGCGCCCCCGGGGGACAGGGCCAGGCCGGTCGCGGTGCTGCCGGGATCGAAGAAGGCCTTGCAGCCCTCGAGCGTCACGAGCAGCGCCGCGAGCTGGGCGTGGACGTGCGCGCGCTGCGCTCGGGACCATGTGCAGCGCCACTGCGCACCCTGGACGGGTGGCGCGGAGGCTGGCGCGGGCGGCCACCACTCGCCGGCCTTGCGCTTCAGGCGGTTGGCGCCAGGCGCCCTGGGTGGCCACGTGACCGCCATGACCGGCACGAGCCACATGGGCCTCAGGATCCGGCTCAGGTACAGGCAGAGGCCACGAAGGCGGCCAGAGGCGTTGCAGGCAGTGCGCAACTGCACGAACTGGCCAAACGCGGCCGCAGGGGGATAGAGGGTCCGGGTGTCGACGGACGCCACCGCCTGGGACAACCCCAGCTCGCGAGCCAACTGAGGTGAAAAAAGTACGTGCTGTGCCCGCTGTGCCACTATCTCCTCCTGGGGATCCCGTGCGACCGCGGGGCATCCGATCTCCCTGTAGCCCACGTCCCGTGCGGGAGCGCTGCGAGCAGCGCCAGCGGCCGACGCCAGCAGCTGGAAGCACAGCGCCGAAGTCTGCTCCGGCGTGTACCGCGCGGCGAAGTCGCGCAGCTGCGCCGTGTCCCCGCTCAGCAGATGCCGCTGCAGGGCCTGCAGTGGCTGGATCTTTGTGGCACTGTGGACGCCGAGATTCGAGACCACCAGGAAGCGCGTGGGGGGCAGTAGCTGCTGCCGGGCCAGCTCGCTGAGCGCCGCCACCGGCTGGACCATCGCCGCGCCGGGCCTTCGGGAGCGGCCAAGAGGGGGGTGTCCAAGAGGGTGGGGGTGCAAATCATGACCGGCGGCATGTGCGCGGCCCAGCGGGGGGGCCAGGGACGTAATGAAGCAAGAAGAGGCGCCATGAGAGCTGGGGAAATATCATGGCCCCCGCCATGGTATCCACCCCCCCAGTCATCACCCCCCTCTTCTCCGCCCCCGAGGCCTGCGGCCGTACAGGAACTGCAGGCCCCGGGGCAGCCGCTGCCCGCAGGCGGCCAGGGAGACGACACGGCACGGGCCCGCCCCGCCCACGCCGACGACGTCCACATTCTCGACGATCGGCGGCGAGCGAGGGGGGCAAGTGAGCAGGAGGAGAAGGCCTTCTCGGGAGGTTCGGAAGTCCCCCGCCCTTCCGAGGAGTCTTGGAAGCCTTCCCCGGAGGCAGAGAGCAATCTTCTCGGAAGGCGCGAGGGCTGCGGAGAAGTCCCGCCGCCGTCTGAGAAGGCCTTCTCCCTCTCATGCCCCCCCATCCCCACGGGCGCACCGCCGAATTCGGTTTTTGGGTCGTAACTCGGGTCTCCGGCGGCCGTTCTGGACGATCTGGACATCCCCAGAACGCACTCGGCGAGGCGCAGCTGCTGGCAAGCATCCCGAGGCGTGAACACGGCCGAGAAGCGACGAAAACATCCGAAAACTTCGGGCCTCGA
The DNA here is from genome assembly GCA_963575745.1 of Prorocentrum cordatum. Taxonomy (NCBI): domain Eukaryota; class Dinophyceae; order Prorocentrales; family Prorocentraceae; genus Prorocentrum; species Prorocentrum cordatum. The sequence continues at coordinate 7,705 of CAUYUJ010015234.1, forward strand.
ATCATGTTGTTCCCATCGTACTGAAGGACCACGGCCAAGACATAATTTCAAGCACCCGGAAAAATGTCGAAAGAGTGTAGAGACAGTGTCGGATGAGTGTCTCCCAGGGCCCGACACGCGTGAACACCCTCGAGCTTCGGTATATTTTTGTTGGTGTTCGACAGTCTTCCTGGTGATCAAGGCTAAACTTAAGTCGGGCGTGTCCCCCTACAGGGGGCAGATTTAAAAATAGTCAAAACATAATCTGGGGACTATTCTTTTACAATGTTTGGGCATCTTTTGAATATTTCTTGAATATTGTATAATTTTTCGTCCAAAATCCCCCTGTAGGGGGACAGGCCCGACAGAAGGCTGAAGCAGGTTGAAACATCATGAGCCTCGAACCCGAAACTTCCCCCCCTCGCCCGCCGCCGAGACGAGGCCGGCGGGCGTGGCCAGCCACGCCGCGTGCCCGCGGCTCTGCCGCTGGGCCACGGCGCGGGCGTCCGGGCCGATGGCCACGACGACGTCGCCGCCCTGCGGCGCCCCCGCCGCGCCGGGGCCGCCGGCGCCCCAGGCACGACCTCAGGGGGAGGAGCAGGAGGAGGAGGAGGAGGAGGAGGAGGAGGAGGAGGAGGAGGAGGAGGAGGAGGAAGGGAGGAGGAGGAGGAGGAGGAGGAGGAGGACGACGAGGAGGAGGAGGAGGAGGAGGGGGGAGAGAGGGGAGGGGGGCAGAAAAGAAAAGGGAGGAGGGGGAGTGAGAGGAGGAGAGGAGAGGAGGGAGGAGGAGGAGGAGGAGGAGGAGGAGGAGGAGGAGGAGGAGGCGGAGGAGGAGGAGGAGGAGGAGGGAGGAGGAGGGAGGAGGAGGAGGGGGGGAAGTGAGAAGAAGAAAAGGGGAACGGGCAATGACACCAGCATCAGAACTCGGAGTTGGAGGCTTGGAAATGGGCACCAACACCAACAAAGGGGGTTGCCTCCACCTGGGGAGGATGATCCCAGATTTTGGTGTTGGTGCTAGTCTTTCGGCCACCTCGGAAGCCCGTGTATTACCACCATCACCGAGATCGGGATCGCCATCCCTCGGTGAAAGACAAATCAAAACTCCGAGGTCCGCGCGGACCTTCGAGTTTGTTGCTTTTGTATCACGGTTTGTTTCCCTAGACCTGCGGCAGGGCTCGCCGCGGGAGGCGCGCCTGCAATCTGTGCCACCAGCAGCAGGATCCCGTCGACCTGCTCGGCGTCCCTCACGCGCAGCTGCGGCGCGCTCGCGTCCAGGAAGCGGACGTGGTGGACCGCCACCGAGGACATCTGCGGAGGCTGAGCCTTCGCCCCGGCCTGCGCGCCAGCGCCGTCCGTCGGCGCAGAGGCGAGGGACCCGCCCGCGCCCGCCCTCTTGTAGTTGCCCCGCAGGAAGATCCGAACGCCGTCCTCACACACCGCGCACGCCACGACGCTCCCCCCGTCGTGCTGCCCCAGCGGGATCAGCCTCGCGACCGGCCTCGGCGAGGCCGCGGAGCCGGCGGGCGAGAAGCCCGCGTCGCCGAGCAGGCCGGACAGGGCGCCCGGCCGTGCGCCCACCTGCGCGAGGCCCGGGAACAGCTGGCCGCGGGCCTTCTGGACCTGCGTCGCGAGGGTCGTGTTGGAGATGGTGCACAGCTGGATCAGTGGGGGCTCGGTGACTTTACCTGGCTGCCCACCAGACCACCGCGACCCAACCCGAGGGCCCAAACTTCGGGCTGGGGGAGGCGGTAGGAGTTCCGTGCGTGTTTTTGTTGCAGTGTTCCCCGACGCCCCCCCTCACTGGGAGTGGAGGTCTAGTTGGGGCCTCTAGGTTGGGGTGGGGTAGTTTGGTGGGTGATGATTACCACTGGCATCTCGCTTGTTCGCGGGAATCTGGAAGACCACAACTGAGGAGGTCGACGTCAAAGAGAACATCAATCTTCGGGCGCCGTCCACTTCGAGTGCCTTGACCCCCGCCTCTGCTCCAAAAATCCGCAAGCGTGCCCCCCTGGCACGCCCAGGCGTGGCAAAGTCGGCGGCAACCCATGGGAGCCTCGCATACCATCTTGTCGGCTCTTGCGAATCGACGCTAATCGACGCTAGTCAACGCTCAATCGACGCTCATCGACGCAAGCAGACGCTAGATCGGCGCTATCTCATCGACTCCCGGACGCTCAACGACGCTGAAGACGGAATAAAAGGAGATACCAAGCTCCCATGATTTGCTGCCGAAGTAGAATACATAATGCTGTCTGGCCAGGCTTCTGTGAGTCCTCTGTGCGTTCACTCCCGTTGCCGCGCAGTGGCGCGTGCGTCCGCCCTCCCCCCCCCACATCCTGAGGCTCTCGGGGCGGGCCGGAGCTCCCCCTGGGCCCTCTCTAAGGCTGCCGAGACGGCCCGGGAAGGCCACCAGGGCCGCCAAGGATTGCCCAGCGCTGCTTGCACTGTTGGCGAGCGAGGGAAGCGAGAGGGAGAAGGCCTTCTCAGAAGGTTTAGAAGTCCCCCGGCCTTCGGGGAAGTTGTTGAAACCTTCCCCGAAGACAGAACAAACTTCTCAGAAGGCGCGACGGCTTCTGAGAAGCTCCGCCGCCTAGAAAGCCTTCTCCTTCTCACTTCCCCCCTTCGCTCGCCGCCGATTGAAGGGGTGCTCGACAGCTCGCAACAAGAGCCCAAGAGGCGCCGATGAGGGCCCAACGAGGATTCCAACATCGGCGGCGGGAGTAGAGGCCTCCAAGATGGGGTCCGAGTAGATGGGGTCCGAAGATCGCGCCGCATGGCCGATACGTAGCCGATACATCGGTGATGCATCGGCGATGCATTGGCGATGCTTCGGCACCGCTGGCGTGGAGAATCTCGGGCTCGGCATTGAGCCGCATCGCCGATTCATCGACGATGCCGAGCGATCCTCCGACCCCATCCACTCGTACCCCTCTGTGAGGCATGGAGGGAGGCGGGGAAGTGAGAAGGAGAAGGCCCTCTCGGAAGTCGGCGGGGCTTCTCAGAAGCCCTCGCGCCTTCTGAGAAGTCTGATGTGTCTTCGGGAACGGCTTGGGAAACTTCTCACAAGGCCAGGGAACCTCCAGACCTTCTGAGAAGGGAAATCCCGCCTCTTCTCACTTCCCCCCGGGCTCGCCGCCGACAATACACCACAGAGAAGCCGAGGAGGCCCTCCAGGAAGGCCATTATCGTGAAACAGCCAATGACGACTAGCAGTTGTTTGAATGCTTTGCTGCGTGAGGATGGCTCCAATCGGACCTCAGAGCAGCCCATCCGAATTCGGACGTCTCCTCCTCCTCCTCCTCCTCCTCCTCCTCCTCCTCCGCTCCTCCTCGCTCCTCTGCTCCTCTGCTCCTCGCTCTCCCTCCTCCTCTCCTACCTCCTACTCCCTCCTCCTCCCCCTCCTCCTCCTCCTCCTCCTCCCCTCCTCCTCCTCCTACCCTCCTCCTCCTCCTCCCCCTCCTCCCCCTCCTCCTCTCTCCTCCCCTCCTCCTCCTCCTCCTCCTCCTCCTGCTGCTGCTGCTCCTCCTCCTCCTCCTCCTCCTCCTCCTCCTCCTCCCCTCCTCCTCCTTGAGGCCTCGAAGCTGGCCCAGGGCAGCCCCAAGACGGCCGCAGGGCAGCTCGCGAGGCGCCTGGAAGAGCGCGAGGGGCCCCGAGGTGGCCCAACGGGGGCCCCCAGGAGGAGGAGGAGGAGGAGGAGGAGGATGAGGAGGATGAGGAGGAGAGGAGGAGGAGGAGGAGGAGGAGGAGGAGGAGGGGGGAGGAGGAGGAGGATGAGGGTAGGGGTAGGAGGAGTGGGAGGGGAGGAGGAGGAGGAGGAGGAGGTGGAGAGGAGGAGGGAGGAGGAGGAGAGGAGGGGAGGAGGGGGGAGGGGGAGGCGGGGAGGAGGGGGCGGAGGAGATGGAGGAGGACAACAGGGCCCAAGAGGGCTTCAAGATCCCCAACGCGCCCCAGGTGGACCTCATGAAAGCCCTCATGAAAGCACCCCCAGGAATAGAGGCGACCAGCATCATGGTTGGACCTCAGCGTTGTTTTGCTGGACTTCGGCAGTGCTTTGTCGTTTTGGGAGGGAGGTATAGGAAAACAGGTAGAGCAAAACGAAAAACAAAGGAAAACAAAACGAGAAACAATGTTTCGGTCCAGCTCTGACCAGCATCACACATCGTAGCTGTCTGGGCGGTGCTCGCAGCGCCGCCACTCCGAGCGCTGCGCTGGCAGGGTGGCAGAACTTGCCGCAGGCGGCTGGATGTACTCCGATGCCTTGCGCAGAAGTGTTGGCAGCGTGCTCTGAAGATTCCAGCTCACGGCGCGCTTCCGGCTCGGCTTCTGCCCGCCGAGCCAGGAGACGTCGTCGTCGAAGTACTGGAACTCGTGGATGCAGCCGTCACTGCCGCCCATGAAGATGCGACCTGTGAGATCGTCACACACAATTGTCCCCACCACGATATCGTCAGTGACCACTGCGTGCCGCGTACGTGCGATTGGGAGCAACCGGTCACTGTTAGGCGCGAAGCACAGTGTATGGAGCGATACCTCCACAGGCGTTGCCAGGACGAGAAAGTAGTTCACTCCAGAGACGAAGTCCTTCGGAGTGGCCGTGGTCACAGATACTATCTGCTGATCCACGCCAAGGTACTCTGTCACTTCTGGATCGCGAGGGTTGGCGTAGCTCCAGAGAACGAGGCGCGAGTCGAACGCCCTCCAGACGCGCTGGACGTCCCGGAGCACGCCCTGCTGCAAAAACTGGTGGCCTTCGTGGCCTGCGAGAAGCGGCGGCAGCGCTGCCGCAACGTGCTCCACCTCGAAGATCGAAGAAGAAA
>CAUYUJ010015234.1:17500-22500 GCA_963575745.1 Prorocentrum cordatum
AGTCTCAGGCGGGAGCGGGGGTCTTGATTACATTGCGAGGAAGTCTCAGACGGGAGCGCCTTTCCTGAGTAAATTGCGCGGAAGTCTCAGGCGGGAGCGGGGGTCCTCAGTAAAAATCGAGGAAGTCTCAGGCGGGAGCCGTTGCTGTTGTAGCCCGGGGGGCAGGGGCACAGTTTGAGCAGGAAGACTTTCCTTGAGAAAAAACAAGGTGCGAGCCCCGGGGGTGGCACTTCAATCGAAAAAAATCAATGTGCACCGGTGGGGGGGATCAACAATAATTATTCTTCAAGAATGAGAGTTCAACAACAACAACAACAACAACAACAACAACAACAACAACAACAACAACAACGCGACCCCCACCAGCATCACCACAACCCACCACAACCCACCATCACCACCACCACAAACCACCACACCATTACCACCATCATCACCACCACCGCCACAACCACCACCATCACCACAACCCACCACCAACAACACCACCACAAACCACCACACCACCAGCACCACCAGCACCACCAGCACCACAACCACCACCACCCACCACCCACCACCCACCACCCACCACCACCATCAGCACCACTACCAGCAGCACCACCACCACCAACACCAAAGCCCACCACCACCACCACCACAAACCACCACGCCACCACCACCACCACCGCCACCACCGCGACCACCACCATCACTACCTCAACCCACCACCACCACCACCAAGCCACCACACAACCACCATCACAGCCACCACCACCACCACCATCACCACAACAGCTCACAACCACCACCACCACCAATACAACAACCTACCACCATTACCACCACCACCACCACCACCACCGCCACAACCACCACCACTACTACCAGCAGCACAACCCACCACCACCACCACCACAAACCACCACCACCTCACCACCACCACCACCGCCACTACCACCCAGGGGGGGGGGGTCCGGTTCCAACCCCCCCCTCCAAGCGACCACAGGACGCGCTCGTTCCTACATGGGCAAGACAGGGGAGCCGCACTCACCAAGGCCTCCTTCGTTGACGACCTGACGGCCTACGCCACTACATCCCCAGACTACTCGATCGACGCGGCAACGACCCTACTGCAGTCAGTCGAATCGAGGGTTCGCGCCCACGGCATGTGACTCAACGCCAAGAAGGCGAAGATCATGCTCCTGCTAACCAGACTCAAATCAAGGCGAGGAGCGAGGTGCTAGGGAAGGCACCACGAACATCAAGAGAACCTACTGGGAGCAGACTGTGGAGCTCGTCAACACTCCGACCGCGCTGGGCACGGTCGTCGCATCCGCTGGAACAGTAGGGCCCGAAAACAAGAAGAGAAGCAACCGGGCCATGATCAGTAGGGGCCCCCGACGCACGCAGGTCTTCAGGAGGCCAAGCATACCTGCCTTCAAGAAGGTTCTCTATAAAGGAGGACACACAAATAAATACACACAAATAAAAGGATTCCCTATATTTTCCCATATTTTCTGGGGGGTTGTCTTCCCCCCCACTTCCCATATTTCCCCATATTTTCTGGGGAATCGCCGATCAATTGTGTCTGTGTGTTTTTTCCCTCCTGAACAGCAGCTCGCTGCTGCTCTCGACACGTTTGCACAACGACTGCGCACGGACCACGCAACCGACGGAGACGCGGGCACCTCCGCAGTGGAGTGCACACAGAGACACAGGCAGGCCACCGGGCACCACGACTACAGTCGGGGCGTTGACCCAAGGAACCCTAAATAAGGAACGAGGCCCCTTTTTTCCATAGGTTAAACTTCGACTCCCTATCGAAAACATGAGGAAAACCGGAGGCACACTGTGAAACGCTTAAGGAACGCGGAGCCCCTCCCCAACGAAAAGGGTTCCTTCTTCAGGGCCCCGACTGTAACACGACCAGGACAGGCACTCGTCCAACCTCCAGGGTCTCGGCGAAACCAACCGGCTACCTCCTGACATCTCAAGCATCACCGGGAGGCTGCTGTACTTACCGAGGCTGATTCTGCATGGGCCCTACTTGCAAGACCGCCTTGCGAGACGTGGAGCTTGGCCAGAACGGGGGACCTGCCAAGCTCCCAAAGACAACCACGACCGCTACGTAGCCGAAGACAAGCAGGGGGCCTGAACTACTTGACGGACGGCGAGAGCGAACATATCGACATCGGCAACCAGATACTGAAGACAACGATTATGTTCCTCTGTGGCCTACGCAACTATCATACCAGCAAATATCCAGCATCCAGGAACTGTCCACGGCCAGCGACAAGTTGCGAGCAGCTGGCTGCTACCCAAGATCCAGCACCTACTACGACGACCAAGAGGAATACGCCTCTTCTCCTTCGACCATAACACAACGGTGGGCCACATCTCACGGAAGTTAGCCAGCAGATCTGCCGTAGGGGAACTTGGGGAGGTGCAGCCGCGGACATGGACAGCCCACACCCTCTCACGACCCAGCAGGGGGAGGTGTAGCCACGGAAATGGAGCCCAACCACCCTTGTCAAGACGTACTCCAGATTTCGTAATAAAGGGAGGGGGGTCTCATTTCGGGGGGGGTCTCTTCCAGGCTATCTTGGAGGGCCTGGGGGGGTCTGGGGACGATGTTTTGGAGGGTTCTCCCACGGGGGGGGGTCTGAAATGGCTTGTCTTGGAGGGTCCAGACCCCCTCCCTTTTATTACGAACTCTGGAGTAGCGAAGATGGAACACGGCGAAGCGCTGCGGCCGACACACACCCAACCCACGTGCGCCAGACGCTCGAACGAAACGACCCGACGACGATGGCACGCGGCAGGGCAACAGGGCGAACGGCACGCCGACGAGCAGCACGTCGCATCTCCTACCATGATTTCCAGGGGAGCACCTTACATCGCATCTCCTCCTCCTCCTCCTCGATCCTCCTCCTCCTCCTCCTCCTCCTCCTCCTCCTCCTCCTCCTCCTCCTCCTACATCGCATGACGCATCGGCGGCTCTTACCTCGATGGCCGTCGTGGCAACGGAGGGGGTAACAGCCAGTCTGGCGCGGCCCACCACGACCCTGGGCATGTCTCCCAGTAAGGGATACTTCAAGAGGGAACTTGAGCAGCACGGACCTGGGGGTCCAGCACGCCTGGTGTTAGGGTGGGTTGGGGTCAGTGCGTGTGGTTACGGTGTTAGGATTTGGACTTGGGTGCTGGGGTGAAGGCGTCAGGGTTAGGACGGTAAGGTTGCAGGAACACATTTCTGGAGTGGGGGGGGCACCAGCCCCCCCTCCCTTTGAGGGCAATGGAGAGGAGAGGGGGGGGGTCAACTCCCTGTTCCTAAAGGTAGGGAAGGGAGGCCTTCAACCGCATGTCGGACCAATCCCAACAGACCGGTGCCAAATTACAACCGACCTGGCCACTTCTCAACCGGCCAAAAAAAACTGGTACCAATTACGACCGGCCACATTTGGCCTGCAATAGGATTCCTTGCGCACAGCATCTTGAAATACGATCAGTTGCCTCTCCCTCGCTCCTCCCCCAGGGTGCTCCGGGACTTGAAAGAGAAAAGCAAAGCACTAAGACACTTGAGCATGATTTGTTTTGCGCCCTCCTCGTAAAGGTCGCGCATTCGCTCGTGAGGTGATGTAGATTTCGCAGTCTTGGGGGTGAATAGCTTTCAAATCAGGGGCATCGTGGAGGGCGCGAGGAAGGTCGCAGTGCGCCCTCTACTGGGCGCGGTACAGTGCGAGTGGGGAACGATGCGCTCTCTGGAGAGCTCTCTGTGAAACAAACGCCGAGGGGGAGCTGTCGGATCGCTGCCCCATGTTTTTCTTGTGCAGCTGCCTAATGCGATCGGCCCGCCCCCCAAGGGGCGATCGTCCTTCGGGGTGGGGGGGGATGGCGGCATCCGAACGAACCTGGCGCCACTGGCAATACGTAAGCTCTGAGGAGGAGGAGGAGGAGGAGGAGGAGGAGGAGGAGGAGCAGGAGGAGGAAGAGGAGCAGGAGGAGCAGGAGGAGGAGGAGGAGGAGGAGGAAGAGGAGGAGGAGGAGGAGGAGGAGGAGGAGGAGGAGGGGGAGGAAGAGGAAAAGCAGGAGAGCCGGGGAAGGAGCAGGCTTCGGAAGGCCGACGTCGCCCGGCGCTGGTTTCGCCAGCGCTGGCCTGCGCCCGTCTCGTTGCCCCAGCGGCGGGTGCCGCCGGCGTCTGGTCTCGCCGGAGCCGGGCCTGCGCCGGCGGGCCCCAACGGGCAGGTCGGGCGGGCGGGGCCCAAAGGGGGGGGTCGGGCCGGCGGGGCCCTGAGGGGCGGGCGGGCGGGCGGGCGGGACTCTGAAGCGGGCGGGCGGGCTTACCAGCACGCGATCGGGCGGGACTCTCACGGGCGGGTCCAGAGGGGGCAGGGGGCGGAGGAGGGCAGAGGCAGGAGGGAGCAGGGAGGAGGGAGTGGAGAAAGAGCGATGGGGAGAGCATCGAGGAGGAGAGGCGATGACGCCACGAGAGCCGACCTACTCTGCCACGAGTCTCAGGCCTGCGCAAGCCGAGCAGCTCGAAGCGAGCCAGGACGCGGAGCCTACCCCTCTGTGCCCTACGCCGTGCCTGCGGTGCGCTTCGCTAAGAAAGCCTCAACAAACTCCTTCGAGTAGCACAGCGGGTCCAGGCTGTCGTGGCCCTCCTCGCGGCAGTAAGAGGCCCACGCATCCTCTCCGCGCGCGTCCTCGGCCCGCACCTGCCTCACGGAGGCGGCCAACCCCTCCGTGGCCATCTCCACGGCAGGGAGGCAGCCCGCGTCGACGGCCTGCAGGAAACGGTCCACAAAGTAGGCGGGCAGCATCGCGGGGTCGAAGATGCCGATGCCCTCCTGCCGGCAGTAGCCGCCCCAAGCGAAGTGCGCGGCCGGGCTGCCCTCGAGCAGCGCCGCCAGCCGCGCCGCGGCCTCCGGCGAAGCCCGCCCCGGCGCGTAGTGCCCCAGGAAGGCCTGCTGCGGACGCCCGAGGTGCAGTACAGTGCAGCACAGTACAGTCAACCCGCA
>CAUYUJ010015234.1:27500-52500 GCA_963575745.1 Prorocentrum cordatum
GATAAGGAGGAGGGCGGAGGAGGGGGAGGAGGAGGAGGAGGAGGAGGAGGAGGAGGAGGAGGAGGAGGAGGAGGAGGAGGAGGAGGAGGAGGAGGGGGAGGAGGCACGCTAGGGAGGGATGCGGCCTCCCATACAATCTTGCTGGCTCTGGTGAATCGACGCCCATCGGCGCTAAATCGACGCTGATCGACGCAGCATCGGCGCCATCTCTATTCGACTCCCAGGCGCTGATCGACGCCAGCCGACGCTAGGCTCCCATGGTTTGCGACCGAACCTCAGCGGCTGCGGCCGCCAGCGGGCGAAGCTCGGGCAGCGCGTCGGCGGCGGCAGCGGCGCCAGCGCCGCGCCGAGCACGGCGGCGGCCATCGCTCTGCAGCGGGCCGCGAAGCCCCGAGGGGGCCACCCCGAGACGCCCAGCCTCCAGAGGGGCCAGCCCGAGCCCGCTCAAAATCTCGAGCCGAGATGGCTACAGTGGGACCCTCCTCGTCCTCCTCCTCCTCCTCCTCATCATCACCATCACCATCACCATCACCATCACCATCACCACCATCACCACCACCACCACCATCACCATCACCATCACCATCACATCACCATCACATCACCATCACCATCACCATCATCAGCATCAGCATCAGCATCAGCATCATCATCATCATCATCATCATCATCATCATCATCATCATCCTCATCATCATCATCAACATCATCATCATCATCATCATCATCATCATCATCATCATCATCATCATCAATCATCTCATCATCATCAGCAGCAGCATCAGCATCAGCATCAGCATCAGCATCAGCATCAGCATCATCAGCATCATCATCATCATCATCATCATCATCATCATCATCATCATCATCATCATCATCATCATCTCATCATCATCATCATCATCATCATCATCATCATCATCATCATCCCCCTCCTCCTCCTCCTCCTCCTCCTCCTCCTCCTCCTCCTCCTCCTCCTCCTCCTCCTCTTCCTCCCCCTCCTCTCGCTCCTCCTCCTCCTCCTCCTCCTCCTCCTCCTCCTCCTCCTCCCTCCTCCTCCTCCTCCTCCAGAAGAAAAATAAGAAGAACACCCGTCAAGAACATGAGGCCCTCCGCCGGCCAAACCACACAGAACAGCCCGAACCGACCTCGATCGTACATCTCGGCTCGACTGTACGGACTCCCCCTTATCAGCCCCTGCTCCTCCTGTGCCCAAGAAGGGAACACCAAGCTGGCCCAAGAAAACCTCCAGAAGGGGCCCAAGACGGCCACGGAGTCGCCCCTCGACGGCCCCAAACAGTCCAAAGACGGCCCCAAGAGACACCCCCACGGCCAAGAGGGCCCCCAGACGGCCTAAGAGAGCCAGATAGCCCAAAAACGGTCCAAGAGGGCCACAAGACGGCCCCAAAAAGGGCCAAAGGACCCGAAGACTGCCCACACTAGCTTAAGAATGGACGGACGAGAGGAGGATGACGACACAGACAAGGAAATACCCCCCCACACACGACGAGGAATACGGCGTCACAGGGTGCAGCCCTCGCAGGACTCGGGGCACGAGATGTGGCACGTTACGGCCTCCTTTGCGCCCCACGAATAGCCGCCACCCAACATGCTGGGCTGGCACAGCGGAAGGACTTGCCGCAGGCAGCTGGATTTAGGTCGGGCGTGTCCCCCCTGCGGTCAAACATAGTCAAACGTGGTCAAACATGGTCGACAATGATCAGAAAGATAGAGAAACATCGTCCCAGACTATTGCTTGACTATTTTTGCATTGTCCTCCTGTAGAGGGACGCGCCCGACTCAAAGCCGGATAGATAACGCCTTCTTGTCACAAAACTGAAGGGGCCCGAGGACACACAAATAAATGCACACAAACAAAACGATTCCACACATTTCCCCATATTTTCTGGGTTTTTGTCTTCCCCCCCCCTTCCCATATTTTCCCATATTTTCTGGGGAATCGACGATTCACTGTGTCTGTGTGTTTTTTGTTCCCCTCCTGAAAAGCCCCGGCCATGTCGGCGGGGCGGGCCGGGAGCTCCGCCCGGGCAGGCGTCCGCACCACCTCTGAAGACCCACCAGCCTTCTGGGCGTAGGCTTACAGTGGGTGTGCGGCCACAAGAAACCTCCGCAAGAAACCCAACCCTGAAATCCGCGGTCTGTTCAGTGAAAGTCCAAAGTGGTCGATCGAAAATCGTCAAGATCTTGTTGGGGGCCCACCGAAATCCAAGAAACCCAGGGCACCCTGGCAAAATCCAACTGGTTTCTTGGCACGCGCCCCCACTGTAGGTCGGGCATGTCCCCCTCCATTGGACGAAAAATGAAACAGACTCAAAACATATTCGAACATGGCCAACACATGCTCAAAACATCGCCCCCTGACTATTGTCTGGCTGTTTTTGTGAACATTCCTCCTGTAGAGGAACAGGCCCGACTTAAGCGTAGGTGATTTCACTGGTGAGTTATTGGCCCCCCCTTCTTCCCCTTCGGAGAGACGTTTTACTCCCTATGGGTAAACACCCCTTTCCCCATTCGACGCCACCATCCCTGCAAAAAGCAGTACACGCTACACTTCGCGGCAACATCTGGATCGTGCCTCGGCCCCCCCGCGATCACGTCACCGTGCGTTTGACAGCGACAGCGAGGGTGCTGACATAGCCACGCGTGCGCAGGCCCACCGTGCTAGACAATAACAAATCTTGGAGGCCTGGAAATGGGCACCAACACCAACACAGGGGGTTGCCTCCACAGGGGGAAGATTATCCTAGATCTCGGTGTTGGTGGTAATATTTCGGCCACCTTGAAAGCCAGAATATTACCACCATCACCGAGATCGGAATATTCTTCCCTCGGTGGAGGCACACCGCCGATGTTGGTGTTGGTGTCAACCTCCAGGCCTGCGAAAATTCAACGTGCGCGCGACGGCAAAATATTGGATCATGCGCGAGCGCCCCATGATCGTTTTGCACTGCTGCTTGGCGGGGATGCCGGAGGTGTCCACCTGTCGCGTGGTGCGTGTCGGTTCACCGTCCTGCCAGAAACGAGTGCGAAGTTGTCGCAGGTGCACGCGCCATGCGCAATTAGGGGGACGCAACATGACACAAACATAACAACTCGGAGGTCCGCGCGGATTTCTTGGATCCGCGCTGGACACCCATCCCTGGCGCGCGGAGCGCGCAAGGGGCGGCGCCGGAAGCGCCTCCAAGGGGGTCCAACGCGGATCCGAGAAATCCGGAAATCCGCGCGGACCTCAGAAAATGTATGATATGTCATTATTCGTTCCCGTAGTGCCGACCACGCCGATATTGGCTTCTGTCGAGTATGATGGGGGGCCGACGTGCTTCCCGATGGGGGGCGGTACGCGCCCTGGCGCATCTGCCACACGGTGCGCGCGCGCTGCGCGCGCGATGCGCACGCAGCACGGGTGAAGCACGCCACGCACGTGGCGAGCGTGGCACCCGCGGCGCATATGGCGCGCCAGGTGCACCTGGCATGCCTGGGCTTCCCACGCGCCTCATGAACCACCTGGCGCGGGAGGCGCACCGGGCACGCGGGGCGCATCTCGTGAGCATCACGCACCTGGCGTGTGTTCCAGTTCCCAGTGGCCGCCCATCGAAAAGGCGACCCTTGCCAGTGCTGAACATCGGGTGGTATTTTTGTGGCGGGCGAGCTGGCGGGGATGAGCGAAACGGCCTCATCGAGGGGAAATCTGATGATAGTTCATGCTTCCGATGCTCGCTCGGGTTCCCGCCAGACGCGAAGAAGCATGGGGGACTGGGCAGCCGTGGAAATTCTTGGCCCGCGCATCCAATTTACTCATCGACGTCGTTGACTGCGGCGATGACGACGGCGATGAGAACCATGCCGACGAAGAGATGGAAGGCGAGTGGCGACGGCGCCGACGGCAACTAGAATGGCGCTGGCGATAGTGGTGATAATGAAAAACGGGATTCCTGGCGTCGATTTTGGACGCCCGAAGTGGGTACGGAAAATACGGGCCCAATGCCCAACAACAACTGACTGTGTTCCCAGACCAGCAGCGGCCGCTGTTGGGCAGGCGGCCTTCTGTCTCAAATGGGCACAATTTGCGGCGACAAGGCGACACCGACAGCGGGTCTTGTTCAGAAAAAACAGGAACTGTCGGTCCGTGTGCCCATGCTTTTCCGTACCGAATTCTGGAATGCACACAGACAAACTAGTGTATATGTATGTATATATCTATGTGTATATATATATACGTGTGTATATGTCCTCCTGGGAGGCGCGCGTCCGACCCGAATGCAGTATACTCATATTGTAGTGCATCGTTTCCCGAGCGGTGTGACCAGAAAGCGCACGCCACGACGCATATACTTTCAGTTCTCTCGGTGCGCGCGTCGCCCCTTGCGGGGCGACGCACACATAGTATGAGTATGTTGGGGTGACGCCGAATTTCGATCGTCCCGATCGATGAAGGTGAACGTTTTCTTATTCGGCGTTCCGACGTTGGGCGGAATGGAAGGGGGTCGGGGGGGGTCTGGCTCTGGACCTCTGCTTAACGCGACTGTTTGCAGCAGTGCGTCCTGTGGGGGAACATTCCACCTGCTTGAAGCAGGCGACAGAAACAGCCAAGAGCTACTGCATGGGGGGGGATGGGGGGTGCCAAGGCCCGCGCCGACTGGCAAAACGAGGAGTAAGACAACGATCACGCTTCGATCGCCCCGATCGGCGGTGACAGCAGTTGAAGTGACGGGTGGCGGCAGCCACGGGCAGACGGCGGTCGCCGACAATGGGGGCAAGGTGCGGGCGAGCCGTCCCCCCCAAGCTGTACCACTTTGCTTGGGCTCTGCGTCGGGCGAACGGTGCCTGCCGCGTTTCCAGCGGTGTCCTTTCTGGGTCTCCGCCTTCCCCTCCTCCTCCTCCTCCTCCTCCTCCTCCTCCCTCCTCCTCCTCCTCCGCCTCCTCCGCCTCCTCCTCCTCCTCCTCCTCCTGCTCCTCCTCCTCCTCCTCCTCCTCTGCTCCTCCTCCCCCCTCATCCTCCTCCTCCTCCTCCTCTCCCCTCTCTCTCCTCCTCCCCTCCTTCCTCCCTCCTCCTCCTCCTCCCCTCCTCCCCTCCCCTCCCCCTCCCCCTCCTCCTCCCCCTCTCCTCCTCCTCCTCCTCTCCTCCCTCCTCCTCCCCCTCATCCTCCTCCTCCTCCTCTCCTCCTCCTCCCTCCTCCTTCCTCCTCCTCCTCCTCCTCCTCCTCACCCTCCTCCTCCTCCTCCTAGCTTTTGCCGCTCTCCAGCCTGTTACTTAGCTGCCTGTTCTCGTGTGTGGCGGGCTTCGAACCCTCAGCGGTACAAATTTAAGTGCTTCGCTTCTTTAAGAACATGTACCCCGACAGCCACCAAAGGCGACGCATAGGGATAGATGAGCTTTAACCGCTCTCCAGTTTGTTCTAGTCCCGAACCCAGCGCTGAATCCGAGTCCAATCCAATCCTCCTCCTCCTCCTCCTCCTCCTCCTCCTCCCTCCCCCTCCCCCTCCCCCTCCCTCCTCCCTCCTCCCTCCTCCTCCTCCTCCTCCTCCTCCTCCTCCTCCTCGTCCTCGTCCTCCTCCTCCTCCTCCTCCTCCTCCTGCCCCGAAATGCCTCCCCAGCGGCCCCCGAGAGCCGAACGAAGAGACCCCAGGAAGCATCCCTGAGGACTCTGGCCGGCCTACGTCAGCGCCGCCGCCGCCGCCGCCGCCGCCGCCGCCGCCGTCGTCGTCGTCGTCGTCGTCGTCGTCGTCGTCGTCGTCGTCGTCGTCGTCGCGTCGTCGTCGTCGTCGTCGTCGTCGTCGTCGTCGTCGTCGTCGTCGTCGTCGTCTCCCTTCGGGGTCGGCGGCACCGGCCGCAAGACCTTAGCAATGGAAACTCTGTTTTTTTCCTGACCAGCATCAAAATCCTTTACGAAACTTGCGCTTGAGGGAACCCGTCCCAGCATCGGACAAGATGTCAAACATCGGCCTTGATTCTGATCACCCGAAGGTTTCACGCAATTAAAGACTATCACATCATATTCCAGCAAGATCGCGCGCACGATAGGAACAGAGCCAACGGTTGAAACGACATCGTGCGTTGCCTCGGAATATGAGGTTGGAGCACCGTCTGCGACTATACTCTATACTGGCACACTGATGGCGTGGGTACGATGCTAAATGATCGTTCCCCACTGCCCCCCTGGTCAAACCACCCGGGGGTAGAGGCCCCTAAGAGGCTCAGCATCGCTCGCCCGTCTGCAGGCGTAACGTTTTGAATTACCTGGTCGCGCCGGGCCGCCGAATCTTGCCAGTTGCGAAGACTCGCCTCACAGTCAGGGCCATGCCGCACAGACTGCCCTGAGCACCGCCATGCGTACCAAACGCCGCTGTGGCCTTGCGGTGGCCAGATATTGCCACTCGCCAAGGCCACATGGCAGGTGATCGGTCCCGAGTGCAACAATTTAATTACCCCAAGCGCAACGGTGTGCAATTGCAAAGCGCACCGAAACGCTGCAATTAAAGCCGTGCAGAATGTGATCAAACTGGCTGCAACAACACCGAGCTGCATCGCAGGCGATGCCTGCGCTGGCCACAAGACCGAGAAACTCGTGCACAAAAACGCCTCCTGTGAAATTGTCGACGTGAAGAGGACGTGCACGACTGGCCCGTGATGCCCCACGACCCGCGTGCCCCGCGAGTGGTGTTTCTGACTGCGGGGGCCGGGCCGCACAGGCTGCCCCGAGCACCGTCATGCGTGCCAAACGCCGCTGTGGCCTTGCGGTGGCCAGGTATTGCCACTCGTCAAGGCCAGATGGCAGGATGATGAGGAGGAGGAGGAGGGGGAGGAGGAAGAGGAGGAGGAGGAAGAGGAGGGGGAGGGGGAGAAGGAGGAGGAGGAGGAGGAGGAAGAGGAGGTGATCGGTCCCGAGTGCAGCAGCTGAATTGCAGAGCGCGCCAACAGGCTGCGACCGTGCCATGTGTGTTCAAATCGCGAGTGGAAACTTTGCTCGCCACAGGGATTCCGCGTGCGGAGACGAGGCAGCAGGCCTGATGCCCAGGAGACGACCGAGCGCACAAATCGTGCACCCACGACTCCGAAGCAGAACAGCCCCAGCCGCTCTGCCAGCCCGCACCGCAGGCTCTAAGCTGAAAGCGTCAAGCAGCGACATGCGCTCCATCACCACGCGCCCTCGCCCTCGCCCCGGCGGTGGCCTTGCGGAGGCTGCGCCACGAGAAGTGCTTTGGCTTACGCTTCTCCTCGGTAGCCCGCGTCCTCCTTGCCGAGGGGCAGATGTGACAAAATCGGCAGAGCTCCCCGTTCCTGCAGCCGCGCTCGGCGAAAAGGCAAGGGCGGCACCTGCCCGTCGAGTGCAGGATAGACCCCCACGTCGGGCCCAAGTCGAGGGTGGCACCTTCCGCGACACACGACGTCATCGCGACGCGCCCGCACAGCTCCGCGGCGTGTGTGGAGCAGTGCCCCCTCGCCGCCGCGGGGGCCGAGCGGGAGCGCACACGCGCGTCCGGACCCGCGTCCGGAACGTGCAGGAACGTGTTGAGAACTCGCAGGCCGTCCTCCATCACCGCCCTGTCGATGGGTCCCAGGCCGACCTGGAGAAGCTCTGCACCCTCCCCGCCCACCAGCTCCAGGAGGGCGCCCTGAGCCTGAGTGCAGCCGCCGCTTCCTCTGCCTGCGGCACGCTCCTCCCGCGGGACCACCGCGGGAGAGGCACCACCTGGCGGCCCACCCCCAGCCATCTCGCTGCGCTCGCCGCCGGCCTTTCTGAGGGCAGCCCCCCCCTCCTCTTGAGCGGGGTGCGAGCGCTGGATTTGCCTTCAACGCGTCCCTCGAGACCAAAACTGCTCGAGCGAAAATGGCTACGGATGCAGTGGTAGGTGCATGATTTTCCAACCTACTCTAGCCCTGGCCACCAGAAAAAACCTCGAGCACCGGGAATACCAAAACTGGAGGGTTTTCGCGCGTCGGGTCCTGGGAGGCGATGCTCGTTCGACACTCTTGCGATACTTCTCTGGGTGCTCGAAATGAGTTCTGGGCTGTGGTCCTTAAAAACGATGGGAGCAGCACGATGGAAATTCTGCCCGGGCCCCGCTCCGGGTGAGCGGTGCCTGGCGCGTCTCCGGCGGTCTCTTTCGGGCACCCGGCGGTGCCCGCTCTCCCTGCTAGGCGCTCCTCTCCAGACACTCACCAAGATCAGGAGCACAGCGGAGGCCCGTCCACAAGAAACCTTCCACGAGAAGCCCAGCCCCGAGACCCCAGGAGGTCCCTAGATTTTCGGTGCGGGAGCGTCACGCCTTCCACATCAAAACCATCGAAACCTAAGAAGCTCAGGGCACCCTGGAGGCAAGCAGGGTGTTTCTTGGCATGGGCCCCCACTGCATCGGTCGAAAATTCCCGAATATCCGATCGGCATCTGCCGGAATTCCCGCCAGAGCCTTACCGATGTTCGCAAGATTCCGCGCGTTCCCCGCCGCGCAGAGGCGATCGTCCTGCCCAACGAAGTTCCATCCCTAACGACATCTGCACCGCTGCCATCCCGCCGTCATGCGCAGCATCACCGACATGTGGCCGGCTTTGCTACCGCCCTGTTTGTAGATATTGCGATCACGACGCTAGTTCTTCCTAACCTATGTCGTCTTGGACCGACGTCAAATGCTACGGCAGGGCTGTCTCGAAATTCGGTGTCGTTCCACAAATTCAATGGTCCTCACCGACGAAGCTAGTCGGGAATATTCCAGCCGGCTTCGCGAACTGTCGAACTCGCCTGACCGCTGTGCTGTAGTCTCAACTTGGCGCATCGTCAATGTCATTGAGAGGGCTGTATAGACGCTGTTTATGTTTCCCCATGGTCTCAGGAAATGCTGATGAGATGCCATGTGGTGGGAATACTGTAGTGATGCGAGAACGAATGCAATCGGCGATTGGTATCTGGAACAGGATTACTGTTTACAGACACGTGGTCCTCGTCCGCCAGCAGAAACCTAGAACAGCAGCCATGCTCCAGCCTCCACGCGCTACGCATGCAGATCGCGAACGCCGCAGACGCCCTCGCGCGATCCGTTCACCGCCATACCCAACACGATCAACGAAGGTAATTTTAAAGTTGGGGGAGCAGGCGGTAGCCAAAACAGGTACATCCATTCCGATATCGTCTCGGCGAAGCTGCACGGGCGATGAATATCCCGTAGCCGAAGACGACCATACACAGCCTGGAAAAGTTATAACAACATCAACAAGACGATCATCTTGAATGGTCTGCAAACGGCAATGCCCAAAGAGGATCATGAAGTGAGGCTCGCCTTTCAGTGTTGGCAGCCTGCGCAGGCGCGCACCATGGGCCAGCTCATGGACCTTTGGCTTGCGCGCCCGGTGGAAATATTGGGAGGCGGATGCCATTTAACGGCCCGGTGCTCTTCCAAGTTCATACTTCACAGGGCCGCCGGCGTGGGCGGTTCCACGTTTTGCCTTGCGCCTTCGTTCCCACAATCGGATGGCTGGCACGCACCGCGCGGTGCAGACAAGACTCTCTTCCATGACGTTGACAGGCGGACGTCACTTGATGCGACGGGCCCCGCCTGGTCTGATTCAACATCGTTATGGTTTCCATCCCTGTGCCACTTTTGTTAGATATTTTTTCGCGGGGATGTACTTCTCGGGTCGGACCTGCCCCGCGGTGGCCTGGGTGGTCCAGTGACTGTCCCGTGGTGGTTTCGTGGTTGGCCTACGGCTGCCCCAGTGGTTGCCAACAGGTGGACCCCAAGCAGTGACCCTGCCCAGCATGAGGCATGCAATATCCGCCACGGAGCCTCGACGCACGAAGTGGAGTGTCCGCAGGTCCTTACGAGTCCTCAGTCTTCAAACACGCGCAGATGCACCGCAAAAGGACCAAGGGGCCCAATTCCCGAGACCTACCGGGATCCCCGCGTGACTCGCGGGAGGCTCGGCGTGACCTGCGGGGTGGGCCGCGTGGCCTCCCCTGGAGGAGAGCGGGCGCCGAGAGGGGCCCGCGAGGCGCCCGAGACGGTCCGCGAGGGCCACGAGACGGCCCAGGGGCGCTCCGAGACGCCCAAGATGGACCGAAGACGGGCCAAGAGGCTCCCAAGAGGCCTCGAGAGGGCCACGCCCGGGCCCCACCCAAGAGGCAAACACGATCGAGGATGTCTCTTGCGCTTCGGTCGACTGCACGTGGTGTTCTGCCTCCTTCGGGCTTCCGGACGCCCAAGACGGCCCAAGAAGGCCCCACTATCGCCCAAGACGGCCCAAGAGGCACCCAACAGGACGACCCAGGAATGCCCCAAGACTGCCCCAGAGGTCCCCAAGAAGGCCCAAGAGGCCCCCAAGAGCGGAACCCGGACTGAAATTTCGAGTCCTTCCCCAAAAGGTGACCCCCCCCAAGCAGCCCCAATATGCCCCCAAGAGGCCCCCAAGAGTTCCAAAGAGGCTCCCAAGAAGCGCCCCAGGAGCCATCCGAGAGGCCCGCGAGAGGCAGCCCGGTAGACCCTGAAGTGCAGCCAAGAGGCCCCCGACCCACAACCCAGGCACGGCGGCGGGATGGGCCGAATGCCACCAGATCCGCCGCCCCCTGTCGATTCATCGCAGGGGTGCCTGGCTTGCCGAATCCTATCGGTTTTGGTTTTGATTCTTTTTCCAAAAAGAACTCCCCCTGGGGCTTCGACCCGTCCCGCCGGCCACCCAGAAAGGATCTGACGGAGCTCAATCCGGAAAAAAATCTCCCAAGATGGTTCAAGATGGCCTCAAAGATGGCCACGTTGGCCCAAGATGGCCTCCAAGATGGTCCAAAATGGCCTCCAAGTCCGCCCAAGAGATGAGGAGATGCCTCCAAGTCCGCCCAAGAAACCTCCAAGACGGCCCAAGACGGCCCAAGAGGTGCCCAAGAGGCCTCCAAGACGGCTCAAGAGGCCTCCGAGAGGTCCTCCAGGAGGACCCGAAGAGGCCAAAATCATTGATTTTTCTTAGGTTGTTTCAAGTTTTTCGTATTCGCTCATTTTCGGCTTTCCGACGACCCAAGACGGCAAGACGGCCCAAGAGGCCCCCAAGATCGCCCCCACAGCGCCCAAGAGGCCTCCAAGATGGCCTCAGGACTGCCCAAGAGGCCCCCAAGACAGCCCCAAGACAGCCCCAAGAGAGCACAAAGACGACCCAAGAGGCCTCCAAGACGCCCAAGATGGCCTCTAAGACGGCCCTAGAGCACCCCAAAAGGGCCCCAAGTCGGCCCAGAGGGGCCCCCCAAACGGCTTCCGACGGCGTCGGACGGGCCATGAGCCCACCAAAACGGCCGAAGATGGCCCTAAGATGGCCCAGGACGGCCCAAAAGGCTTCCAAGAGGGCCTCCAGGAAGGGCCGAAAAGGCCCAAATCATGTATTTCCCATGAGTTTTTGAAGGATTGTGGCATTTGCTTTTTTTCGGCCTTCCGACGGCCCGAGACGGCCCAAGTGCCCCCAAAGATCGCCCAAGAGGCCCACGACGGCCCCCCGAGGCCCCCAAGACGGCCCAAGAGGCCTCCAAGACGCTCAAGATAGCCTCCAAGACGGCCCAAGAGCCCTCCAAGACGTCATCCAAGAAGGCCCGAAAGGGTCCAAATGGCCTCCAGACGGCCAAGATGATTTTCAAGATGCCCACGTGTTCCCCGAAGGCTTTACCGATTCGGGGAACACATGGTCCGATAGCTTGGCAGGTCTGGCCTCAACGTTCGGCCACATATGCGCTTCCAAAAAGGCAGGGGGGGGCGGATTTTGGCCTCGTCGGGCCTTCCTGGAGTACCTCTTGGAGGCCTCTTGGGCCGTCTTTGAGGCCTCTTGCGGGCATTTTGGGCCGTCTTAGACCATATTGAGGCCATCTTGGGCAGTCTTGGAGGCGCATCTTGGGGCCATCTTAGCCGTCTTGGAGGCCATCTTGGGGCGTCTTGGAGACGTCTTGGAGACCATCCCGGGCCATCTGCAGGCCCAGATCACCAGACATCATGCCGCTTGTGCATGGTTGGAATGTCGCGCCCTGATGGAAAATGTTAGAACAATTGGAATGCCGCGCGCTGATGGAAAATGCTAGACGCATAGAACAGCAGCCTGCAGCACTCAGAACTCAGAATAGTAGCCTGCAGCACTCGTGCAGTGGCCCTTGCGCACTCAGAACAGCAGCCTGCAGACGGCAGCCAGCAGCAGCGCCTGCGGGAATGCTGCGCAGGCGCCAGAGCTTTCCAGCGCTGGGCTCTGCTCCACGATCGTCGGGGCCGTTTCCGAGTTCGGCACCGCCGCCACTGCCGAGAAGGCAGAAGCAGACCCAGTGCCCTGAAGCTGCGTGCTGAAGTCTGCCACGAAGTTTTCCGCAGTGGTGCTCTCCAGGGTGTCCACTACGCTGTCGAAGGCGCTCTGGCTGATGACGCCTGCCCCCTCAGAGGAGCCCACCTGTGCGGTGATGGTGTAGGAGACCAGGATCTCGGCGGCCTCGGCAGTCATCCTCCGGCCGCCTCTGGCCGCCAGCCTCCGGTCGCTGTACACCGAGAGCGTCACCGCCACCGTCGACTCTGGCATGCCCACCCTCGTGGCGATCGAGGTCACGAACGAGTCCACGACGTCGGAGTTGCTTATGAAGTCCTCGGCCTCGGAGGCTGCCACGGAGGCCCTGAAGCTCCCCGAGACGACCAGCGTGGCCAGCGTCGCTGCCAGTGGCGCCTGCGTGGGAGACACAGTGGGCGCTGCCGATGGCGCCGGCTTGGGAGACACAGTGAGCCCATCGGTCATGTCTGCCGAGGCGTTAATGGACAAGATGTACCGCCACACGCCTCCATCCAGTTCCATCGCATACGACTTGACAGAAAAACTGGACTCTCCAGCGCTGTCATCCGTGTGCCAGGTGAGATTGGTGGTCTCGATGAAGTCGCTGGTCTGGATGTAGTTGATCTCCCACATGTCGCTGGAGTCGGAAGTCGGTATGCTGGCGTTGACGTACTCGTACATGAACCCCGCGCCCACCAGATCCCCGATTTCCTCATTGGCCCACGAGGTCACTGAGACCCATTCTTCGTGCAAGTGCGCCTCCACTGAAACGTACGTGTCGCCGTTTTGGCTCAAGCTTCCAGTCACATCCCATGTGTCTGCGCCGTCGTAGCCAAGACTGACTGAGATAGATACGTCCTCCGTACCCATCAGGTCCCAATCGTCTTCCTCCCCGTTCGCCTCGCTCCACCAGCCGTCCTCGTACGTAGTCGTCTGCCCCTGCTGCGTCGTCGTCACTTCCATCTCGTAGTCGTCCTCGTCGTCCATCATGCTCTCCATCGTCAGCGTCAAGGCCATCTCGGTCATCGTGTCAAGGCGCCCGTCCGGCTTCGTGAGGGCCAGCGCAACGGTCATGACATCCCCGAGGTTCCCATGGGAAGTGATGCTGTCAGAACTGCTCGTTCCCACGATAGACCAGTTCACCAACTGGTTGCCGTCGTTGTCCTCCATCGCCATCCCAGACGTGAAAACGCCCCCGGAGCTGCTGCCCGTCACCGACACGGTCATCATCACCCCCGCGTCGGTGTCGCTCGGGTCCCAGACCTGCGCCTCCGCGGAGGCGCCCCAGTCCGTGAGCAGGCGGAGCCCGCCGGCCGCCGTGAAGTCCACGCCCGCGTCGAGCTGGAAGAAGGGCGTCGACAGATCGGAGGTGAGGACCTGGAGCTGGAAGGTCGCCCGGTCCCCGGCCGCGTCGACCGCCTCGAGGCGTACGCCGCCGAGGGCCTCGGGAGCCTGGCCGCTCTCCAGGCGCACCGCGGCGCTCCCGCGGAGCACCGCCGAGCCAGAGGGGTCGCCCTCGGTCAGCGAGGCGTCGACGGCGAGGAGCTGGCCCTCCGGGTCCCAGACGTCCATGTCCCAGGTGGTCGCGGTGCCCGACGTCTCCGACACGACGTCCCACTTGACCAGCCTCTCGCCTTCGAGCTGGATCTCCCCCGCGGCCGAGTCGCCCGTGGGGAGCTCGGCGAAGGAGACGTCGACCTCGAGCAAGGTGCTGGATCCGCTGTCGACAGTCAGGTCCACGGATTGAGAGGAAGTTGATACGTCGGCGCTCAGATCCCATCCAATGATCTTTTCGCTGTTTTCGTCCTTGATGGTGCCACTGGATGACATGGCGAACTGGTCGATTGCGATGGCCGAGTTGCCATTGCCTAGCTGAATGTATGCTGCTATCATATCCTGCACGCTCTGCACAGTGACTGACGCCCCTGCGGAATAGAGCGTGTCGCGTGCAGTCAAGCCGAGAACCGCGCGGTAGTCTTCCTCATCATCTGATGTCGCCGACGAAAAGACCAAATCCATGTGCTGGTTGTGCAGATCCACATCCACGGTGCACGAACCCTGCAGGCACGGAATCTCCGCTGCGTCTGTGAGCATATCGAGCAGTTCGCTGGCCAATGAAACGGACATGGTAACGTTGAGGCTGGAGTCCATGGGGCTGAACATATTGATGTCCACATCGTGCACCTGCCCACTGGTAGGTTCATTGGTGAGCGACACGCCAGCTGTACCCATCTCTGTGTCACTGCTGTCGTGGATGGTGGTGTGGACCGTGTAATTCGTACTCTTCGTCACCAGAGTCAAAGGGTCCAGCTTGAGAACCTGCTGATAGCTGCCATCTTCGAACACTTCAACCGACGCGACGGCAGTCAAGCCAGTGTCGTCGTGGGTGCCATCGACGTCGACCCGCCCTGCGGGGTCATTGGCAACCGAGAGAGAGGCGTCAATCGTAAAGCCGCCCTGTGTGCGATAGGAATCCGAAAAAGTTCCGCTCAACACGATCTGCTCACCTCCAACGCTTACCGTGACCTCCAAGGTGCCGTCCTCCGTGTCAGCACCAGTGTATGTTGCCCCGGCAGACGCGTCGAGCAAGGTGCTGGAGGAATCACTGGGGTCCTTCACGACCGCCGAGACGCTCATGGACGCACTGCTGTTTGTACCCGTGATGGTAATGAACTCTGTGCCATCCTCGGGGTTATAGACGCGAGCCGAGAGGGATTCGTCACCGCTTGCACTCGAGGAGGCAGACACGCTGGCGATGGTATCGCCACTGTCTGGGGCCTTGATTAGCACGGAGAGCGTCATCTCGTCGGTTGAATAAAACTCGACCTTGGCAACTTCCACGTCTGAAAACAATACGGCTAAGTCCAGGGAGGCCCCCCCCTGCCTCGGCAGAATCCGCAGCAAACAGGTGCACTTCAAATTGGGTCGCCTCGTCCATCCCGTACTGCAAGTCGAAACCGATAGCGTTGTCGGTCATGGTGGCATTGAGTTCAATGTCGATCTCGGACCCATCTGCGTAGACCATCTCCGAGAACGTCACGGTGGTGCTCTCGCCAGTCAGGCGACGGCCGTCCCGCGGCGGCTGCTGCACCAAGCGCTCGCCGGCGGAGCCCCCCAGCGACCTCGCCAGCCGGCGGCCCAGCAGCCGCCTCGCGCCGCGCGCCAGGTCGTGCACGGCCGACGCCCTGCGGCTGCGCCAACCCACCGCGTGGGAGGCGCCCAGGCACTGCGCCGCCAGCGACGACGGCGCCACCGCGGCCATCCGCACCGAGCGGTGGACGCCGCCGCGCTCCCCGCGCGAGTCGCCGACGAGCAGCTTGCCGAGGGCGGCCGCGAAGGCGGCGGGGCGCACGCGGCCAGTGACGAGGGCTGGCGCGGAGACCAGGTAGCCGCCCTCGCCGTCGCTCTCGATGACCAGGCTGGCGTTGACCGCCTGCGTCAGCCGCACGGAGCGGTCCCCGCTCTCCTCGTAGGCGACGGCGGCGTCGAGGCGGATGCTCGCCCTCCCGAGCAGGCCGTCCAGGGCCTCGGGGAGACTCCCCGCGGGCACCCGCCAGCCCACGAGCGCCGGCTGCTCCAGCGTCACGTTGGGGCTCTCCAGCGACCAGGGGCCCTTCCGCCTCACGCTCCCGCTGCGCTGCAGCCACATCCTGGGCGCCTCCGCGGCCGCGAGGTCCACGGGCACCCGCGCCGTCCACGGCACGTGCAGGCCGAGGCCGAAGAGGTCCACGCTGGACGTGACCTCGCACCCGCCGGGCGCGGACGCCGCGGCGCCCGCGGGCGACACGCGCGTGCGGGCGTGGAGCTTGACGCGCGCCAGGCCCTGATGCTGCGCATCCGGGGCCTCAACACCAAAACGGGGGGTTGCCTCCGCAGGGGGAAGACGATCCTGGATTTCGGTGTTGGTGGCAATATTTCGGTCACCCTGGAAGCCAGAATATTACCACCATCACCGAGACCGGGATCGTCTTCCCTCGGTGGGGGAACACCGCCGATCTTGGTGTTGGTGTCAACCTCTAGGCCAGGGCCTCGACGGCGACGTCCAGGTCGCGCACCCGCAGCTGGCACGTGGCGCTCCGCAGCCAGGCGCGGTGCGGGGACCAGGCCGGCCGCACCAGGCCTGCGTCGAGCAGCACGTCGGCGGAGCCCGCGCCCTCCGGCGCAGAGACGTGCACGTCGTCCACGCGGAGGCCGAGGGCGCACGCGTGGTGCAGGCTCGCGGCCAGCGCGGCGGGTCCGAGGAGCAGCACGGTGGCCGCGGCGAGCGCGGTGCGGCCGTGGCGGCGGCCTGCCACGGGCCGCGCCACGTCCGCGGCAGCGGGGGGCGCGACGCCCTCCTCCACCATCGTGGGCCCGAGGTCCTGGGCGGCCGCCTCGGGCACCGGGCTCGTTGCTGCCATCGCCGGGGCAGGCGCGGCGCGCCGAGGCGGTGCGCGATTGGCGCGAGGGCGGCGAGGCGTCGTGCAGCCTGCTCGCCTTCAACAGCTACTACGAGGCGCGCCAAGGCGGAGACTCCTGGGCTCGAGCAGCTCCTTGAGCCAAGATGGCCACGGTGGGGCCATCTTAGCCGTCTTGGACGCCATCTTGGGCCAACTGGAGGAAACAGAGGCAAGACGGATGCATTTTGAGATCCTTTCCGGGTGGCCGGCGGGACGGGCCGAAGCCTCAGGGGGAGTTCTTTTGGAAAAGGAACCAAAACCAAAAGCCATATCATCTGGCACGCCAGGCACCCCTTTGCTAAAGCAAAAGGGAGCGGAAGGCGCTTAATTCCCCACCAAATCCTCCAAGACGGTTCAAGATGGCCTGCAAAATGGCCACGTCGGCTCAAGATGACCTCCAAGATGGTCCAAGATGGCCTCCAAGTCCGCCCAAGATGGTCCAAGACGGCCTCCAAGACGGCCCAAGAGAGTCCAAGACGGCCCAAGACGGCCCCAGAGGCCCCCCAGAGGCCTCCAAGACGGCCCAAAAGGCCTCCAAGAGGGCCCGAAGAGGCCCAAATCATTGATTTTCCTGTGGTTTGGCTCTTCTCGGCATCCCGACGGCTCAAGACGGCCCCAGAGGCCCCCAAAGATCGCCCAAGAGGCCCCCAAGAGGGCCCCAAGACGGCCCAAGTGGCCTCCAAGACGGCCCCAAGAGGGCCCCAAGACGGCCCAAGAGGCCTCCAACACGCCCAAGATGGCCTCCAAGACGCCCAAGATGGCCTCTAAGACGGCCCCGAAGCGCCCCAAGAGGGCCCCAAGTCGGTCCAGAGAGGCCCCCAAGACGGCTCCCGACGGCGTCAGACGTGCCAGGAACCCACGCTGGCCCAAGACGGCCCAAGAGGCCCCCAAGAGGGCCTCCAGGAAGGCCAGAAGAGGCCAAAAACATGTATTGTCCTAAGGTTTTTGACGGATCTTGACATTTGCTTCTTTTCGGCCTTCCGACGGCCCGAGACGGCCCAACAGCCCCAAAGATCGCCCAAAGATCGCCCAAGAGGCTTCCAAGATGGCCCCAGAACGGCCCAAGACGGCCCCAGGAGGCCCCCGAGACGGCACAGGAGGCCTTTAAGACGCCCAAGATGGCCTCCAAGACGGCCCTGGAGCATTCCAAGAGGCCCCAAGTCGGCTCATAGAGGCCCCCCGAGCGGCTTCCGACGGCGTCAGACGGACCAGGAGCCCACCAAGACGGCCCAAGAGGCCTCCAAGAGGGCCTCCAGGAAGGCCCGAAAAGGCCAAAATCATTGATTTATCATTGGTTTTTGAAGGATTGTGGCATTTGTTTTTTTTCTGCCTTCCGACGGCCCGAGACGGCCCAAGTGCACCCAAAGATCGCCCAAGAGGCCCAAGACACGGCCCCAAGAGGCCCCCAAGACGGCCCAAGAGGTCTCCAAGACGCTCAAGATGGCCTCCAAGACGGCCCAAGAGCCCTCCAAGACGTCCTCCAAGAAGGCCCGAAAGGGTCAAAATGGCCTCCAGACGGCCAAGATGACCTTCAAGATGCCCACGTGTTCCCCGAAGGCTTTCCAAACCGATTCAGGGAACACATGGTCCGATAGCTTGGCAGGTCTGGCTCAACGTTCGGCCACATAGGCGCTTCCAAAAAGGCAGGGGGCGGCGGTGATTCGCCGTAGGCGCCTTTGATCCGCCGCCCCCTGTCGATTCATCGCAGGGGTGCCTGGCGTGCTAGACCCTTTCGGGTTTCGTTTGGTTCTTTTCCAAAAGAACTGCCCCTGGGCCTCCGGCGCGTCCCGCCGGGGTCCCGGGAAGGTGCTCAATCCGGAAAAAAATCCTCCAACGTTGGCCCACGATGGCCTTCCAAGATGGCATCAAAGTTAGCGCAAGATGGTCCAAGACGGCCTCCAAGACGGCCCAAGAGAGTCCAAGACGGCCCAAGACGGCCTAAGAGGCCCCCAAGAGGCCTCCAAGACGGCCCAAGAGGCCTCCAAGAGGTCCTCCAGGAGGGCCCGAAGAGGCTAAAATCATTGATTGTCCTTTGGTCTTTGAAGGATTTTGGCATTCGCTTCTTCTTGGCATTCCGACGGCTCAAGCCGGGCCAAGATGCCCCCAAGATCGCCCCAAGATCGCCCAAGAGGGCTCCAAGAGGGCTCCATGACGGCCCAAGAGACCTCCAAGACGGCCCCGAGAGGCCCCCAAGACGACCCAGGAGGCCTCCAAGACGCCCAAAATGGCCTCTAAGACGGCCGTGGAGCACCCCAAGAGGGCCCCAAGCCGGCTCAGAGAGGCCCTGCAAACGGCTTCCGACGGCGTCGGACAGGCCAGGAGCCTACCAAGATAGCCAAAGTTGGCTCGAAGCTGGCCCAAGAGGCCTCCAAGAGGGCTCCAAGAGGGCCTCCAGGAAGGCCAGAAAAGGCTAAAAACACAAATTCTCCTTTGGTTTTGAAGGGTTTTCACGTCTGCTTCTTTTCGGCCTTCCGACGGCCCGAGACGGTCCAAGTGCCCCCAAAGATCGCCCAAAGATCGCCCAAGATGCCTCCGAGATGGCCCCAGAACGGCCCAAGAGGCCCCCAAGACGGCCCCAAGAGGCCCCCAAGACGGCCCAGGAGACTTTTAAGACGCCCAAGATGGCCTCCAAGACTGCCCTGGAGCATTCCAAGAGGGCCCCAAGTCGGCTCCGAGAGGCCCTCCAAACGGCTTCCGACGGACCAGGAGCCCACCAAGATGGCCGAAGTTGCCTCGAAGCTGGCCCAAGACGGCCCAAGAGGCCTCCAAGAGGGCCTCCAGGAAGGCCCGAAAAGGCCAAAATCATTTTTCCCATGCGTTTTTGAAGGATTGTGGCATTTGCTTTTTTTCGGCCTTCCGACAGCCCGAGACGGCCCAAGTGCCCCCCAAGATCGCCCAAGAGGCCCAAGACGGCCCCAAGAGGCCCCCAAGACGGCCCGAGAGGCATCCAAGACGCTCAAGATGGCCTCCAAGACGGCCCAAGAGCCCTCCAAGACGTCCTCCAAGAAGGCCCGAAAGGGTCAAAATGGCCTCCCGGCGGCCAAGATTACCTTCAAGATGCCCACGTGTTCCCCGAAGGCTTTCCAAACCGCTTCGGGGAACACATGGTCCGATAGCTTGGCAGGTCTGGCTTCAACGTTCGGCCACATAGGCGCTTCCCAAAAGGCAGGGGGCGGCGGTAATTCGCCGTGGGCGTCTTCGATCCGCCGCCTTCTGTCGATTCATCGCAAGGGTGCCTGGCGTGCTAGACCCTTTCGGTTTTGGTTTTGGCTCTTGTCCAAAAGGGAAGGTGCTCAATCTGGAAAAAATCCTCCAAGATGGCTCAAGATTGCGCCAAGATGGCCCCCAAGATGGTCCAAGATGGCCTCCAAGTTCGCCCAAGATGGTCCAAGACGGCCTCCAAGACGGCCAAAGACGGCCCGAGAGACCCCCCAGAGGCCTACAAGACGGCCCAAGAGGCCTCCAAGAGTTCCCCCAGGAGGGCCCGAAGAGGCCGACATCATTGATTTTCCGTAGGTCTTTGAAGGATTTTGGCATTCGCTTCCTCTCGGCACTCCGACGGCCCGAGACGGCCCAAGAGGCCCCCGAGATCGCCCCCACAGCGCCCAAGAGGCATCCAAGATGGCCCCGTGACTGACTACCTACCAGACCACCCCAACCCAACCCGAAGACCCGAATTTGAATCGAATTTCGGGTTGGGGGGGGTACGGGTTCCATGTGTTTTTTCAGTGTTCCCCGACCCCCCCACTGGAAATCGAGGATAAGTTTGGGCCTTCGGGTTGGGTTGGGGTGGTTTGGTGGGTGGTGAGTGACGGTCCAAGAGGCCTCCAAGACGGCCCCAAGAGGGCACCGAGACGGCCCAAGACGGCCTTCAAGACGGCCCAAGATGGCCCCCAAGACGGCCCTCTTGGGGTGCGGCCAGGAGCCCACCAAGATGGCCGACGTTGGCTCGAAGCAGGCCCGAGACGGCCCAGGAGGCCTCCAAGAGGGCCTCCAGGAAGGCCAGTAAAAGGCCAAAAGCACTGATCGGCCCTGCAGGTTTTTAAAGGATCTTGACATTTGCCTCTTTTCGGCCTTCCGACGGCCCGAGACGGCCCAAGTGCCCCCAAAGATCGCCCAAAGATCGCCCAAGATGCATCCAAGATGGCCCCAGAACGGCCCAAGAGGCCCCCAAGACGGCCCAGGAGGCTTTCAAGACGCCCAAGATGGCCTCCAAAACTGCCCTGGAGCATTCCAAGAGGGCCCCAAGTCGGCTCCGAGAGGCCCCCCAAACGGCTTCCGACGGCGTCGGACGGGCCAGGGGCCCACCAAGACGGCCAAAGATGGCACTAAGATGGCCCAAGACGGCCCAAAAGGCCTCCAAGAGGGCCTCCAGGAAGGTCCGAAAAGGCCCAAATCATTGATTTCCCATGAGCTTTTGAAGGATTGTGGCATTTACTTTTTTTCGGTCTTCCGACGGCCCGAGACGGCCCAAGTGCCCCCAGAGATCGCCCAAGAGGCCCAAGACGGCCCCAAGAGGCCCCCAAGACGGCCCAAGAAGCCTCCGAGACGCTCAAGATGGCCTCCAAGACGGCCCAAGAGCCCTCCAAGACGTCCTCCAAGAAGGCCCGAAAGGGTCAAAATGGCCTCCTGGCGGCCAAGATTACATCAAGATGCCCACGTGTTCCCCGAAGGCTTTCCAAACCGATTCAGGGAACACATGGTCCGATAGCTTGGCAGGTCTGGCTCAACGTTCGGCCACATAGGCGCTTTCAGAAAGGCAGGGGGCGGCGGTGATTCGCCGTAGGCGTCTTCGATCCGCCGCCCCCTGTTAGTTCATCACAGGGGTGCCTGGCGTGCTAGACTCTTTCGGTTTTGGTTTGGTTCTTTTTCCAAAAGAACTCTCCCTGGGGCTCCGGCCCAGCCCGCCAGGGTCCCGGAAAGGCCAGGAAAGCCCCACAAGAGGCGGTCGCAAACGGTTTCCCTGACCCAGACGGCTCCAAGACGGCCCAAGATGGCCTCCAAGATGCATCCAAGACGGCCAAGATGACCTCTGAGACGGCTAAGACGGCCCCAAGATGCCTCCAAGACGGGCCACAATGCACTCAAGACAGCCTAAGATGGCCTCAATGAGGGCCTCAAGAGGCCCCCGAGACGGCCAAGATGGCCTCCAAGACGGCTAAGATAGTCCCAAGATGCCTTCAAGACGGCCCACGATGCACTCAAGACGGCCTAAGATGGCCTCAAGATGGCCCAAGACGGCCAAGAGGGCCCCCAAGAGGCCGCCAGGGGGGCCCAAGAGGCCTCCAAGAGGTCCTCCAGGAAGGCCCGAAGAGGCACAAATTATGGATTTCCCGTAGGATCTTGAAGGATTTTGGCATTGGCGCCTTTTGGGCTTTCCGTCGGCCCAAGGCGGGCCAAGCCGCCCCCAAGGTCGGCCCAATATCTACCAAGAGGCCTCCAAGATGGCCCTATGACGGCCCAAGAGGCCCCCAAGACGGCTCCAAGAGGGCCCCAACAGGCCTCCGAGACGGCCAAGATGGCCTCCAAGACGGCTAAGATGGCCCCAAGATGCCTTCAAGACGGCCCAAGATGCACCAAAGACGGCCTAAGATGGCCTCAAGATGGCCCAAAGCGGCCCAAGAGGCTCCCAAGAGGCCGCCAATACGGCCCAAGAGGCCTCCAAGAGGTCCTCCAGGAGGACCCGAAGAGATTAAAAACATGGATCTTCCTTAGATGTTCGAAGGATTTGGGCATTTGCTCTTTTTCGGCATTCCGACGGCTCAAGACGGCCCAAGAGGCCCCCAAGATCGCCCACGAGGCCTCCAAGATGGCCCCATGACGGCCCAAGAGGTTCCCAAGACGGCCCAATGAGGGCCTCAAGAGGCCTCCGAGACGGCCAAGATGGCCTCCAAGACGGCTAAGATAGTCCCAAGATGCCTTCAAGACGGCCCAAGATGCACCAAAGACGGCCTAAGATGGCCTCAAGATGGCCCAAAACGGCCCAAGAGGCTCCCAAGAGGCCTCCCAGACGGCCCAAGAGGCCTCCAAGAGGTCCACCAGGAGGACCCGAAGAAATCAAACTATTCATTTTCCCTGGGATTTTGAGGGATGTGGGCATTCGCTCTCTTTCGACAGTCCGACGGCCCAAGGCGGGCCAAGCCGCCCCCAAGGTCGGCCCAATATCTACCAAGAGGCCTCCAAGATGGCCCCATGACGGCCCAAGAGGCCCCCAAGACGGCTCCATGAGGGCCCCAACAGGCCTCCGAGACGGCCAAGATGGCCTCCAAGACGGCTAAGATTGCCCCAAGATGCCTCCAAGACAGCCCAAGATGCACCCAAGATCGCCCACGAGGCCTCCAAAATGGTCCCATGACGGCCCAAGAGGCTCCCAAGACGGCCACCAGAGGGCTCCAAGAGGCCTCCAACACGGCCAAGATGGCCTCCAAGACGGCTAAGATGGCCCCAAGATGCCTTCAAGACGGCCCAAGATGCACCCAAGACGGCCCAAGATGGCCCAAGACGGCCCAAGATGGCCCTAAGAGGCCTCCCAGACGGCCCAAGAGGCCTCCAAGAGTTCCTCAAGGAAGGCCCGAACATCACTGATTTTCCCTAGGTTTTCGAAAGAATTTGCCATTTGCGCCTTGTCGGCCTTCCGACGGCCCAAGACGGCCCAGGAGGCCCCCAATGTCGCCCCAAGATCGCCCAAGAGGCCTCTAAGATGGCCGCATGACGGCCCAAGAGGCCCCCAAGACGGCGACCTCCAAGACGCCCAAGATACTCTCCTAGACGGCCCTGAAGCGCCCCGAGAGAGCCCCAAGTCGGTTCAGAGAGGCCCCCAAGACGGCTTCCGACGGTGTCAGATGGGTCGGCAACGCCCTAAGACGGCCAGAGAGGCCCCCCCAGTCCCCAAAGGCACCCAAGAAGCCCCCAAGAGGCCCAGGGAGGCCGCAGAGGCCTCCCCAGAGGCCTCGCAAGACGGTTCCGAAGAAGGCTCCTCCTCCTACTCCTCCTCCTCCTTCCCCATCATCCTCATCCTCATCCTCAACCTCCTCCTAATCATCATCCTCCTCCCTGTCCTGATCCTCCTCCCATTGCTCCCCCTCGCGCTCCCCGAAGGCTTTCCAAACCGAGTCGGGGAACAACTGGCCCGATAGCTTGGCCAAGCTCTAGCCCAGCTGTCGGCCACAGAGGCGCTTCCAAATGGACAGGGGGCGGCGGTGATTCGCCGTAGGCGTCTTCGATATGGGGCCAGATCTATGCGATGCAGTATGTGGTACTGTGTGTCACTTCTGGGGTGCAATTGAAGTGTGCAGGAATGCCCAGTGCCCCACGGAAACAGCAGAGTGGCCAGCTTCCGAAGCATGCTCCAGCTGATCGCCCTCTGCAATCCTCTGTACAAGGAGCGGGGCCCTCATCACCCTCCTCCTCTCCTCGGGGAATCACACAAATACATCTGATACCGGAGAAAAAAAAACAATCATAATATTTGTAGGGCTGTTGGGCTATGGGGCTATACGGTTATAGGACCATACGGCTAGGTCTATAGGACTATAGGGCTACAGGAACATAGGGCTACAGGGCTACAAGGCAACAGGGCTATAGGGCTATAGGCCTATAAGGGCTATAGGGTTATAGGGCTATAGGGCGATTGGGCTACAGGGCATAAGGACTATAGGGCTATAGGGCTATAGGGCTATAGAGCTATAGGGCTGTAGGGCTATAGGGCTATAGGGCTATAGGTCTATAGGTCTATAGGGATATAGGGCTATAGAGCTATAGGGCTATAGGGCGATAGAGCACCCGGGCACCACGGGGCACCCGGGCACCTCTGGGCAACTCTGGGCACCCCTGGGCACCTCCGGGCACCCCCGGGCACCCGGGCCCCCGGGCACCCCCGGGCCCCCGGGCACCCGGGCATCCGGGCGTGCAGCGAAAATCGGCGGCAAACCTAACCTAACCATATGAATCCGCTAGGACCCCTACGGAGGCAAGCTCTGATTGGAGAACATTGTTTCCCCCCGGACCTCTCTCGGGGTGCGTTCTGACCAGGATTTCGAAGCGAATCCAGCGGTGGCGACGAGGGCCTCCCAGGAGGCCCGAAAAGGGGGAAATGGTCGAAGGGTAGAGGTATGGTTACCTTCTCCTCCTCTGATCCTCTCCTCCCTTTTTCTCATCCCTGGCCAGAAGGGTGCTGGTGGGCAGTGAGCTTGCAAGCTGGGGTCAAGCCGTCCCTTGGCCCTTGCCCCTCCCCAGCGGGGGACCTGCTCGCCATCCTCCACGAACCTCTGGC
>CAUYUJ010015234.1:57427-144927 GCA_963575745.1 Prorocentrum cordatum
GGGGTCGGCCCGCCGCGGGGGCGCGGTCGTGGCCTGGGACACGCCGCGGCCCTTGTGACCGAGCCTCTTACTTCGGGCGTGCACGCTTGACTTTGCAGGCTTTGGGGGGCTAATGGGCCCCCCCGAGGGCGAAAGCTTGGCCGATGCAGTCGGTGGCTGCGCGCCGAAAAATCAAAAACAAGAAAAACAAACCAAAACAAACAAGCAAACATATACCATGTAATATTTCGGATACGTGGTACACATATGCCAGGCACCTTAAATTTCTGGCATGCATACTATATTGTTATATATATGTATATATGTATATGTATGTATATATATCGCATGTACGTAACCATATGTACATATACACAAATATATACACACATATATATGAATACATGCATATGTAATATTATTATGAGTATTATTATTATATATAAATATATCCAACACGCACGCACACACGCTGGGCCCCGAGAGAATGGGCGTGAAGGCCGCTCTACCAGACAGCGCGGGGCACTGTGCGCTCACGGGACTGGGGGGGGGGCAGGCGCAAGACCACGCCTGCCCCCCTCAATTGGCTGTAAGACAGGGGGGATCCTGGCGGGCTAAGAAGGGGGCGGTCAGAACCGTCCAGCCCTCCGAAGCCCCCGAACGCGCTCCCCCAATCAATATCCCCAGTGGCAAGGCCTCGGCCGATTGGCACTCAGTGTGGCGCGGCCTCGTGCCCCGCCGCGATGCGCGGGCTGATGCGCTTGTCGCGGCGGGGTTCTTGGGCGCGCACGGCGGGGAATCGCAGCAGTCGGGGGGGGGGGGGGGGGGGGGCAAAGGCGGGGGAGGCGAAGCACGCCACGGGAAGAACCATGGGCGAAAAGGGGAGAGGGAGAGGGGCGGGTCTCCTGGGAGATCGGGAATCGCATGAAAGGGGGCGGTTGCAAGAGAAAGGGAAGAAGGGAGAGGAGGGGGAGCGGGAAAGGAGGGAAATCATGAAAGGCTCTTGCGGGGGCGGGCCGTGGAGCGGGCCTCTCCGAGTCGGCGGGGGCGCAGGAAAGGGCGGAGGGATGGCGGGGCAGAAGGGGGCCTAACGTTTCAGATATATCGGGCACGAGGGGCGATCTC
The DNA here is from genome assembly GCA_963575745.1 of Prorocentrum cordatum. Lineage (NCBI taxonomy): Eukaryota > Dinophyceae > Prorocentrales > Prorocentraceae > Prorocentrum > Prorocentrum cordatum. The sequence continues at coordinate 58,532 of CAUYUJ010015234.1, forward strand.
GCACAGCGAGCTTCCGAGGCAACTGCCGCGCCGCTGCCGCGACCTCCGCCGCGCCCGCCGCGGCCCCTGGTCGACCCAGAGCCGCGATCCCCCTCGAGCGCTCGCGCGCTGGGCAAGTCCAGGCCCATGTGGCTCACGCTGCCTGGGGCTTCCAGAGCGGGGCAGCGCGGGCGATGGCGGAGGGGCAGAGACGGGCGACGACTGAGAGAGGACGATGGGGTCGAGACGGAGCGAGGAAGGATGACGGGGGGATGAGGAGCAAAGATGGAGGAGAAAGGAGGAGGAGGGAACGTGAGGGTGGAGGAGGGGTCCCCCATTATCTTCCAAATCCCCTCTTCCCCCTCCCTCCTTTCTCCCTCCGCCATCCGTCCACTCCTTCCCCCTTCCCCTCTTCCCTTCCCTCTTCTCTCCCCCTGTCGTCCCATCCGTCCTCCTCCCTCTTCTCTCCCTTCTCCTCCCCCCCTTCCCCCTCCTTCCCAGTCGTCGTTTCGTTTGCCACTAGTGCCGTAAGCAGCCAAGTCGCTAGACAACTGCAGGCCGCCCATCCCGTCGGCCATGCTGCTGAAGTCGTCGGCGCTCAGAGCATTCGAGGCCTTGCCGCCCTGCTCCCTGCTGCGAGTGAATGCCCGCGGCTTCTTGTCGCGAGCGATGCAATACTGGTTGCGCCTCGGGTTCTGGGGGTTCGAACGCACCCGGGGCTCCAACGATGGGGCGGGGCGGCAGCCGTGCGCGGACGGCGATCAGGGGCCAGGGCGACTGTGAGGAATGATTGGGAATGGGCGGGGGTTAAAAGGAGGAGGGGGACGGGCAGGGCGCGAGGCAGGGCAGGGCGCAATGCTGGGGCAGGGGGAGAAGGGGGGAGAGGAGGGGCAGGGCGCGAGGAGGAGGAGGATGGGGGGGATAGGACATGATGGACCCACGAACCCGGAAAGGGATATAGACATGTGGAGCATGGGCACGTTTTCGCGATACCCAACGGGGCAACACCTCGCGAAACATCCCACGAGACACCTCACGAAACATCCCACGAGACACCTCACGAAACATTCCGCGAGACACCTCACGAAACATTCCACGAGACACCCCGCGAAACATTCCACGAGACACCCCACGAAACATTCCACGACGACAGGCAACCACTCAACCAAGGCGGTGTGGTCGTGCTGGGGAGTGGTCGTGCTGGGGTGTGGTCGTGCTGGGGGGTGGTCGTGCTGGGGTGTGGTCGTGCTGGGGGGGTGGTCGTGCTGGGGGGTGGTTGTGCTGGGGCGTGGTCGTGCTGGGGCGTGGTCGTGCTGGGGCGTGGTCGTGCTGGGGTGTGGTCGTGCTGTGGTGAGGTCGTGCTGGGGTGTGGTCGTGCTGGGGTGTGGTCTTGCTGGGGTGGGGTCGTGCTGGGGTGGGGTCCTGCTGGGGTGTGGTCGTGCTGGGGTGTGGTCGTGCTGGGGTGGGGTCGTGCTGGGGTGGGGTCGTGCTGGTGGGACGGGGCTGGTTGTGTTTTATTGGGTGTGTCCGTGACTGGGGTGGTGTCCGTAGCTAGGGTGGGGGGTTTTTTACCCGTTTGCTGGGTGGGGTCCGTGCTGGGGTGTGTCGTGCTGGGGTGTGGTCCGTGTCCTGGTAGTGGTCGAGCTGGCGTTGTCGTGCTGGGTGGGACTGCTGGGTTGGGGTCGTGCTGGGTGGTTGGTCGTGCTGGGGTGGTCCGCACCCTGTGATGTATCGATCGGGTCGTGCTGGGGTGTGGTCGTGCTGGTGCTGGGGTGTGGTCGTGCTGGGGTGTGGTCGTGCTGGGGTGTGGTCGTGCTGGGGTGTGGTCGTGCTGGGGTGTGGTCGTGCTGGGGCGTGGTCGTGCTGGGCGTGGTCGTGCTGGGGCGCGGTCATGCTGGGGGTGTGGTCGTGCTGAGGTGCCCCGCGCCCTGTGATTTATCGATCGGGATTTCAAAAACAAGCGTTTCGCCTGAGACATCCTCAAATTGTAATCCGCCGGCCTCCTTCGACCTCGATATTTATCAGGGGGAGAATCCGCCGGCCTCCTTCAAGTTGGGCACCGGGGACATGTTTACATACTAAAAGAGAACCCTGGGCCTACGCCCTTTCCGGGAAAAATTGCGCCTGCCCTTCGACAACGGACAGGGGATCGGAAACCACAACACCCGAAGAACTCAACGTCGTCGAGGGTTTCCAGCCCACCGCGGGCCGACGGGCGAGGTGAGCGTTTCTTCCCCTAACTCGATGTTATGCCGGAGCCAAGCTTTCCAACCTTTAGTCCCGTCAGTCCTGGCCTTGCTCTGAGCCGCAGACACCGCAGCCTCCAGCCAGCGAAGAAGATCGTTAAGATGGAGCGGGCGCTGTTGAACGCGTCTACCTGCAATCGGTTCGCAGCAGACGTCTCTAGGGGCTTCCGCCCCGACCAACAAATTTCGAGTCCGCGTGTGGCTCGCGTGGGAAAGAAGGAAACCGTGCCCGTCAAAATGGCACTCGTGCATGGCCTCTTCGGCCTGGTCCAGATCATCGAAAGGGTCGGCATACGCATCGTCTAAACCCAAGGAGGAAACCAGAGCAGGTTCGGGGGCCCCAGAGTCCAGGGTAAACTTGGGAACTTGGGACTCCTCAGCAACATGCGGAAAAGACTCTCTATCCGAAAACTCAGCCGAACCTCCCTTCTGCGCAAGACGGACAAAATCCTGCGTCTGAGACATCAATTCACGGCAAGTAGCAAGCCCAGCCTCCATCTCGGCAGGAGGGTCCAGCAGAAGCGATGCCTTGAGCCCGAGCTCCCTGGAAGAGGGCGATGCACAAGCCCACTTCTTGAAAGTCAGCAAGAACCACTTGAGGCCGAACAACTCGGGGTGGCGGCCTTTGCAAGAATCTGCCTTGAACACAGGGGCCCAACGAAGCTTCGGCATTTTCCCCCTGGAACCCAATACGGCAACGAGACCTGGGCAGCAGCAGCAACTTCAACCTCGGCCATGCGAGCCCATCGGCCATACAACCTCGAAAGCCCATCAAGCTGGTTACTGGCACTCTCCCCAGGGACCAGGGAGTTGATGATACCCCTGGCCAGGCCATGAAGTTCATCCCAAGACGGAGGCTCAGGGTCAGGTCCAACAGGCTCGACAGCAGAAATCGGGGGCGGTTTCGAAAAGGCGAGGGCTTGCATCCTGCAGGCCTTCGGATATAAAGTCAACGGAACAGGAGAATGGGGAGTAATGTGGGACGTTTCGATCGTTTCCACGGCCTGAATAACTTTGTAAATCCCAGGAGCGACCACGAAGAAGTCCAAAACTGCGGGCCCTCCCGTAGCGCTGCAAGTACCTTCAACCTTCGGAAACACGACGTCCCCACCAAGCTTCTCGGGGAAACCTCCTGCAATGATATCGTCAGGAGACATGTTAAAGCCGGCTGCGATCACAGCTTCATTAGAATATAAAGTAGAGGCAGCGCCCACTGCACTCAAGATGGACAAATTGCGGTCCGTCAAGCCCTCTGAATGATGTAAATATGCTGACGCCAGGAAGAAGGGGTGCTCAGAACTCCCTGGAAGATGGATTAGGCCTCCCACTGCACGATAAGGGTATATGATGGGGCCTTGATCAAGTTCATGGAATCACAGGAAAGATCTTGCCAGGATAGCCACACCTCCACTGCTGCCTTCACCCCGACCTGGGCACGCGGGAGCGAACAGGCCTTTCCAGCCATTCCTCAAGCACCACTCGGCTGCTTCTTTGCAGCCAGAATCAGAAGGAATATGATGTTCTTGAAGAGCGACCACGTGAGAACTCGCGTGCGCCAGCCATTCTTTGCAAGACCCCCAGGAGGTGGCATTGCAGGTCTCTATACACAGAGCGAAGTCCCCTGGGCTGGGCTCGGGCGGGGTCCTGAAAGAGACAAAAAAAAAAAAAAAAAAAAAACCCAGGCTGCCAGATCCAAACCAGGGCCTACATTGGGCCCATCAAAGAACTGGCCGCGGGGCTTGGGGGCCCCATGAGGACCTAAGGGGAACGCGACGGCACCTCTATGGAGGTGGGCGACAGCATTCTGATTACTAAAGTTATGACCTAAAAAGTTTGCTGCGGAAGCAGCCTCGCAGGTCGAGCCCTCAGTGTCACTGCCGAGCTCACTTGAGGATGATGCCGAATGCATACATGTGTGCTGCTGTGTACCCCCCCTGCCTTACGCTAGGCCTAGGCAGGGGGGGGGGGGGCTCCTTGGACTCCGTGCCACTGATGATAGCGTCTGCCTGGGACAGGAGCTCGTCCGTTCTGACCTTCTGGCTGACAGTGTCGGGTCCGTCCTGACTGCATGGTGATCCTTTGCTTCCACCACTGCCAGGGCCTTCACCACCATCTTTCTCAGCTGCACCTTCAGCCCGAGGAGGAGGTTGTGCTGCCTTGGCTTGACCATCAGGACCTTTACGTTTCTGGGACAATCTCTGAACGTGACTCACATGGGCCTTTTTGAGCTCCTCGAAATGCTTCTTCGCTTCTCCGAACAAGCTTTGAGACGCATCAGCCAGTATCTTGCGTAACTTGTTTGTTCTAGTCTCGAGCTCCTGACGGTCCGTATCCGTAACCTCATAAATCTCAGGATCCACTCCAAAAGTTCTTCCATGCTGTCGTCGGCGAATGAGATGATATCTGCACCTTTCTCAAGGAAGGTCTTGGGCGAAACGTGTTGGGATACTGACTCTGACTTTGAAGGATCTTCCTCACCTTGGAATGAAACTCTAATCTGCTCGACCAGGTCCTGGTACCGTTTTGACTGCTCTGCCAACTGGGTACGAAGCTGACCGATACTGATTGTCTTATCAACAAGCCATTGCTCCCATTTTTGGTATTGTTCCATTTCTCCGCGCAATTTCTTTTCCAAAGTTTTGATCTGGCGATCGCAAGAGTTGGCCTGAACTTGAAGGGGCACTGGCTGTTCTTGCTGACGGCGCCTGTCCAGACGACCTTGAAGAACAGCAGCATGGGCCTCATCCCCCATCTTGCGACTGAGTAACACGAGCTGGTTAAGCTCGGCGTCGGAAAGAGACTCATCCCTGCCAACAACAGACTGTGACCAAGCACCTGCTTTGGAACCACCACCTTGAGGGCCCACAGGGGGTGGTCTTCCGTCGGCAAGGGCATCTGGCTCACCCCCAGCACCGCGAGGGGACACCATGACTTCAGAGCGGAGACTTCCGCACTGTTTGCAGAACCAAAAACGGGAAAGGTTCTTCGCACATCCGCACGAGCCGCAACGGCCGCAAACGCCAACCGTGCTGAGGGACCCAGCACTTTGTTGCGCGACGCCAACCATTTCTCCATAGGTTCGCCAATGGCGCTGCTGGCAACTCTCTGGAAGTGAGAGAAATTTGCCTCTGTGGTCAGGCCACCTCCCGTAGGAGGCCTAGACCTCAAGCGCCCACCGAAGGCCCAGAGGCAGGCCCGAACACTCCGCCCGAATTGCTTGAGAACGTGGCCTATAGATGCCCTGACGGCCAAGAGGCCTCCGAGAGGGCCTCCAGGAAGGCCAGAAAAGGCGCAAAACAAGTGATTTTCCCATGAAGGGTTCTTGAAGATTGTGGCATTTTCTTATTTTGTTTTGCCTTCCAACGGGCCCGAGACGCCCAAGTGCCCCCAGAAGATCGCCCAAGAGGCCCCAAGCCGTGAAACTGCCTCCACGGGGCCCCCAAGACGGCCCAGGAGGCTTTTAAGGCGCCCAAGATGGCCTCCAAGACGGCCCAAGAGCCCTCCAAGACGTTTTCCAAGAAGGTCCGAAAGGGTCAAAATGGCCTCCAGGCGGCCAAGATGACCCTCAAGATACCCACGTGTTCCCCGAAGGCTTTCCAAACCGATTCGGGGAACACATGGTCCGATAGCTTGGCAGGTCTGGCCTCAACGTTCGGCCACATAGGCGCTTCCACAAAGGCAGGGGGCGGCAGTGATTCGCCGTAGGCGTCTTCGATCCGCCGACCCCTGTTGATTCATCACAGGGGTGCCTGGCGTGCTGGACTTCTTACGGTTTTGGTTTTTGGTTCTTTTTCCATAAGAACTCTCCCTGGCGCTTCGGCCCGTCCCGCCGGGGTCCCAGGAGGGAGCTCCAGGACCGCAAACGACCTCAACGTCAACAACAAATTCTCCAAGACGGCTCAAGATGGCCTCCAAGACGGCCAAGATGGCCCTCAAGCTCGCCCAAGATGGTCCAAGATAGCCTCCCAGACGGCCCGAGAAGGTCCAAAATACCTTTAAGTTCGCCCAAGAAGCCTCCACGACGGCCCAAGACGGCCTAAGAGGCCTCCAAGAGGTCCTCCAGGAGGGCCTGAAGAGGCCAAAATCGCTGATGTTGCTAAAGATTTTGAAGGATTTTGGCATTTGCTTCCTCTCGGCATTCCGACTACCCAAGACGGCCGAAGAGGACCCCAAGATCGCCCCCACAGCGCCCAAGAGGCCTCCAAGATGGCCTCAGGACTGCCCAAGAGGCCCTAAAGACGGCCCCAAGTGGGCACAAAGACGACCCAAGAAGCCTCCAAGACGCCCAAGATGGCCTCTAAGACGGCCGTGGAGCACCCCAAGAGGGCCCCAAGTTTGCCCAGAACGGCCCCCCAAACGGCTTCCGACGGCGTCGAAGCTGGCTCGAAGCTGGCCCAAGACGGCCTAACAGGCCTCCAAGAGGGCCTCCAGGAAGGCCAGAAAAGGCCAACATGATCGACCCACGAACCCGGAAAGGACTATAGAAATGTAACGCATGGCAACGTTTTCAAAGACACCTGATTGGGTGACGGGCAAGTGCAATGCTGATTGTATCGATCTTGATGTACCGTGCCGAGAGCTGTGCTGTGCTGCACCGTGCTGAATTGCGATGTGCCATGCCGCGGTTGTGCTCTATAGCGTCGTGGATCGAGTCTTCCTTTGCATCCGAGTCCTGACCGAACTGATCTGGATCTGAAGCTCGAGCTGCCTGAACACATAGTAGCTGCCCCAGAGCTAATTGACAGGGGGACATGCCAGGAGGACGCGCCGCGAAACGTCCCAGGGACGCGCCAGGCGACGTGCCAAGGGACGTGCCATGGGGTCGCACCGTAGGACGTGCCAAGGGGACGCGCTACGGGACATCCTCAAAATTCCTGCGCGCGGGACGTGGCACGCGCGAGACATCCCCGGAATTCCTGCGAGCGGGACGTGAAAACAAACATTTCGCCTGAGACATCCTCTGAATTCTGGCCCCCCACGAGGCCCCCGCTCGAGACATCCCCCAAGTTTGCAAAACCAGCGTTTCGCTCGAGACATCCTCAACAAAGTATGAAAAGCAAGCGTTTCGCTCGAGACATCCGGCCACAATCCAAGGACATCCTGGCAAAACAAACGAATTAGTCGCGACATCCTCAAGATTCCTGCGCGCGGGACGCGGCACGCGCGAGACATCCTTGGAATTCCTGCGAGCGGGACACGAAAACAAGCATTTCGCCTGAGGCATCCTCTGAATTCTGGCCCCCCACGAGGCCCCCGCTCGAGGCATCCCCAAATTATGCAAAACCAGCGTTTCCCTACATCCTCTGAATTCTGCCCCCCCACGAGGCCCCCGCTCGAGACATCCCCCAAGTTTGCAAAACCAGCGTTTCGCTCGAGACATCCTCAACAAATTACGAGAGGTAAAAATTACCCTGTGACGTACCCAACCCATTTGTATCATTGGAAACGAGGAGTTGGCCGAAACTTGCATGGACAATCAAATTGTAGGATCCGTCGTTTGATATGTAAGCTACTTGGGGCACGCGCCTATGGCATGATGCGCAGGAGAACCATACAAGAAAGAAGGGCAACAGCTACAGGCTCGAAGAGGGCATGGGGAGTCGGGAACGAAGAGCAGGAGCAAGACGTGCGGGAAGCCCACTGTGCTGGGCCCCTCAGCAGCCCTCGAAAGTGGCGGCAGTTTCACAGATCGCAGCCCCCCAGGGATGGCGATGTCTAATTTGAATCCGCCGTGAGTGCCCACTGTGCTGGCCCCCCCCAGCAGCCCTCGAAAGTGGCGACAGTTTCACAGATCGCAGCCCCCCAGGAATGGCGAGGTCACATTTGAATCCGCCGTGGGTACCCACTGTGCTGGGCCCCCCAGCAGCCCTCGAAAGTGGCGACAGTTTTACAGATCGCAACCCCCCAGGGATGGCGAGGTCTAATTTGAATCCGCCGTGAGTACCCACTTTGTTGGGCCACCCAGCAGCCCTCGAAAGTGGCGACAGTTTCACAGATCGCAGCCCCCCAGGGATGGCGAGGTCCCATTTGAATCCGCCGTTGGTACGCCACTGTGCTGGCCCCCAGCAGCCCTCGAAAGTGGCGACAGTTTCACAGATCGAGCCCCCCCGCGATGGCGAGGTCTAATCTGAGTCCCCGTCGGACGTTCACTCCGCTGGCCCCCCCAAGCAGCCTTCGAAGTGGCGACGTTTCAACCGATCACATCCCCCCAGGGAAGGGCAGGTCTAATTTGTATCCCCGTTAGGCAGTCCTCATCCAAGTAATCCACGCAAGCCTTCGAAAGTGGCGAACAGGTCACCGATCCAGCCCCCCCAGGGATGGACGAGGTCCCGAATCTGAATCCCCGTAGGGCGTCACTCCGCTGGGCCCCCCAGCAGCCCTCGAAAGTGGCGACAGTTTCACAGATCGCAGCCCCCCAGGGATGGCGAGGTCTAATTTGAATCCGCCGCGTCACTCCCTGTGCAGGACCCCCCAGCAGGCCTCGAAAGTGGCGACAGTTTCACAGATCGCAGCCCCCCAGGGATGGCGAGGTCTAATCTGAATCCCCGTAGGGCGTCACTCCGCTGGGCCCCCCAGCAGCCTCGAAAGTGGCGACAGTTTCACAGATCGCAGCTCCCCAGGGATGGCGAGGTCTAATCTGAATCCCCGTAGGGCGTCACTCCGCTGGGCCCCCCAGCAGCCCTCGAAAGTGGCGACAGTTTCACAGATCGCAGCCCCCCAGGGATGGCGAGGTCTAATCTGAACCCCCGTAGGGCGTCACTCCGCTGGGCCCCCCAGCAGCCTCGAAAGTGGCGACAGTTTCACAGATCGCAGCCCCCCAGGGATGGCGAGGTCTAATCTGAATCCCCGTGGGGCGTCACTCCGCTGGGCCCCCCAGCAGCCTCGAAAGCGGCGACAGTTTCACAGATCGCAGCCTCCCAGGGATGGCGAGGTCTAATCTGAATCCCCGTGGGGCGTCACTCCGCTGGGCCCCCCAGCAGCCCTCGAACGTGGCGACAGTTCCACAGATCGCAGCCCCCCAGAGAAGAGAAGAGGAGGCGGGAGGAGGCGGGAAGGGAGGCGGGAAGGAAGGAAGGAAGGAAGGAAGGAAGGAAGGAAGGTGGAGACCGCAGTGCTCTATTCAAAACGAGTACCCAACGCAGGAGGGTTGGGAACAAAAAAACGTTTCGCTTGAGACATGCGGTCAAAATCCTAGGACATCCGGGCAAAACAAACGAATTAGTCGACACATCCTCGAAATTCATGCGCGCGGGACGCGGCACGCGCGAGACATCCTTACAATTCCTGCGAGCGGGACACGAAAACAAGCATCTCGCTTGAAACATCCTCTGGATTCTGGCCCCCCCACGAGGCCCCCGCTCGAGGCATCCCCACATTTTGCAAAACCAGCGGTTCCCTCGAGACATCCTCAACAAACTATGTAAAACAAACTCGCTCGAGACATCCTGCCAAAATTCTAAGAAATCCGGACAAAACAAACGAATTAGCCGAGACATCCTCGAAATTCCTGCGCGCGGGACGCGGCACGCGCGAGACATCCTCGGAATTCCTGCGCGCGGGGCGTTTTTCCGCGTCGTGGTCGGGGCTCCAGACCTCGTTATTTGTCAAAGATTCTGCGAAAAACGCTCCGCACCCTCTTTTCTACGAGGGAAAACGGAGGTATGCGGACCCCGTTTTTTTTTTCTTTTTTTTTTTTTTTTTTTTTTTCTCTTTTCTCGCACTGTTTCGAAACAGTATCTCTGCACTTGTTATTTACGCAAAATAATTTCGCCGGCCCGCTTCAAGTCGAAACCGGGGGTAAACCATCTAAAAGAAAACCCTAAGAAATCCTGACAAAAGAAAAGAATGAATCGAGACATCCTCGGAATTCCTGCGCGCGGGACGCGGCACGCGCGAGACATCCTCGGAATTCCTGCGCGCGGGGCGCTTTTCCGCGTCGCGGTCGGGGCTCCTGACCTCGTTATTTGTCGAGGATTCTGCGAAAAACGCTCCGCGCCCTCTTTTTCACGAGGGAAAACGAGGGTCTGCGCACCCTGTCTTTTATCGAAGATCCGAAATGGGGGGCGCACTTTCCTCGAGCGGGCACGCACGAAACGCACTTTTTCGACTGAAAATCAGCACTTTACCTAGTTATTTACGCAAAGTAATTTCGCCGGCCCCCTTCAAGTCAAAAGCGGGGGGTAAACCAGCTAAAAGAGAATCCTGGGCCGGCGCCCTTTCCGGGAAAAAGGAAACTCACGGAAGAGAAGTCGCACAAGTGGCGCCAGCTCTGACCGTACCGAACAGCGCGCAAGGGCGTGGATCACGCCGCGCTGTGGCGGAACGGAGGGGCCAGGGTGGCCGCACCGTCCGTCGCGACGAGAGGCGAAGGAACGGGAAAGGCACTGCGGGCGCGAGGGCACGCGGGGACAGGAGAGGGGGGGAACAGAAGGAGGCCTCACTCACAGGGGCTCATACTTGGGCATGAGCGACCGACCTATTCAAGGAAACGGCGGCCCTGTCTTCTGAGTCCACGACCTGCAACTTGCCTGACTCTGAAAGTCGGGGGGATACAGCTGCAAGCACTGGTCGAGTACCCCGGACCACCCTGCGGGAGGGCCGAGATGAACTGCCAAAGGATACACCACTCGTGCAATAGCAAGAACTCGAAAGCGACGCCCGCCGTGGGAAGCGAGTCGTCGACGTCGTCGGCGTACGACGCGGGCAACTTATCCGTCACAGGGGACGGGGGCACAAAGTCGCGGGCGTCAACCGAGGTAACAGGGGCGGACCTGCCGGGGGAACCGCGGTGACCTGCCAAAGGATGAACCACTTGCCAGGACAACGCTCACCCCAGGTCTGGCCTCAGGTGGTGCCGGAGCGGGGAGGCGTGCAGGTCTGCTCTTTGCCGTAGCCCAGCACCTGGAGCGCCGCGAACCAAACCTAGTCCACGCGGGCGATCCACGCCCGTTCCAGGGGCTGGAGGAGCCCGTGCCTGCGGGGACAGACTGCCTCTGACCCAGGCTGTCCAGATCCTTCCTTGGCAGCCGCTGCTGCCAGTGTGCACTTCGGAGCCCTGCCAATGAGCCTCCAGGTGCCCATGGATGTCCGAATGCTCTGGTGGATCTGGTTGGGTGGGGGGGAATTAAAGGAGGAAAAGGAGGGGAGACGCAGCCGAGAGGCGCACAATCCAGTGAATTGGAGGAGGAGAAGGAAGAGGCAACACCACTGTCGATGCTGTGTGGTCGGAGTCACCTCTGTGATCCCTCCACCGCTCCCTGTGGAGGGTTTTCAGTGACCGCGGGGGGGGAGGACAACACGCCAGTCCACTGGCGGAGGACAGTGCTGTCACTTCGTTAGTGCCCTGGATCTCCACTCCGCAGGCCTCTGCACTCCTGGTTGTTGCACACTCGCCCCAGACAATCAAAGAAACCACGCCCAGAGAATGCTGCAACGCGAGCCGAGGCGGCGGCCTCGGCGACACGCAAAGGGGGACGAACGGGCAGCGTGTCGCCCAGCACCGGGGGGCGGGAGGCCAGGAGAAGCTCGGGACGCAGACGTCGGGGGATTTGGCACCGAGCACTGGCCGCACGAGCCACCGCAGCCGTCGTCACCGCACACGAGCCCCTACGACACACAGCCTGGGGTGCATGTCGGGGTCGGGTAGGGCGTCGCCGTCGGCTCCGTCGTCGGCGCAGCGTCGCAGTCAAAGCCCGGTCAGGCGTCGCAGTCGGCTCCGACGTCGGCTCTGGCGTTGCAATGTGAGCCGGATTAGGCGTCGCTCAGTCGCAGAACCACACCTGCCACGTTGCCCGTGCCGTACCCCGGCGACGTGCGCTGGCCGCACGAGTCACCGCAGCCGACGTCAAGAATTAACTCCCCTCCCCTTCCTGAATTAACCCAGTTTTGGGGCCTCTTTGCAGGCACGCCGCGCCCGAGCTCCATTTCAGCTGGCGTCTCCTCGCCCAAGCGCCCGGAGACATGCTGAGACACTGACGCCGCCGTGCCCGAGGCCCCGGACGCCGCCGCGCCGCGGCAGACACGAGAAAGGCCACGGCTCCGCCGTCGACCACACAAGGTCTGCCGCGACGCGGCCCGGCGGCGAGGCGGCCCGTCGCCGCCGAGGCGGCAGGGCGCTGCCAAACGTGGCAGCGTGGAGCGGCCCAGCGGCGCTGGATCGGTGGCAAGAGGGAAGAGCACTGAGCTTATGTACAGACCTGCTCTTCGCGGTGTGCAGACATTCTGCGCTCTCGAGAACATGGGTTTCTGCTATTGAGCGCACTGCGGGCCGAGCGTCATGGTGCTGGGAAGCCCTGTAACACCACGCGCCTTCCATCCCGCCTGGAGTACTGGAGCGCTGACTCCACAGAAGAGGGATGGCTGGGCGAGGAGCTGCTGCGCCAGCGGCCAGGAGAGAAGCGAGGAGGCAGGAGGAGGAGTACGGAGACCATCATCTGGAGGACTCTGTAACCGAGCGGGGCTGACTGCGAGCTTTGCGCCAGACATGAGCATGCCAACGAGGGGCCCATGCATCAGCAGACACTAAGAACTTACGATATCGAAGTATACCCCTGCTGCGACTGAGGAAGTTCGAGCTCGCTGAAACCGAACTGGGGCGGCAAAGGGAAACGGGCGAACCCAAGGAAGTACAATTCCCTGGCTTGCGGCTGGTAGGCATGGAAGACAAACACGAAGAAGACGACCCAAGAAGCCTCCAAGACGCCCAAGATGGCCTCTAAGACGGCCCTGGAGCACCCCAAGAGGGCCCCAAGTTTGCCCAGACAGGCCCCCCAAACGGCTTCCGACGGCGTCGAAGCTGGCTCGAAGCTGGCCCAAGACGGCCTAAGAGGCCTCCAAGAGGGCCTCCAGGAAGGCCAGAAAAGGCCAAAAACACTGAATTGCCCTAGGTTTGAAGGATTTTGACATGTGCTTCGTTTCGGCCTTCCGACGGCCCGAGACGACCCAAGAGCCCCCAAAGATCGCCCAAGAGGCCTCCAAGATAGCCCCAGAACAGCCCAAGAGGCCCCCAAGACTGCCCCAAGGGGCCCCCAAGACGGCCCAGGAGGCTTTTAAGGCGCCCAAAATGGCCTCCAAGACGGCCCTTGAGCATTCCAAGAGGGCCCCAAGTCGCCTCAGAGAGGCCCCCCAAACGGCTTCCGACTGCGTCGGACGGGCCAGGAGCCCACCAAGACGGCCGAAGATGACACTAAGATGGCCCAAGATGGCCCAAGAGGCCTCCAAGAGAGCCTCCAGAAGACCCGAAAAGGCAAAACTAATCGATTTCCAATGAGTTGTTGAAGGATTGTGGCATTTGTTTTTTTTCGGCCTTCCGGCAGCCCGAGACGGCCCAAGTGCCCCCAAAGATCACCCCAAGAGGCCCAAGACGGCCCCAAGAGGCCCCCAAGACGGCCCAAGAGGCCTCCAAGACGCTCAAGATGGCCTCCAAGGCGGCCCAAGAGCACTCCAAGACGTCCTCCAAGAAGGCCCGAAAGGGTCAAAATGGCCTCCAGGCGACCAAGATGACCTTCAGGATGCCCACGTGTTCCCCGAAGGCTTTCCAAACCGATTCGGGGAACACATGGTCCGATAGCTTGGCAGGTCTGGCCTCAACGTTCGGCCACATAAGCGCTTCCAACATGGTCGACCCACGAACCTGGAAAATAATATAGCCAAGCAACGCATGGCAGCGTTTTCAAAGACACCTGATTGGGCGACGGGCGAATGTAATGCTGAGTGTATCGATCTTGCTGTACCCTGCCGAGGGCTGTGCTGTGCTGCGCCGTTCTGAATTGCGATGTGCCATGGCGCGACTGTGCTCTATAGCGTCGTGGATCGAGTCCTCCTTTGCATCCGAGTCCTGACCGAACCGATCTGGATCTTAAGCTCGAGCTGCCTGAGCACATAGTAGCTGCCCCAGAGCCAATTGACAGGGGGACATGCCAGGAGGACGCGCCGCGAAACGTCCCAAGGGACGCGCCAAGGGACGTGCCAAGGGACGTGCCATGGGGACGTACCGCGGGACGTGCCAAGGGGACGCGCTACGGAACGCGCTTGGGACAAGCGTTTCGCTCGAGACATCCCGCCAAGATTCTCATGCTAGACATCCGCCTGACATGAAAACAAGCGTTTCGCTCAACACATCCTCAACACATTCTCATGCTAGACATCCGCCTGGGCGAACTGGACACGTGAAAACAAGTGGTTCAATACATCTGCATGTGAGACGTCCGCCTGGGTGACCTGGGCACGTGAAAACAAGCGTTTCGCTCGAGACGTTTTCAATACCTCCTCATTCTAGACATCCGCCTGGGCGACCTGTACACGTGAAAGCAAACGTCTCGCTCGATACATCCTCAACACATCTTCATGTTAGACATCCGCCTGGGCGACCTTGACACGTGAAAACAAGCGTACCTCTCGAGACATTCTCAACACATCCTCATGCTGGGCATCCGCCTGGGCAACCTGGACACGTGCAAACAAGCATCTCGATCGAAACTTCCTCAACACATTCTCCTGCTAGACATCCGCCTGGGTGACGAGGACGCGTGAAACCAAGCGTCTCGCTCGAGACATCCTCAACAAATCATGGCGCTAGACCTCTGCCTGAGCAACCGTGAAACCAAGCGTCTCGCTCGAGACATCCTCAAGACCAAGGCACGTGATAATAAGCATTTCACTTGAGAGATCCTCTGAATTCTGGTCCCCAGGAGAGGACCATCTATAGCGTTTCGCTCGAGACACCCTCAACACATTCTGAAAAAAGAATCCAATTCCAATCTTCCATTAAACAAATCCTACTGTAATCCGCCATAACACATGATCGACCAACGAACCCGGAAAGGAATGTAGAACTGTAACACATGGCAGCGTTTTCAAAGACACCTGATTGGGTGACGTGCAAATGGAATGCTGAGTGTATCGATCTTGATGTACCCTGCCGAGGGCTGTGCTGTGCTGCGCCGTGCTGAATTGCGATGTGCCATGCCGCGGTTGTGCTCTATAGCGTCGTGGATCGAGTCCTCCTTTGCATCCGAGTCCTGACCGAACTGATCTGGATCTTAAGCTCGAGCTGCCTGAACACATAGTAGCTGCCCCAGAGCTAATGGACAGGGGAACATGCCAGGAGGACGCGCCGCGAAACGTCCCAAGGGATGCGCCAGGCGACGTGCCAGGGGACGCGCCATGGGGTCGCACCGTAGGACGTGCCAAAGGGACGCGCTACGGAACGTGCCAATGGATGTGCCACGGAATGTGCCAGGGGACGCGCCACGCGACGTGCCAGGGGGACTCGCCAAGGGACGCCCCACGGAACGTGCCAAGTTGCAATGCTGAGTGTATCGATCTTGATGTACCCTGCCGAGGGCTGTGCTGTGCTGCGCCGTGCTGAATTGCGATGTGCCATGCCGCGATTGTGCTCTATAGCGTCGTGGATCGAGTCCTCCTTTGCATCCGAGTCCTGACCGAACTGATCTGGATCTTAAGCTCGAGCTGCCTGAACACATAGTAGCTGCCCCAGAGCTAATTGACAAGGGGAACATGCCAGGAGGACGCGCCGCGAAACGTCCCAAGGGATGCGCCAGGCGACGTGCCAGGGGACGTGCCATGGGGTCGCACCGCGGGACGTGCCAAGGGGACGCGCTACTGAACGTGCTGGGGACAAGCGTTTCGCTCGAGGCATCCTATCAAAATCATCAGAATTCCTACGCGCGGGACGCGGCACGCGCGAGACATCCTCGGAATTCCTGCGAGCGGGACACGAAAACAAGCATTTCGCCTGAGACATCCTCTGAATTCTGGCCCCCCACGAGGCCCCCGCTCGAGACATCCCCCAATTTTGCAAAACCAGCGTTTCGCTCGAGACATCCTCAACAAATTATGAAAAACAAGCGTTTCGCTCGAGAAATCCTGTCAAAACCACAAGAAATCAAAAATCCTGCGCGCGGGACGCGGCACGCGCGAGACATCCTCGGAATTCTTGCGCGAGGAGCGCTTTTCCGTGTCGCGGTCGGCTCTGCAAAACCAGCGTTTCGCTCGAGACATCCTCAACAAATTCTAAAACCAAGCGTTTCGCTCGAGACATCCCCAACTCTGCAAAACCAGCGTTTCGCTCGAGACATCCTCAACAAATTCTGAACATGATCGACCCACGAACCCGGAAAGGAATATAGAAATGTAAGACATGGCAACGTTTCAAAGACACCTGATTGGGCGACGGGCAACTGCAATGCTCAGTGTATCGACCTTGATGTACCGTGCCGAGGGCTGTGCTGTGCTGTGCCGTGCTGAATTGCGATAAACCATGCCACGAGTTTGCTCTATAGCGTTGTGGATCGAGTCCTCATTTGCATCCGAGTCCTGACCGAACTGATCTGGATCTTAAGCTCGAGCTGCCTAAGCACATAACTAGTAGCTGCCCCAGAGTTGATTGACAAGGGAACATGCCAGGAGGACGCGCCGCAGAAAGTCCCAAAGGACGCGCCAGGCGACGTGCCAGGGGACGTGCCATGGCGTCGCACCGCGGGACGTGCCAAGGGGACGCGCTACGGAATGTGCCAATGGACGTGCCACGGGACGTGCCAAGAGACGCACCAAGCGAGGTGTCAGGGGACGTGCCACGGGGACGCACCGCGGGACGTGCCAAGGGGACGCGCTACGGAACGTGCCAATGGACGTGCCACGGGACGTGCCAGGGGACGCGCCGCGCGACGTGCCAGGGGGACTCGCCACAGGACGCGCCACGGAACGTGCCAAAGAACGTGCCAAGTTGCAATGCTGAGTGAGTGTATCGATCTTGATGTACCGTGCCGCGGGCTGTGCTGTGCTGCGCCGTGCTGAACTGCGATGTGCCACGTGACGATTGTGCTCTATAGCGTTGTGGATCGAGTCCTCCTTTGCATCCGAGTCCTAACCGAACTGATCTGGATCTTAAGCTCGAGCTGCCTGAGCACATAGTAGCTGCCCCAGAGCTAATTCACGGGGGGCATGCTAGGAAGACGCGCCGCCGAAAGTTCCAAGGGACGCGCCAGGCGACGTGCCAGGGGACGTGCCATGGGGACGCACCGCGGGACGTGCCAAGGGGACGCGCTACGGAACGTGCCAATGCATTATGGACGTGCCACGGGACGTGCCAGGGGACGCGCCGCGCGACGTGCCAGGGGGACTCGCCACAGGACGCGCCACGGAACGTGCCAAAGAACGTGCCAAGTTGCAATGCTGAGTGAGTGTACCGATCTTGATGTAATGTGCCGAGGGCTGTGCTGTGCTGCGCCGTGCTGAACTGCGATGTGCCATGCCGCGATTGTGCTCTACAGCGTTGTGGATCAAGTCCTCCGTTGCATCCGAGTCCTGACCGAACTGATCTGGATCTTAAGCTCGAGCTGCCTGAGCACATAGTCCACGAAGTAGCTGCCGCAGAGCTAATTGACAAGGAATTATGCCAGGAAGACGCGCCGCGGAACGTTCCAAGGGACGCGCCAGGCGACGTGCCAGGGGACGTGCCACGGGGACCCCAAAGCGCACCCCCCTGTTCAGAGCAAGAAGCCATCACTTTTCCTCATAATTCTGCGTTGGGCCCGACGCCATGTTAGATACCCCAACTCTGCAAAACCAGCGTTTCGCTCGAGACATCCTCAACAAATTCTGAAAAGCAAGCGTTTCGCTCGAGACATCCCCCAACTCTGCAAAACCAGCGTTTCGCTCGAGACATCCTCAACAAATTATGAAAAACAAGCGTTTCGCTCGAGAATTCCTGATCAGAATCCCAAGAAATCTAAATACCTGCGCGCGGGACGCGGCACGCGCGAGACATCCTCAGAATTCCTGCGCGAGGGGCGCTTTTCCGTGTCGCGGTCGGCTCTGCAAAACCAGCGTTTCGCTCGAGACATCCTCAACAAATTCTGAAACCAAGCGTTTCGCTCGAGACATCCCCAACTCTGCAAAACCAGCATTTCGCTCGAGACATCCTCAACACATTCTGAAAAACAAGCGTTTCGCTCGAGACATCCTCAAAAATAATTCCGCCGGCCCTACTCCCGCACGTAATTGATCGCAGAATAATTTTTTGCCGGCCCAAGTCGCAGGGGGGCCGGGGGGTTAACCTACTAAAAGAGAACCCTGGGCCCGCGCCCTGTCCGGGAAAAACAAGCGTTTCGCTCGAGACATCCTCAAATATTACACTACACCCGCGCTCCCAGGGCCACGATCCCTCGTAAATTACGCTACGTCAGCGCTCCCAGGGCCACGATCCCTCGTAAGGGCTCCTGGGCCCTCCTGGGTCTTCCTTAGACCTCTTGGGCCCTCCTGGGCTCTCCTGGAGCCTCCTGGAGCTTCTCCTGGGCCCTCTTTGGGCCCCCTGGTGCCTCTTGGAGCCTCCTGAGTCCTCCTGGGCCCTCCTGGGCTCTCCTGGGCCCTCCTGGGCTCTCCTGGGCTCTCCTGGAGCCTCCTCGGCCCTCCTGGGCGAAGTCAAGGTTCGAAAACACGTGGGACTTGCCACATTCCGGAAATTCGGCGCCACCCCTCACGCAGGTCGGCGGGGTCAGGATCCGAAAACACATGGGATTTGCCACATTTCTAGAATTCCGTGCCACCCCTCACGCAGATCGGCGGGGTCAGGGTCCAAAAACACATGGGATTTGCCACATTTCTGGAATTCCGCGCCACCCCTCACGCAGATCGGCGGGGTCAGGGTCCAAAAACACATGGGATTTGCTACATTTCTGGTATTCCGTGCCACACCTCACGCAGATCGGCGGGGTCAGGGTAAAAAAAACACAGGGGATTTCTGCTATTTCCGAACTTATGCAACTTCAAGAATCCAAAACTCCGTTCCCAGCGCCGTTCCGGAGGCCGCGGTACCTCGTTATTTATCGAGCGAACGCGTTTACCTTGTTTTTCATCGTTTAAAATCGATGTCGGAAAAAGTGGACTTCACCTGTGAAATATCGAGGTTCCCTTAAAGGCAGTAAAATTCCAAGAGCACGATCTGCGTGAGGGGTGGCGAAAAATGGCCTTCGTCCTCACAATTGAAATCCGCCGGCCCCCTTCGACTTCGTAATTTATCGCACAAGAATTCCGCCGACCCCTTCAAAAAAAAACGGGGGGTAAACCATCTAAAAGAGAACCCTGGGCCTAAGCCCTTTCCGGGAAATGAGTCCCGACACTGCTTCACGGCAAAGCCAAAGCCTCATGACTTCGCTCTTCCATGGCCCATTCTCCGAGAGAGGGGTCCGGCGGCTGGGGGCGAAGCCCTTACGGATATCCCAGCTCCTACTAGACTGCACGGCCCTCGCTTTCAAGGCAGCAGTGCACTGCACCAAAATGATTTATATAACATCTTATGGAACATATCAGGGGTGCCACATATTTGAGACTGCGAGGGCCGAGCAGCACGAACTGTCCTGAGCACCGCCATGTGCACCTAACGCGACTGAGCCCCTGTGGTGGCAATCTATGTCCAATCGCTAAGGCAAGCATGGCGTCAAGCTCTGATGGCTGGTGTCGCAAGTGCAGCAAGTGAATTACAGCGTGAGCCAACACTCTGCAACAGTGAAACCCTAAACCCTAAACCCTAAACCCTAAACCCTAAACCCTAAACCCTACAACAGTGCGGCATGCGTTCCGGAACAACACCGTGCCGCAGCGCAGGTGAGACCTGTTGGACGCACGACTTCGTCCAGAGAAGAAGAGGCGGCGAGCAGGAGGGGACCGAGCGAGCAGCTCGTGCACGCACGACTCCAAGAAGCAGAACCGCCCCAGCCGCTCTGCTTGACCAGGCCGCAGGGCTTAGACTGCAAGCGCCTAGGCGGCCGCAGGCGCCAGGTCACCACGCGCCCGCGCTCGCCCTCGCCCTGGCGGTGGCTTTGCGGAGGCAGCGCCACGAGAAGTGCTTCTGCTGCGCCTTGCTGCCGGTGGCCCGCGCCCGCCCCGCCGAGGTGCACGTGTGACAGAATCGGCAGAACTCCTCGTTTCTGCAGCCGCGCTCTGCGAACAGGCAAGGGCGGCACCTGCCCGTCGAGTGCAGGATAGACCCCCACGTCGGGCCCAAGTCGGAGGTGGCCCCCTCCGCGGCGCGCTGCGTCGTCGAGACGGGCCTGGACGCCTCCGCCGCAGGCGCGGAGCGGCGCCCCCCCACCGCCGCGGGGGCCGAGCTGGAGCGCACGCGTGCGTCTGGACCCACGCCTGGCACGCGCAGGAACGATGATGATGATGATGATGATGATGATGACGATGATGATGATGACGGATGATAAGGATGATGCTGATGAAGATGATGATGATGATGAAGATGAAGATGAAGATGAAGATGATGATGATGATGATGATGATGATGATGATGATGATGATGATGATGATGATGATGATCATGATGATGATGCTGATGATGATGATGACGATAATGATGATGCTGATGCTGATGATGACGATGATGATGATGATGACGATAATGATAATGACGATGATGCTGATGCTGATGATGATGATAATGATAATGATAATGATGATGATTATGATTATGATTATGATGATGATGATAATGATAATGATAATGATAATGATAATGATGATGATGATGATGATGATGATGATGATGATGATGATGATGATGATGATGCCTGGCACGTGCAGGAACGTGTTGAGCACTCGCAGGCCGTCCTCCACCACCGCCCTGTCCACGGGCGCCTGGCCCTGGGCGCAGCCGCCTCCCCCGCCTGCGGCCCGCTGCTCCGGCAGGACACCCGCGGGCGAGGCATCGCCTGGCCGCCCGCCCCTGGCCATCTCGCCGCGCTCGCCGCCCGCCCGTATTTTTTATTGTGGGCAGGACCCCACCCCGCTTGGGCGGTGCGAGCGTGGATGTGCCTTCAGCGCACCCCTCGGGACCCAAACTGCTTGAGCCCAAATGCCTTCAGCCAGAAGTGGCTATGGATTTCTCTCTCTCTCTCTCTCTCTCTCTCTCTCTCTTGGGGCCCTCTTGGGGCCGTCTTGGGCGCCTCTTGGGCCGTCTTGGGGCTCTCTTGGGGGCCTCTTGGGCCGTCTTGGGGCGACCTTGGGGACCTCTTGGGCCGTCTTGGACGTGCTAAGGCCTCAGAAACGAATATGCTGGAATTTATGTCTTCCGGAAGGACTTTGGCAATTTGGGCCATCCGGGGCGCTACTGGGGAGCGTCTTGGAGCCATCTTGGGAGCATCTGGACTCCGTCTGGGGCCGTCCACAAGCAATTGTTGGGCCGCTCGTATTCCAGAAATGTGTTTTGGACGACTCTTGTAGCCGAAACAGTCTCTCAAGGCGCCGAAAAAAGGCCCCGACACCAGACCCCAGAGGCGAAAGTGGGCACCCCTGGGGTGGGGAAATTGGAAAAATGGGCTCCCCCTGGGCCATCCGGACGCCGCTTATCTATCTGTGTATATATATCGGAGGTTCGGGGGTGAGATCGCAACCAAACGGAGACCCCACACCGGGAAATCGGTTTCGGCTTCGTGAGCGTGTCGTGCGTGCGGGCGAGGCGAAGCTGCGCGTGATCCTCCTGTAGCTAGGCCGAAGCAGGAGCGAAAATCCGTTTCCCGTCCGCCAATGGCCGGGAGGTGTCCCAATTGGGCCGGGAGATGTCCCGTGTGTCCCGGGTGTCCCGGGCGTCCCAGCGCTAACGCATGTCGCTAATTTCATAATTCATGTTGTTCGGCGCCTGCGGCGGGCTTTCTTATCCAATCCAGCTTATCTTATCCAATCCATCTTGTCCAATACAATCCATCTTATCTGATCCAAGCCAAAGAGAGAGAGAGAGAGAGAGAGAAAAAAAAAAACATGATCGACCCACGAACCCGGAAAGGAATATAGAACTGTAACACATGGCAGCGTTTTCAAAGACACCTGATTGGGTGACGGGCACGTGCAATGCTGATTGTATCGATCTTGATGTACCGTGCCGAGGGCTGTGCTGTGCTGCGCCGTGCTGAATTGCGATGTGCCATGCCGTGGTTGTGCTCTATAGCGTCGTGGATCCAGTCTTCCTTTGTTTCCGAGTCCTGACCGAACTGATCTGGATCTGAAGCTCGAGCTGCCTGAACACATACTAGCTGCCCCAGAGCTAATTGACAGGGGGACATGCCAGGAGGACGCGCCGCGAAACGTCCCAAGGGACGCGCCAGGCAACGTGCCAAGGGACGTGCCATGGGGTCGCACCGTAGGACGTGCCAAGGGGACGCGCTACGGGACATCCACAAAATTCCTGCGCGCGGGACGTGGCACGCGCGAGACATCCTTGGAATTCCTGCGAGCGGGACACGAAAACAAGCATTTCGCCTGAGACATCCTCTGAATTCTGGCCCCCCACACAGCCCCCGCTCGAGGCATCCCCAAATGTTGCAAAACCAACGTTTCGCTCGAGACATCCTCAACAAATTATGACATGATCGACCCACGAACCCGGAAAGGAATATAGAACTGTAACACATGGCAGCGTTTTCAAAGACACCTGATTGGGTGACGGGCACGTGCAATGCTGAAGGTATCGATCTTGATGTACCCTGCCGAGGGCTGTGCTGTGCTGCGCCGTGCTGAATTGCGATGTGCCATGGCGCGATTGTGCTCTATAGCGCCGTGGATCGAGTCCTTCTTTGCATCCGAGTTCTGATTGAATTGATCTGGATCTTAAGCGCGAGCTGCCTGAACACATAGTAGCTGCTCTAGAGTTAATGGACAGGGGAATATGCCAGGAGGACGCGACGCGAAACGTCCCAAGGGATGCGCCAGGCGAGGTGCCAGGGGACGTGCCATGGGGTCGCACCGCAGGACGTGCCAAGGGGACGCGCTACGGAACGTGCCAATGGATGTGCCACGGGATGTGCCAGGTGACGTGCCACGCGACGTGCCAGGGGGACTCGCCAAGGGACGCGCCACGGAACGTGCCAAAGAACGTGCCAAGTTGCAATGCTGAAGGTATCGATCTTGATGTACCGTGCCGAAATGTGTGATGTGTTGCGCCGTGCTGAACTGCGATGTGCCACGTGACAATTGTGCTCTATAGCGTTGTGGATCGAGTCCTCCATTACATCCGAGTCCTGACCGAACTGATTTGGATCTTAAGCTCGAGCTGTCTGAACACATAGTAGCTGCCCCAGAGCTAATTGACAGGGGGACATGCCAGGAGGACGCGACGCGGAACGTTTCAAGGGAGGGGCCAAGCGACGTGCCAAGGGATGCGCCATGGGGACGCACCGCGGGACGTGCCAAAGGGACGCGCTACGGAACGTGCTGGGGGCAATCGTTTCGCTCGAAACATCCTGTCAAAATCCTCAGAATTCCTGCGCGCGGGACGCGGCACGCGCGAGACATCCTCTGAAGTCTGCCCCCCCACGAGGCCCCCGCTCGAGACATCCCCCAATTTTGCAAAACCAGCGTTTCGCTCGGGACATCGTCAACAAATTATGGACATTACACTACACCCGCGCTCCCAGGGCCACGATCCCTCGTAAATTACGCTACGTCAGCGCTCCCAGGGCCACGATCCCTCGTAAGGGCTCCTGGGCCCTCCTGGGTGTTCCTTGGACCTCTTGGGCCCTCCTGGGCTCTCCTGGAGCCTCCTGGAGCTTCTCCTGGGCCCTCCTTGGGCCCCCTGGTGCCTCTTGGAGCCTCCTGGGTCCTCCTGGGCCCTCCTGGGCTCTCCTGGGCCCTCCTGGGCTCTCCTGGGCTCTCCTGGAGCCTCCTGGGCGAAGTCAAGGTCCGAAAACACATGGGACTTGCTACATTTCTGAAATTCGGTGCCACCCCTCACGCAGGTCGGCGGGGTCAGGATCCGAAAACACAGGGGATTTGCTACATTTCTGAAATTCGGTGCCACCCCTCACGCAGGTCGGCGGGGTCAGGATTCGAAAACACATGGGATTTGCTACATTTCTGGAATTCCGTGCCACCCCTCACGCAGATCCGCGGGGTCAGGGTCCAAAAACACGTGGGATTTGCTACATTTCTGAAATTCGGTGCCACCCCTCACGCAGGTCGGCGGGGTCAGGATCCGAAAACACAAGGGATTTGCCACATGTCTGAAATTCGGTGCCACCCCTCACGCAGATCCGCGGGGTCAGGGTCCAAAAACATAGGGGATTTGCCACATTTCTGAAATTCGGTGCCACCCCTCACGCAGATCCGCAGGGTCAGGGTCCAAAAACGCATGGGATTTCTGCTATTTCCAAACTTATGCAACTTCAAGAATCCAAAACTCCGTTCCCAGCGCCGTTCTGGAGGCCGCGGTACCTAGTCATTTATCGAGCGAACGCGTTTACCTAGTTTTTTTATCATTTAAAGTCGATGTCGGAAAAAAGTGGACTTCACCTGTGAAATATCGAGGTTTCCTTAAAGGCAGTAAAATTCCAAGAGCACGATCTGCGTGAGGGGTGGCGAAAAATTGCCTTCGTCCTCACAGTTTTAATTCGCCGGCCCCCTTCGACCTCGTAATTCATCGCACAAGAAATTCGCCGGCCCCCTTCAAGTAAAAACCGGGGGGTAAACCTACTAAAAGAGAACCCTGGGCCCAGGCCCTTTCCGGGAACAGAAAGACAGAGAGATATGATATCAAGTTGACAGGCTGGAGGTCAGTCAGGGTGGGCATTTGATCTCTATCCCCTCCAACCTCCTTATCGCCCGCAGGGCGGTCGTATAGGTATATACCTATACGACCTTGATTACATCTCTCTCTCTCTCACCTTGATGTCATATCTCTCTCTCTCTCTCTCTTTCTCTGTTTCTCGGCCAGGCGCCGACAAAAACGGATTGATGGATTGGGTTGGGTGGATTGGATTGGATGGGATAAGATGGGTTGGATAAGATAAGATACTAGGTTGGAGTGGAAGGAATGGATTTGATAAAGTAAGACGGATTGGACTGGCCCGCCGCAGGCGCAGAAACACATTAATTGATGGATTGGGGTGGGCGGATTGGATTGTGCGGGATAAAGTCAGATGGGATAAGATGCGTTGGAGCAGATAATATGTATTGGATTGGACAAGATGGATTGGATAAGATAAGCTGGGTTGGAAAAGAGAGCCCGCCGCAGGCGCCGCAAAAAATGCATCGATGTATTGGGTTGGGTGGATGGGATTTGATGGAATAGTATGGGTATGATAAGATCAGATGGGTTGGATTGGGAGAAATGTATTGGATAAGATAAGATGGATTGGATTGGCCCGCCGCAGGCGCAAAAACAAATGAATTGATGGATTGGGTCGGGTGGATTGGATTGGGTGGGATAAGATAAGATGGGACAAGATGGGTTGGATAAGGTAAGATGGATTGGATTGGACAAGATGGATTGGATATGATAAGCTGGATTGGAAAAGAAAGCCCGCCGCAGGCGCCGAATCACAACGAATGATGAAATTAGCGACATGCGTTAGCGCCGGGACGCCCGGGACACCCGGGACACCCGGGACAACTCCCCCTGGCCACCGGCGGACAGGAAACGGACTTTCGCTCTTACTGACACCCGGGACACCGCCCGGCCCAAGTGGGACCCCCAGCCACCCAGTCGCCCTCTTCATAGCCAGTCAAGAAGCAAAAAGGTAATTTCGGATTACAAGAACTTTTTTTTTAAGGAGGGTGTTTCGCTGCATGGCAGTGTTGGCGGAGCTTTGTGGGGCCGTCTGGGGCCGTCTTGGGGCTCTCCTGGGCCGTCTTGGAGCCTTCTTGGGCCATCTCGGGGGCTGGCGGGACGACGCTGAAGCGTTGGAAGTCCCGCGGAGTACGAGGGCTGGGGAGAGCAAGGAGAAGAAGCGTGTGAGTTTGTTTGGTTGTTTTGCTTCATTGTTTGTGGCGTTCGATGTTTGTTTTTGTTGTTGTTGTTGCAGCTGTTCATTCGCATGTTACTGTCGCGATGGTTCACTTATCTTTTGCGTTAACTTTGCATGTTGTCAGGGCTTTCAAGATACCCTTCATGTTTGTGTGTGGCTTTCCATGTTTTTCCAAGTCAGGCTTCGCACTCAGCCTCATCAAAGAATACAGACCACTTGTGAAACACTCGCTTGGCCAACCGCCGAGGATGACAGGACATGCCAACGCGTTTGATGAGATTATAAAGGTCCTCATCTGCGTACGTCCACCCAGCTCGCCGGCTCAACGTTGGCCTATCGCAGCAATGCTGGAACATGAAATTTCTGTGTCATTTTCCAACGGCGAATCCGCGAAGCCAACGCTTCGCGAGAAAGGGCGCCGTACATAGTGAGCAAAGTCTCTGCGATGACTGGTAGCTCTGACCTCGCACTCTCTGTCAACAACCTGCCCTCATTTTCAACGATATCGCAAAACCGAACCAAC
Source organism: Prorocentrum cordatum (assembly GCA_963575745.1). Classification (NCBI taxonomy): domain Eukaryota; class Dinophyceae; order Prorocentrales; family Prorocentraceae; genus Prorocentrum; species Prorocentrum cordatum. The sequence goes on from CAUYUJ010015234.1 coordinate 85,039, forward strand.
TGCTGCATGACGCCCAGGCGCCTCATATCATGAGCACTGCCGCTGTTAAACTCTTGGCACAACAACAAAGCGAAACGAGTCATGTGTCTAGTGTTCGCGGCTTTAGCTTTTTGCTTCGGCCAGTCTCCTTTGGTGTTGATTCGCTCAAAACTCAAATCTCCGTCTATTTTATGGCCAGACGTCTTGCCATGCGCCTTGAGCCTGCCCTGAAGATCGCGCAGCTTTGCATGCCAATTTCTGCCATGCAAATTGTCCCGCACGACTTCGATGAAAACTCTCGCCACGCAGTGTGAAGCAAGACCCAAATCTACAGCGTGTAACATCTACCTGCACACCCTCCATCCTGAGCGTCTTCACTTTGAACAAAGGTGGCAGTGGTGCGCCCTCATGTGCAAGCATAGCTTTGTAGGATTCGTGGGGTCGCCTGGTCGATCGCCAGCCTGCCTCTGCACTGAAATCGCTCCACCGAAGCCCAGGCGCGCTACTAGAAGCATTGCAGAAGAAACACGTATTAGGTTCAGCATTCCAGGCTGGTTGGTTCACAATTTCTCGATGTGCTGCAAACTCCCAATCGGCTCGAACATGGATCAAAGAAACCTTTCACCCCTTCACAATGACCCTGCCAGCTTCTGGATGAGGGTTGCCTCGAAAATCGAGCGGTGGAGTTTCCCCGTCGGTCAGCGCGTTTATGCTCCAAGCGAATCTGTCTCAGATGTCTCCATATCAACAGCCCGAATGACAGTGAAAACTTGGTGGGTGTCCTTCGTGGAGCCTGTGCCCAATAAACTGGTCCATGCAATTGTCATCAGTGATTGCGTTTTCGTACATGCCGCTTTGTCTCCGTGCACTCTTAAAGGTATCGTGCGGGCGAAGTCGAGTGAACCCCTCGCGCCATCGAAAATCTCGGTCCGTCGCATTCCCCTCCAGAATTTCTTGATCTCGCCATCGTCGCCCCTCAAAACCTTGTTGAACTTGTGAACGTCTTGAAGCATGCTCTCGAAAACCTTGATCGGGCAGATGATCGGATGTGGCGCACACGGTCCATCTGGAGTCGGGATATCGATCGAATCCATGTGAGGATACGTGCTCGGCCAGCCGATGGCCCTGGCCAAATCACGATGGGCGTGCCTGGTGTCTGACGTCTTTGCTATCCCCCCCAAGTCTCGCGCGCCCTGGGCCGCCGCCTTCGTCGCGCATTCCTGGGCCGTGTTGGCTTGGAGCCTACCTCTGCCCCAGTCCCTCTTGATCGCAGAAGAGAAAGGCGTGACATTTGAAGCCTGGCTGGCCCCGCCTTGTCCCCGGAGCCTTCTCCTGATGCCATTGGCCTCTGCAGGCTGTGCCGAAGACGAGGCGGCGCCCTCCGTCGCTTTCCCCATGCGCTGCCCGATGCCCCCGCGGAGGCCAGACATGAGCAAGCAGTGGGAGGGGGAACGCAGCAGATTTCCAGTTCTCTTAGCCCTCGCCCCCCACCCTCCTTCCTCGAAGGAGGGGGGGGGAGGGCCAAAAGGGTCGGATCTGTTAGCGTTTCACATCCCAAGCGAAGCAGCACGCGGAACTGCGCGTGCATTCTGGAAGCACATCCCAATTTCTTGAGGAGAAAATGGCTACGTGATGCAGGTCATGGTTTCGATAGTTGTGTTTGTTGTTATGATATCATGCGCGTTGTGCTGCTGTGTTCGTTTTGTTGTGTGTGCACATGTTGACGTTGGTTGTTTGTGTTCTGCGTAAGCGTTATTGTTGTTGTGTTCCCGTCGTGTGCTCGAAGTGTTTGTTCGCGCGCATGCGCTGCGAACCTGATTTTTATGTTTCGTGTATTGTTTCTGTCGTTCGTGTAACTGTCGTCGCTTGCTTTTTCGAGTCCAACGCGAATCGAAACGCGCATTGGTTCCTGTCATGTGCTTGTTTTGTGCGTTTGTTTTGGTGTATATGTGCACTCACTCACCGCGCGACTTGCAGTGGTTTATGACATGTGTAGCCTTGCCGCTCGTGCTTCACAATGTGCCCACTCGGTGCTGACGTGCACAGGTCTGACGGTAGCAGCTCGATTGGAGACACTCTGGTTCCTCAACTTCCTTTCTCGAAGCCTGGTGCTTCCCGAACTACAGCACGTGATTTGAACCGCGCCCCTGCGACCTCAGAGATACCTCGACACCCCTCTCGTGGAAACATGCTTTCCAGAACGTGTCTCTGGCTCGCCCCCTGGCGTTGCCAACGTGAAAAAAATAACTGGCGTGGGTTGCAGCTGCGGTAACAGTCGGCCCACATGTCTAGACCCAGGTGCATCGCCTAACAGACCTCGAGTTTCTTCGCGGGCTTCTCGCCGTTGGGTTTGGACAACCACGTGTTGATCTCGTAATACTTCTCGAAGCAGGGGTCGAGCAGCTGGGCCATTGCCAGGATCGCCGCACCATCTTTGCACTCCTCGGAGTGGAGATCATTCAAGATGTTGAACACGCGCTTCGCCTTCGGGGCCAAGCTCTTAGCGTCCCCGCGCACCGTCGCCGCATATTTGTTGTCTTCTAGGCTGCGTGGAGATTCGCTTCAACTCCGTGAGGGCGGTGGCAATGTTCCTGCACATAGATTTCGGGTCCGTCTTGAAACTCTCGACCGTCTTGGTGAATTATCCGAACCTTTTCTTCGCTTCAATCGTAGACGGCACAGCTGCCCCAGAACCGCCTGCACCGCCTTCGATGATGGAGTCGAAGTGCGCCTTTGCCTCCTCGACCTTCTCCGCAGTGTCGAGTTCCTGGTCGTTATCGGTGTCCTTCTGGCGCCGATCGAACTCCGTTTCAGCGCCCTGGTCAAACCAGAACTTGCATTCCAAGTCGTTATCCCCTGTGAGGCCCGTGTCAGGGTCGGGCCGCCCCTCCAACCTTCATGGCGTGATGTTTGCCTCGGCCTTTGAGGGCCCCAACCTTGTTTCTGCCATCTCCTTGGACACCCGCTCAACGTATTTCTCCTTCTTCGTCTCGCTAACGGAACCGCGGGTTGTCCTCAGCTTGTTCGCGCCCTGCGTGCTCTTCAACTTGTCAGCGAACCACTGCTCCAAGAACGCTCTTCCGCCTCGAGTCCATACTACCCCGCGGGTCTTTGAGGCCGCTGGACTTCAGCAAGCGCCTAAGAGGGCCGCCCTGTCATGCGTCCTGGGGGGGGGGGGGGGGGCCTTAAGGCAGCGGGGGCATTTTTTTCTGGCGGGGTCGCCGAGGAATCGGCGTCTGTTGTCTGGAAAGCTTCCTTTCGGCGAGTCCGTCAGAAAACCACCTGCCCCCGCTGCCTCAGGACCCCCTCCTTCCGAGGGCCCTCCCCCCCCCCCCCCCCCCCCCCCCGCGGGGGCGAGCCCGCCAGGTGAATTTTAAAGCAGCGTGGCTGCGAAGAGCCATGGGCGCGCACAGCTCGACACGTTCTGCGCCCTCCGAAAAAATGCACGCACCAAGACAAAAAAAAAAACAGAAACAGGCAGAATTCTGTATATTTCTGTACTTTCTGCATTCTATCTAAATTTTAACCCAAGCACCCTAGGTTCGCTCGCTTGCGTTTCGTTTCCGCCTCGGGCTCCAAGACCCCCTTGGCCCGCGCGAGCTCCTTCTCGGTCACCCCGAACTCGGGCAGGGCCGCCCCCTCGGCCTTCTTAGGTGCCATCGGGGTCAAGGGAAGGCCGCCGAGGGCCTTGTAGAATGACTCCGAGCGACCCCAGCAGAAACTTCCGAAACGCCTTGGGTGGACCCCAGAAGCTCCAAGACGCGAGTTCGAGGTCCGAACGCAAAAAGAATACAACAATATACAAGAATATGCAGAATCTGCATTTTTCTATATTTCTAATTCTTAAGGCTGTATTGCACAAAACGCGCCAATGCAGAAAACTACAGAATCTGCATTTTTTCTGTATGGTTCTGCATGTTGTGCTGCCGTTGTTTATGTTGTGTGGTTTGTGTTTGTTGTTCCTAGTCTGCCTGCCCAAGAAGCCAGGGGGGTGCGAGCGGGGGCGGCTGCCCGAAGCCATTCCACAAGGCCCTCGGTGGCCCCGGGGCCTTCTGAACGGAATCCGCGGCCCCCTCTGCCAGGCTCAACGGCCGCGCTGGCCCGCTTGAAGCCTAAGCGAGCAATGCGGGGGGGGGGGGGGGCGATGATCGAGCAGCGCGGCAGCCTGGGCGAGCAAGGTGCGAGCAGGAGCAGCAGGAGCAGGCGGAGCAAGAAGGAGGAGTTGAATTAGTGTGAGTCGTTCGGGCCCCTCTGGAGTGTGGGGGAGCGAGGGGGGGAGGAGTGTCGGGGCCCCTCTGGAGCGTCGGGCCTCTTCTGGGCCTCGGGCCCCCTGGGGGGCGGGCGAGGGGGGAAGGGCGAAGGGGGGCAGGGGGGGGGGAGTTGAACGGGGGGGGGGGGCAGAGAGGAGGAGGAGGAGGAGGAGGAGGAGGAGGAGGAGGAGGAGGGGGGGCGAGGAGGGAGGATTGAGGAGGATGAAGATGAGGAGGAGGCGTGAAGTTACTTCACCCCTTTGCCCTCTAGAGCTCTGGCGAGCCCCTAGCATCCGCACGATGCAACCTGGAAGCTGGCTTGGGGAGCCACTGCGGCAACATGCGGCTCGCTGTCTAAATCCCCCGCGGCATCGCCTAACCAACCTTGAATTTCTTCGCGGGCTCCTCGCCATCGCTGGGGTGGCGCTTCAGCGGGTTCTCGAAGTCGTCGTTCAAGAACTTAGTGTGCGGTTTGATCCCCTCGAGGCTCTTCGCCAGCTCCTTCGCCCGGTCGACGATGGTTCGGCGCTCGAGCGCATCCTCGGGGGCTGGTCCGTTGAGCACGGCGGCGATGTTGGACGCGCGCGCGGCGGCCTTGGTGGCGATCATCTCCACGTCGCCCATCAGCGTCGCGGCGTAGCGCTGATTCTTGATGTCGCTCAGCTTCTTCGCCCACGCGCCAACCGCAACGAGGACATCATCAACCTGGTGCTTGTACGCGGCGATGTCCTCAAACTCGGCGGCGATCGGCTGGCTGTCCGCGGCGCCTGCGCTGTCGTCGTGGGGGCTCTCCTGGCCCGCCGGGCTGTCAGCGATGACCTGGGTGTCGTCGTCGGGGTTCTCCTTGCCCACCTGGCCGTCAGCGAAGCCCTCGGCGTCGTCGTCGGGGTTGCGGCCCGCCGCCTGGCTGTCAGCGAAGCCCTGGGTGTCGTCGTTGGGAATCTGACCCGCTGGGCTGTCAACGAAGCCCTGGGCGTCGTCGTAGGGGTTGCGGCCCACCTGGCTGGCAGTAAAGCCCTGGGTGTCGTCGTAGGGTGTCTGGCCCACCGCCTGGCTGTCAGCGACGCCCTGGGCGTCGTCGTTGGGTGTCTGGCCCACATGGCTGTCAGCGAAGTCCTGGCTGTCTGCAGGCGCGCCGAGGCTGTCGAACGCGGCGAGGTCGAGGCCGTCGGGGGCGCTCGCCTGGCTCGCGGCGGCACCAGCCTCCGCAAGTGCGTTGGCGCTGAAGCGAAGCGCACGGCGTGCCATGCCATAGTTCCGTCAGTGGACGAGCGCAGGGCCGCAGCGCCCGTGGAAGAGGACAGGGCCGCAGAAAGGTGGCGCCCAGAAGATTGGCGGCACGGATCTTGAGCCAAAACGGCTGCCAGTTGCTATCATTGGCGGTGGTGTTGAACATGTTGATGTTGTTGTTGTTGTATTTGAGGTTTTTGTTGATGTTATTGTTGTTGTGGTTGTTGTTGATGTTGATGGCGGTGGTCTTGTTGGTATAGTTGTTGGTGTTGTTCGTTGTTGCTTGATGTTGGCACTCCCTGCTGACTATGCTATATTGTAGCGTTTGGTGCTCGCGATTTGTTCGTTAGCATGTTGTTCTCCCTAGCTTGCGGGCCTTGCATTGGCCGACACCGATGCCCCCAACGTTAGATGATGCGATTTGAAATTTCACCGTTGTGACGAGGGTGTCCTTCTCAGAATGCGCGTTGCCCGACCCCGCCCCTTGGGATTTGTTCGTTGGCATTGCACCCCCCGGGCGTATTTGCAGGTCTTGCAATGGCCGACCCCCGATGCCCCAGCGTTAGATGATGTGAGGCAGCTTTGCGATGAGTTTTTGTTTTTTTCCCCCTGAATGCCCGTTGCCCGATCCCTCGGCGCGGCCTGCGATCGCGCCACCAGGCGAACAGTTCGCATGGGCGCGACTTGAAAGCTGACTAAGACTAGTCCCCATCATGCGCTGCGTGGATCACCCTCATGGATCGCCCGACCCCTCGCCTCCTTGCACGCCCGGCAACGCTTCAACCTCGCCTCGGCGCTGGAGACGTCAAGGTCCAGATTCTTCAAGCGCGTCTTCTCACGGCAGTAGGCTTTCGAGTGAACGTTGTTGAGGTGCTTCTGCCGCCTCGGCTTGTCCGAGGCGCTCTTGGCCTTCGCGGCCCCCATCGCCTTCATGAGGCCCTTGGGGCCCTTGCACTTGCCAGCTTCCGCAACTCTCGTACCCTCGAGCCTGGCATCGCCCTTCTTCAAGTCCTTGTTGAGCTTCGCCCATCCCTTGAGCGTCATGCCCTGGGCACCGGGGTCCACCAAGTCTTCATCTCGGCCATCGTGATGATGTTATTGGAAGAGGTGCCGTGGCTGGCCTGGTCCTTCGACGTCGACATGCTGGCCGCGACGTCGATGCTGGCCACGACGTCGATGCTGGCCACGACGTCGATGTTGGGCTTCATCTTCCCAGTGAAGTCCAAGGTTTGATCACCCATCTGAGTCTTAGACCTTAGCCGCTTGGTCGGAAGCTCGTTGATAAGGCGGTGAAGGCTGGGTCATCTGAACGAAGCAGCTCGTCAACGTCTGGGCCGGGGTCTGTATCCGAAACCTCAACCACGTCGATAGGCCTAGGTTCAGGGATGACCACCTCGACCTCGTCACTCTGCTGCGGGCGAGTCTGATTCTTCTTCTCCGTGACCGCAATCTTGTCCCAGATGTTCTGGAACTTGTACTTCCACATCGAAGGCACAGACGTGCCTTGCTTGCTTGTGTAGTTGGCGGCCTGGGATATGATGGCTCTCACGACGTAGGCGCCCTTCTCCAGAGCTTGCGCGCCGATGTCACCGCCCCTGTGGACGCAGCCCAATGTTTGAATCCGCTCATCATGTTGACCTGGTGGACGTTCCGACCTCCAGAGAGTCGAAAGTGAGCCTGGTAACTCAAATAGGGCATATAACCTGGCAAATTGCATCCATCGCTCTGCTGTGAGGGTACAGTATGAGGGGTGGATGGGTAAGATAGGATAAGATCGATGTAATGATCTTTCCAGCACATAGCGAACACAAGCAGTGTCCGGGCAAATAGGGCGCGCGTGCCTTGAGCCCAAGGCAGCGGCGCGCGAGCTATGCTCCCGATACTGTAACATCTCCCAAAGAGCTACCCTTAAAGTCGGGAGGGGAGGAGACGGAGAGCATAGTCGCACGCAAAGATCGCGCGCACGACTGTTTGCAAAGAAAAGAAAACAGTGCGTACAGTCTGGTCAAACACCAGACTGTAAGGCGAGTTTCCTCGCAAAGTATTTCACGCAAATACAGGACAGCCCCTTCAAACAATGAAGGGCTATCGGCTTAGTTAGAGGTAAGCCAAAATTAGGCCATACCTCACCAAGCAAATGTGTATTAAGGCAAAGAGCCTGAGTTGTACGAAGCCGGCTCGTTGCCAGGCGTGAAATATAAGGCTCGTTTCCGAGCAGCTAAAGGGGCGCCTTTATAGTAGGCGCCCGTGCTGGCAAACTGGACCGCGAGGGCAACAAGGACAGACTAAAATTGATTAGACTTGGGTTTGTCTCTGTCCTCGGGACCCCGAAAGGGAACAAATTGCTTCACGTCATACTTAAATGACTGAGTGCCTGACATCACTTCCAGAAGCAGCTCCCGATCGATGCTTCCCTTTGTATGCCCATCTGCGGTCATATCCCTAGTATCACACCATTGCACATTATGTACTATACCTATATCCATGAGCTCACGTATCCAGCTGATATGTCCAAGCAGAGTCCGTTCTGTAGGTATTTTGAGATCCCTGCTTGATAAAGATTTGTAGACGGACTCAGCGTCTATGGTAAGAGAGACTTTGATAGCAAGGCCTCCAACTTCACGCATGTCTCGTAGTTGTCGTGGAGTCAAAGCCCCTGCCTTAAGCTCGTGGAGAGTAATGAGCGTAGGGTAACACTCATCAAGGTTATGTGCGGCTGCAAGTGCCTCCGCAGCATAACTGGACCTCACCTGTAATCGGTGTGATTTGCATAGTCCGTCACAGAGGTGAACGACGGACTTGCCTTGAGGCGAGTTTCCTCGCCGTAGTACGTTGGCCCCGCGTATGCCGTAGCCCTTGGTCTCGTCATCCTCCTCCCTGGTAAGCTTCCGATACCCCGAATCGCTATGGATGTCAACTTCATTCGTCGGCTTCATCCGAGGGAAGGTGATACGTTTCGGGCTGCTGATCAGCTTTCGCGTCACAGCATTCAAACGTCTGACTTGCAAATTGGTGGGCTCTTGAATTTTCTGAAGAGAGACCACATATACCATGAGCCAGATTTGGGTAAGAAGGGCATAGGCGAGGGCTCCTCGCAGGCTGACGAACATGTCGGCAATGAGTTTCGTGGCTTTGGCGTCGGCCGCCGCTCCTGTAAGTTCTGGGTGTGTGATAGGACGTAGTTGTTTAATGTATTCGTCCTGGTCCATGATCACATCTCCCTGATCATTCTTAGTGTAGCGAACGGCGCAGTTCGTATATGTGTGCTTGTTGAGCTTGCATTTGCCAAACACCTTTTCGACACGTTGTACATAGTCGTCTATATTTTTCTCTAGACCTGTCATACTAATATCATCGACATGTTTTGCCGTCAGAAGGTCTTGGCTGAATTCAAATTCAGGCTCGTAGCTGGTCGGTGCCAGTCCTATAGCTCGTGTGGTCGTGCGGAGTTTGAGAGAGAACGCTCTTGGAGCGTCCTTAGTACCCGTTCCTGGTTTAAGGCATCTAAGACAGTGTCGACTTTCGTCGTAGGATGAGAAGCCGGGTAATGTGCGAAGTACCTGAGCGCTTCCTGGTGGAAGAGTAAAGCAAACCATGCGAGTTTCCTCGCCGGTGGCATGGGCAAGTTCCTCATAGGTCAAACCCTTCAGGAACGCCTTATCGATATCCATAGATGCTAAGATCCACTCTGGATGGCATGCCGCTTCACTTGCCAGGAGTCGTTGGGGCTGCCTTCGGGCGGTTCCCGAGAATGTTTCCACATCAAAAGCCTCAGTATCCATAAATCCACGAAGGACCAGTCTGAGACGAATGGTTTTAACGTTCTCGGTACCCATCTTTACGAACTTCCACTTGTATACATATCTGGACGTCATGATGTTGGAAGCTTTGGATAAATCGTACATCTCAAAGCATCGATTATCAATCCAGATTTTGAGCTCAGTATATAAGGCTTCACTAACCTCCTTTGGATGTGCTGCTATGTCGGCTTTGGTTAGTAGATCATCTTCTTTGACAACCACAGCACGTTTAGCAGCAGAGGATACATATACTCTCATCGTTGCGACCATATCGGTATCGAGCTGTGCAAGTTGAGTCTGATCCAACACTATTTTAGACATTTCTGATGTAAAGCATAATTCAACGTAAGGACCGTATTCATCACTGTCTAGAGAGTAACTCTCGTCGGCTGTGTTTGAACAAAGAGAGACTGGACAGGACTCACATGATTTCGGCTCGTCTCCGAGCATATCTGATGATATAATATCATCTTCGTCCACAAATGCTGAAACCAAAACACACTGGTCGGGCAGCATAGTTGTTGGGACGCAATAAAGATAATCATCGGTAATCGTCGTAGGATGAAGGTCCATACGTAGCTCGTCGTACCACTCTTCCAGCATCATAGCTTCAATATTGTGTTCCTCATTTTCCTCATAGATTGTCGACAGACGGCCTTCGCTCGGCGATGAAGCGTCTGGTGTGTCTGGAGAAGGCCTGTTTCCAGGCGACTCGTGTTATCCAGACGTGTTGCTTGGATGCTGATATTTAGCCAAATCGTCGTGAAATCCTAAGGAAGGGACACGTGAAGTCAAGCATTGAATAAGTCTGGAGTGAGTGCTACCAGTGATCTGAGAAATGTTTAAGCCAGTGCCCACGCATTCGTAATAGTGGAACGCCGGGCTGATGTCGTTGTCATAGTGGATCAGCGTAGACCCGGTGGCGTACTTTACTGCAGGTAGCCTTGACACACTCTTAGCCAATCGAACTGCTACTACATGTTCTACTCGGAAGTAATTCCGTACGAGATACTGTAGTGCTAAGTGTACGCGCGGGTGAAACTTGCTGTCGTCTGACAGATTAAGGTTTCCCTTGTAATCGGGGATATACCCGAAAACTTTGGCAGGTTTCCCTGCGCTGAGGTGTGCCACATAAGCAAGGACGGTTTGCATGGCCATATTATCCATGCCAAGTTCCCGTGTGAGGAGACATTCGATGTATAGTGTGTGACGAGCATCAGGATACATCACAATTACCTCACGAGATCCTGCCTTGACAACAATATGTCCTCTTTCAGGCACGTTTCGGATCACCGGGAATGGGCCGTTCCAGCCTCCATGGTCGTCCTTGGTGGCAGTAGGTCGGTGGTAGTCGACCAAATCCCCTGATGAGTAGAGGCGAGCACCATCAGGAGTCGTCTTAGCCCTAAGAGCCCGATTTGTCTTGGCTACAGCAGTAGCCTGAGTTATGGCTTCGAGGCTGACTTCCCTTACACGACGTTCTCGTTCGTGTCCTGAAGTCTCGGGTCCCTTGGGAAAGTCAAGGGTATCGAGATCAGGAAGGAAGGAGGGCTGACGTCCTGTGTGTGCCTGATATGGCGATACTCCGTTATAAAACGTAAACGCATTAGTAACGAAGATGCCTTCCGCCAATACTCTAGTGAATACAACAGGGATGTTGTGTCTATTCAATTCTTCCTCAATCATGTGGAGGACGCCTCTGAGAATGCCGTTTCGTGACTCAATTGAAGTCGCGTGTTGGCCCGGTGCTCGGATACGAAGTTCCGTGCCCTTATTGGCCATCATGCTTTTAGCGGCATCATTATTCAGGGCGCCTTCTCCATCTGAGTATAAAACTTTGAAGGGTCCGTGATAGGCAATCCAGCAGTAGTGGTAGGCGTCGATGATAGCGTCGCGTTCTCTGTCGGAAATTTCAAGGCCTGCTGCCAGGCGAATACAACGATCCATAATATGAAATATGGTCCGTTTCTTGTAAAACATGAGGTCCATTTCCCCTTCATCGAGCCAGTTACCAGGGAGGCTTACCGATGGTAATGTCGAGTTTCCTGGACGTTCCCATGCTCTACATTCCCGACAGGTATCGCAGATTTCCTTGATCATGTTCAGTCGAACGTTATCAAGCCCCACCTTTTCGAGGATTAGCCTCATCTTTGGCTCCTTCGCATGATACCATCGCAGATGCAGTTTTCGGAGTTCCTTTTTCACAACATGGGGTTCGTGACTACGGAGACTCTGTAGACTGTGTTGGATGTCAAATCTCGTCCAGTCGGGTAGTCGTGGAGCCCCAGAGCCGGTGGAGGCAAGAGGGTTCCTTGTAGCTCTACGTAGTTGATCCCCTGTGTTGACTGCGTCTGGAGGTGGTGGTACGCCTTGTAGACGTCCGCGGCGGGCCGCTACCTGTGGCGTATCGCTAGAAGACGCAGAAGGCGTGTTTCCACGCTCGGGGGCGTCTCGTAGCAGGTCGTAGCTGCTGGTACCAGATGTCGGATCGACGTTACCGAAGGAACGTGGTCGTGGTGGCCTGGCGTGTGCGCCTTGGCGGCCACCTGAAGCTGAAGCTTGGCCCTCACCAGGTTTAGGTAGGGGTTTCCACCAAGCTGGCACGGTTTTGCCTTCGGGGTCGTGGTCGTCTGGTAGTTTAAATGGTTCAGCAAAACGACATTTACCAGGTTCGGTATCAAGGTGATTCTTAACACCCTTGCTTCTCGTAAGATCCCTCTGACATGCTGGACATGGCCAGTATACAGAGATAGAGTCATGATATTTGCACTGCGTAGGGTCTCTGTTATGGCTAGGACTGTCCTTTCGGACGTTGTCGATGCATGCCGGGCACGTAGCCACCTTTGGGATGATACGATCACCGATGCGTCTCATACCTTCACCTGGTTCAGCTTGCTCAGGAAGGTCGGCAGGATAAGCATGTGCAGTATTTATAGGCGCGTTTCCGCGCGTGGTGTCAATGGCTTTCGCCAAGTAGACGGCTTCCACGAAGGCAGACTGCAGTCGTCGAGTGTATTTTTGTGCCAGTGAAAGCTCGGTGTTGCACGGTTGTGCGTGCACATGCTGACCGTTGCACTTGAGTCGCTCAAAGGGTTTAAGAATTGTCTTGTCGTTGCTGGTGATATTTGTCGGCTTCTTAATATAGTCACCAGTCGTATCTTTAAGTCCAGTAGCGCATTGATCAATGCGCACGGTCGTGATGTGTGGTCGGTTGGCAAGCTTCGTCCATGGAGAGATATCGTCCACCCATGTTCCTGTCGGTTGTTCGCGTATAAACCACCTCTGAGCATCATCTTGGGTAACAGCAATTTTACCACAATAGATTATGTGTGGTAAGTCTTCTCTGTGGTGCTGTTCCCAAGTGTTATAGTTGACTTTGTAGTTATAGTAAGATGGTGGTCCTGTGGTGCGGCAGCTGGGTTGCAGTATGGCAACTCGTACGTAGCATATCTTAAAGTAATGATCTATAATCTGCTGCACCGAGGGGTCTCCCAGGTCGACATATGTAGTATTGTCCAAGTTGCCGCCTGAGGAAAGTCCCCTTGAGAAGGCAAGCTCTGAGATGCCACCCTCACCACCACAAAGCTCCAACATATCCACGCAATTGTTATGGCCGTAGCATAGTGTAGCAACTATGCTGTATATGTTAGCGTGTGTGTCGGGCATAGATGTGGGAAGGGTAAGGAACAGGTCATCGTCCTCGTCGGAGCTTATCAGCTCAACAGGGACGTCAGTACTCCAGGTTGCCATAAGATCCTGTCCGAGTCCTGACAAGTCATCGCCGCAATCGTCATTTCCGTCTTCGACGTGCTTTTTAATGCGGCGAGGCTTGATGCCTGCTTCCTTTTCGGCTTTGAGCCTTTCCTTCTGCTTTATACGCGACTCAGTGGGTAAAGCTTGCTCGTTTTGTTCGTCGGTCTGTGTACTCATTGTCGTGGTGGAATGGGTACATGCGTCAATCGCCAGAGTCGGGAGGGGGAGAGAACAGTCATCTATGATGACGCGTCTATGTTTCTGTGGTGATTGAGTAGGCTCGTTTCCGAGCAAGACCGGTTCCTCGGGTTGCCAGTATAACCGAGTACTGATGTTGGCAACCCCTGCAGGTAATGGTGCATGCCAATCATACCCTGTTGGTTGATCGGTAACTGAGATATCTTGAATAACCGCGTTGGTATCCAAATTGATTGTTACACGTCGGATGACTTCAGACCATTTTGGTCCTCCCTTATGAGTCGTCACGTAATGACGGGTATTATGGTCTGTACGTGTATACGTATTTAAGTATACGGGCACGTTTCCGTGCGTGGTGGTACTCCCCAGGATTTTGTCGTTTAGGTAACGGATGAGTGTAGTACGTGTCTGAGCCCGCCATTCAGCATGTCGTACCGTATGGCCGTACCAGTCCAACACATGTTGTGGTATGGCCTGCTTACAGGTACATGTCCACAGCTTCGAGCTAATCGGTATCGATGATGCTACCTGCATATATGTACCACTTGGTGTATTGTCTTGCATATTGAACCGAATACCGAAATGACACAAACGCATTCGTATTACTGACAACTTTAGATCTTCCAGAGTATCACGTACTGGAGATAACTTCCAAACATATCCTGGGGGACCGAATATGATGACTTTCATGCGGAGTTTCTTGGCTTTTATCAACAGGTTCTGGATGCGTGACCAGTGTGGGGCCACTCTCTTTCCTGGAGTTCGTATATACCAGTCACCCGGAGTGCTGATCCATATGAGAGTGTAATCTCCACTGATCACCGCACCTAGATAGTTTGTGCCCACGCTTGTCATAAGTTCGTTGTGGGAAATACGGTCACAAATATAACCTCGTGTGCGGAGGTCGGCACATGCCTCCCTCGTATCTTCAATGACAAAAGCCCTCTTACTAAGGCAGGTTGCCCCGCTGTCCTTGTTACCCCCCGGCTTTTCAGCCATCAGGCAAGACGACGAGGGGGCGACGTCGCCCTGCCATCTTCAAGATGAAGAAGATGTGCCTACAATATCTGCCAACATCTGGGCTTCCCTCAGATGCTGGAGCTCAGCACTGCAGCGCGCCGTGGCCTCAGAGGCGGATTGCTCCGCAAATGCTGTCAGCATCGATGGATTATCCATCAGCTGTTTCAGCACGCCTTTGGACCTAGCGTCGCTGACCGTATGCAATTCACGATTAGTGTATCCCATCACTATTTTACGGCGGGACTGCACAGCGTCCATGGGTACACTACCACCATGCTGGGCCAGTGTCCTGGCAACAAAACAATCGAACGTCTCGAGATCGTCGATGTTGTCGCCTCGCATGGTGGCCTTGGCGAGCGTCTCCATCAACCCCTGGGGCAGGTTTCCCTGCAATTGATTGCGCTCCTGCGCTGGGGTCGGCTCGCCTGTCAGCACTGTCTGGAAGGACGTGCTGCTTGAGCTCGAGGCGGGTTGCCCCGCAGCTCCAAAACGATCACACCTGATCGACAGATGCCCTGACGGCAACTTCGTCGTCGGCATGATTTTGGAGCCTTCCGGGAGCTCCATCTTGACCTGCCCCTTACCAGGGAATATCAGCTTTTCCTGGCCTCGTTCAAGCACGATGATCGTGCGTTTGTCCTGCATACTATCGAGACCTAGGATGGCTGGCAGGTCCTTTCCACAGCCTGACACAATGTTCGTCTTGTATGAATCGTGTTGGGCTGACCCCTGGTACTCGCAGGCAATGCTAAATGTGCCTACGGTATCCGCTGGGGCCGACCCCTCTCCCACTCCGTTGATATGCAAACGAGAGCGGGGCTCGAACGTACAAGCACGACCATGTGACTCAGCAGCCTGGACGAACTTACGGCTCGTGTTCTCGCCCATGATGTTGATCTTCGAACCGACGTCGATGAGTATGGAATTTCCACCGTCATCCAAGAACGTCTTACTCGGCTGCTTGATGTGCACAGTTTCTGAAGTGTCGGCTGTGTCGGTAGGCGGGTTTCCCCGCGGCACATTCGTACTCCCTGGCGGGTTACCCCGCACGACACTGGCATGCGACTCGCTCTCGGCCACGCGTGCCAGGTCAATGTACTAGAAGTACGACACGTGCTGGGCGTGATCACCACGCTCCTCCCGCCAGTTGGCATACTCATCACGTATGCTCATATACTGCTCGCGGGTAGCGCGCCTTATCAGCGTCAGGTACGAATGAAGGGCGATGTCTTGCAGCCCCTCGTTCGTGACGTGATCCCGGTACCGCAGCCACTCCTCGAACTCCTCATTCGTCGCTGAGATGTTGATGGCCCTGGCTGCTGTTGCTGCTGACGCCGCTGAGGATTCTGATAGGTCTAACGACGGACTATCAGTTTCAGGATTATTGGCATCTAGCATAAACGTTGTGTGCGTATTATCCATCTGATTCTGGAAATGTCGTGCACGCAACTCGCGCAGCTGATCAGGGTCCAGTGACATCTCAGCCTCGCCTCCACTCTGGGGAGACATCTGAGGAGTATCATGCAGGTTTCCCTGCTGAGGCGCCGTCATCGGGATAAGCTGATCGAAATATCCCGTTGCCATAGGCGGCCTTACCTCTTCAGGCAGGTGCCCCTGCTGGTGTGACGAAACTGTCTGCATAGCTAGCATCCTGGACGTCATCTCCTCCACCATGCTCCTCAGCTCCCGCAGCTCCCTCGCTGACTGCTCGGGAGTCTGACTAAGGGAGCCAGTCCATGGGAAGGACGATGTTATAATGCCAGGTGCACGACAGATCGCACATGGTGGCTGCTGGGGATCTCCCTCACGCTGGTTTGTCACGTGGCCCACCACGTTAGAATTCCAGCATCCCTCGTGGAATAGGTGATTGCACCTCAGGCGGTACACACTATCCCTGGGCTGAAATTCTTCGAGGCATACAGCACAGGTGTCCTCCATCCCAGTAAAGACTTCTACGTCTGCTACCCTGGGATATACCCGCCGCTGCCTCTCCAATACCGTCTCGGAGGGCATGAAGGCTGATGGGGGTGTCCCCGCTGGATTCAGCACTTCCTGCACTTCGACATTGGGCATGGAAGTGGTAGGAGTCACGGCAGGCGAGTTTCCTCGCAAAGGTGAGCCCCTATTCCGCACCACGTCGAGTGCAGCTGCACGTGACTGGTCCCGTACACTTTGCACCGCCTGCCTCCTCCTGAAACATGCCTGCTGAGTGTGGTGCGTCTGCCTGATGTAGTCAGGCACGCCCCTACTGCCAGACGATATTGAATGGGCAGTGGGTTGTACAACCACCTCTGGTGATGTTGGAGAAGGCATGAAGGCCATGTGCGGGTACATGGAGTGGTCACTGCAGCGCACATTGGTGAGGTTATGCATCTGATCCGCCAATTCCCGAACAAATTTGTTCGGGGCCCTTGTACCGTCAGGGTATAATGGCGGATTCATCTGCGTGGGTGGTGGCCTCTGGCCCTGAGACATGCTCGGATGGGCGTTGAACGCCGGGATAAAGGCTCGTTGCCGAGCGGGGTCCCGTGGGTTGGGACCCTCCGGTTCCCAGGACCAGGCTGGCCTCCACCTCTGCCCACTTGGGTGAGGCAGATTATGGTTCTGCACCTGCTGTACCGCGGCCGCCACTCTTGAGCGATAGTCGTCGGGTATACCCGCCCTGTGGTGGCTTGGTGTACCAGGCAGGTTTCCCTGCTGACTCGTTGGCGTGCCGGGCGGCATCATGTTGAGGAGGGCTGTGCTGTGATCAGCCCTGGCCGCAGCTAACCTCTCCATGAGTGCGCCGTTTACGGCAGGGCGGACAGGTGTCCCGAATGGGGACTGTGCTGGCGGAGTGCCCGATGGAGTCATGCCCCTTGGAGTGTGCATGCTCTGTGTGGGGCTTGCGTGCATTGGCTCGAACCGAGCAGGTCCGCTTGTAGGCAGGTTTCCCTGCATGGCTTGACGATTTCTCGTGGCCATAGCGGACATTGCTCCCTGGCCTGCGGCCCAGGGATCCTGCTGGTACAGCCTGTCCGCCAGCTGTTCTACCTGGTCAGGGTTCAGCGAAGCTGCAATCTGATCCAGGTCTGAAGTACTTATGGCCTGCCAAGACACGGCGCTCGGCCCTTGGCTTGGGGCACGGCTTGGAGCCGCGCTCCCGGCCTCACTCTCGGTGATCATAAAGATCCGAAAGATCTCAGGCTGGTTTCCCAGCTGGGTGGGGCTGTAGTGGTCCCCAACGTCCCTGTGGAGGTAGACCATGGCTGGATCAACGCC
Organism: Prorocentrum cordatum; assembly: GCA_963575745.1. Classification (NCBI taxonomy): domain Eukaryota; class Dinophyceae; order Prorocentrales; family Prorocentraceae; genus Prorocentrum; species Prorocentrum cordatum. The sequence goes on from CAUYUJ010015234.1 coordinate 102,530, forward strand.
CTCTTGGTCTCGGGACCACTGGTACTTAATGCTGGAATCACCAACATCAGCCCACCTATCTGAGGCAGTCATCGTACTGACAGAGACTCGCGCACGGCGGCTCCCCAAATATTCTGGGTTGCGCCATTGCCTTCCAGTGGTCAGGTCCTCTACATGAGAAATGTAATACGGTTCAATGATACCGTTATCTCCCTCGGACAAGAGGACTCCGTTATCGGACCAACAGAACTTCATACCATCTTGTATGGCCTTGCGCCAATCTACAAAGATGATGAGGTCTGAATTCACGGCACGGCGGCGCATTGTCGGCACGAAATGGATGTGTGAACGGCCTGTCCCCCTTTTCTTCGTGTTGTGCTCAGGTCTACAGGACAGGCCGTACCACATGATACCTTCGAAAGCGTGCCATCGAGTGCCATGCATGGCGACTTCAGGGCATGGGGCCGGTCTCCCGGCGGGTTCGTCGCACAGTACAATGTAACTGTACAGCGACCATGGAGCTTTCAATGTCCATGAATGCCCCTGAGAGGCGCGGACGAAGATAGCGGGCTCGCCGGAGTCCCGCATTAGCACCTTGAATTGAAGGCGCTGTTTTTCTTCTCCGTCTGGTTCACGAACATGAACAACTTCCATCATGATGGCTGCGAGTTGGTCAACCGAGCGACCATACAACTGCTCGCTAATGACTTTGGCCTCGTCATATTTTGGGTTATGTCCAGCGTGCCTCGAGTGACCTGTGTTCCACGGAAAGTCAGCCACGAGTTCCACGAGGTTAATCCAACCATCATGATCATCAAAAGATCTCAGGCGCCACACAGGATTATGTGACTTATCTGGCGCATGTCTACATATCCTGCTGATAGCTTTGCTTAACCTTTTAAGAGTATCATTGGATGTGGGAAGAATTCCGGCCTTCCTGCATTCCTTCATGAATGACTCATCCACCGAACGTATCGGTGGGAGCTTCCGAAGTGCCAGTCTATCCCTAATCAGATCTGGAGTCCCACTAGTAAAGGATGTGTCTCCTGGGTGGTGCAGCTGAACTACTGGCGGGTTTCCCCGCATCGGAGCCTCTGTTGCTGAAGAGGCTGCGGCTCCTGAAGAGGAGGAAGCTGCGGCGGCAGCGCCTGGCGGGTTTCCCCGCGGAGATGCGCGACTGGCGCTGCCCCTGATCTTCGGCACCCAGTTACCCCTCGACATAGCACCTTCATCGGACCTCCTGGAACGAGCCGCCACAGGCGAAGCTGGCGCAGGTGCATACCCACTGCGCTCGAAAGCTGCCGCCCGTTTCGCAATGGGCTTGCTGCGGCTAAGCGGACGTCTTCGTTCCTCAGTGGGGTCCTGAGGTTGCTGCTTGGGCACAGATGCTGGTGTAGGAGCTGTGCCAATCGGCGGCCTCGGCGTCGCAGATCGAGACACCTCCATATGCACGTCTGGTCCAGGGCTCTGAGAGCTCGCCTTCGGTTTCGGCACCGGAGACGGCTTAGGTGTCGGGGGTTCACTCTTGGCCTTCGAAGTTAGTGGGAGTGGGGGCTTTCTAGCCCCCTTCATGTAGAGCTTGCTGGAATCCTCCAGCATCTTGCGAGTTGCCTCGCGTGTGCGTTCTTCTACTGTCCGAATACGCTCCTCGTCCTCCGCCACACGTTGAGCCTTTATCTCGTCCTTGATGATCGGCTCTGGTTGTTGGGACTGGCTAGAGACACCAGGCGAGTTTCCTCGCATACCAGGAAGACTAAAGAGCGCGTCTTTCTCTCCCTGGGTCATGGCTACCATTCCCCTTGGAGCCGGAGTAGGTTTCTCTTCTTCTTTCGGATCCAAGTGGCCCAAGATCCCGAGACGACTATTCACTACTGCGATCTCTTCCGGTGTCATCGGGTCAAGTGGCGGATGGCCCTCTTTAGGAAGGGTTTTGCCCCTGTTGGGGCTCAGGCCTTCGTTGTTTCCAACGGGGCATCCTGGCCTGTGATTCTGGAACGGCTGGGAACAAGGACCGCATGCAGCGCGAGGCCTATACTGCTTGCGAGCCGCGATAATATCTCGCAACTGGGTCCGCGCTTCTTGGATTTCAGGGCGGCGGATGTTTGTTGCAAGCTGATAGCCTCCACGGATGGGCCTGCCATCGCCGTCCCTATAGGCAGGATTGCCCTGGCCGAAGGCCGAGTGTTCCCCTTTTCGGCGTCGTGGGTCGTTGTGCGGAAGTAGCTGGCCACCTCTTCTGAGAGCGTGTTCCTTTGGGCCAGCCTGTCTCCACTCACGAGGAAGTCGAGCCTGGGGATGTGGCTCTTCTCTGACGCGCGTATGAGAACGAGATCTTCTGATGTTCTCATCAGAAGAAGCTGCCGATGCAGCAGGAGCGGCACCCGTTGGAGGTGCTTGAGGAGGCTCCTCTGCGATCCCAGATGGATCGCTCGATGGAGGCAGGTCTCCCTGCCGGGTGGGGCTCGGCGCAAGTGGCTCTTGTGCCGATGGTGATGATGATTCAGACTCATCAGGGTCGAAGTCGACCTCTTCCTCACCAGTCACGTCCATCATGAGGATGGTGACGTCATCCTCATCTAACCCACAACCATCGCCTTCTACTTCTTCTGATGTCGAACTACCAATTATGATGGCCATTGGCGCATCTGGTAAAGGCAGGTTTCCCTGCATGGCCGGCGTCTGGGCGTCGCTCGGCTGTCCTGGAGTAGGAGGCGCAGTCGTCGGCTCAGGGTCATCGACGAGCATAGGCTGCCTAGCAACGTTACGTATGGCCGTATGGTTCGGCCTCATCCCCAGCTCCTGGAGATTCCATCCTGGCGGGGGAAGATCATGACCACGCATAGCCATTGCCATTTCCAGGGCACGACGCCATCTACCATGGGAGTATATCAAGTGTCTCTGCACTTCCTGAGGATTTATACTGTCAATGAGAGTCAAAGCTGCCAAGAGTAGCTCTGAGCTACCGCAAGCATCATTATCCTGTTCTGTCATGATGCCAGCTTCGATGTGTTCTTGACTCTCAGGATAACCAATTGTAAGTATCTCATGCATCCTCATGAGGGTCTGCAAAAGGGTACGTGGTCCATATTCGCCTGGAGCAAGCGAACCAGGAGGTATGAACGGAATATCTGGTTCGCCTGCAATGAAGGCCTGAACAAATGCCTGAGACTCCATTTCAATTAAGTCTTCAGTGGTCTGGGGATATTCTCCCATCAAAGAAGGCCTGTTTCCAGGCGGGATTTCGGGCGGAGGTTCGAGGTTCCGTTGAACCTCGGAAGGCGAAGCCTCTATAGTGGTGTCCTCGTCGTCGCTCTCGTAGGCCATGATGTTGCCTGGGTTCCCGAACATCCAGTCGAAGAAGGAAAGAGGCTCGTTTCCGAGCGTACCGTGTTCCACGGGAGTGAGTTCATTACTGCCCGTGACGAACCGGCGGACGTATTCGAGGTAATACGCGTATAATCCATGACCATACCCCTCGAGCTCGTCAATGTTGTCCATGCCAACGACCCATGTGAAAAATATCTGTTCCATAGCCTCAAAGTCCTGGAGGCTCAGATACTCAATGGATGGTGTGCTCGAGCCGAAATGGACTTCGGACGACATGCCCTTTCCATTTCCCTTCGCTGGACAATCTCGCACAAGATGGTCGGAACTACCACATTCATGACATTTGAGAACCTGGCCGTCTCTACCTCGCGGGTTTCCCCGCCTACCTTTACCTTTACCTGAGGTCTCTCTACGGCCTTTACCGCGGCCTTTTCCCCCAAAGAATATCTCATCATGTTGTTCATCTGAGAGCCTCTGGAGAAATGCCGCGATACCTCGCCCGTTCAACCTCCGACGACCACGCTTGCCTTTACCCTTTCCTTTAAAACTTCTGCGTATCCTCCTTCTAACACGACGCACTGGTTTTCGTCTGAACCTCCTCCACATTCGTTTAGCCTGCTGTAACAGCCAGAATAAATGCTCAGCACGCTGATTGTCGTTATCCATATTCATGATATCTGACCAATCTAGAGCTTCAACACCATCTGATGATATAGTGTCTGTATCGGTGCCGGAGTCGAAATCTTCGTCTCCTAAATAGGTGGATACACCGTCGGTTAGGGGATTTGATTCCCCCCATAACGAGCGGTGTGGTTGTGGTTCTCTAGAAGGAGGGCTGGTTGCCCAGCTTGGTTGTGATCGATCCCCTGCTAATAAAGCAGTGGATTCTCCTGGGTCATCGGCCCATATGTTTGAGGGCCCGTTTCCAGGCTGGGCTTCAGTAGTCAAGGTAGTGTAGAAATTTCCACTACCAGATCCCCTTCCTCTTCCAAACACGGATCCTATGTTGCCAGGAGATCGTTCGGATAGGTGACCTACCGAACGCATCCTTTCCAGCAACTCATCATATTGTTGTTGTGTTCGAGGCATTTGGTGGTTGAGTGGCTGTAAGAGTTGCATGGCTTTCTGGTTGCCGACGCCTAAGGCGCGGAATAGGATAGTGGTTAGCAGTTGGAAGTTAGGAAGGTCGAATCCCACCGACTGTGCCTCAAGTCGGGCCATTTCGAATCGGGTAAGAGTGACATCGATTCGTTCCCCGTGAGGCACATGGAAGTCGATGAGTTGTGTGCCGGAAGTGAGCTGTCGCTCATCTTCCAGGCGTTCGAACTTCATGCTGAGGAGGAACATGATGTAAGTTACTGGGTCTGTGTGGACCCCATCAATGTCAGCACCATAGTTTATAATGTCAGGCGGTACCCTCATGGCGAGTGTCCTCGCTAGGCCTCCCAGGCCGCGTTGTATTGCGGCCGCTTGGGCCTGTGGCGTCATACGTCCGCTTGTAACGTTGAGCCACGCGTTGACCTCGTAAATGTACTCACGAAAAGGTACATTACCCTGAGGGTCCCAATATGGGCCATGTGTTTGCCCATCGGTGCTGTTATCTCCCCGACGCATGTGTGCGATTGCTGCCCCCAGCGCGAACCATATGATAGCGAAAACGATTAGCCCGAGAATGTGTAACGAAGGACGGTTATGATGAGCGGTGTCGCGCTGGGGTAGCGCCTTGTCGAGTCTTCGAGGCGCTCTGTCTGGCGGGTTTCCCCGCCCTTGCTTCAGGTATTGCGTTATTGGCTCGTTGCCGAGCGGTTGATAGTAACGCAATGATGAAGCGTATATGGTACCAATCTGGTCGTCTAGACGTCGTACCTCTCGTGTAGCTTCTTGCTCTTGAATAGATCCTCGTAAATGTACTGGGAGTGGTGGCGCAGGGTAGTAGGTGGTCACGAAGATCGTGCCGAAGAATGTGAGGCTGAGAAGAGCAAGAGCTGACCACACGAGAGTGCGGCCAGCTCCGCTACCAAGTCGAAAGTGAGCCTGGTAACTCAAATCGGGCATATAGCCTGGCAAATTGCATCCATCGCTCTGCTGAGAGGGTACAGTATGAGGGGTGGATGGGTAAGATAGGATAAAATCGATGTAATGATCTTTCCAGCACATAGCGAACACAAGCAGTGTCCGGGCAAATAGGGCGCGCGTGCCTTGAGCCCAAGGCAGCGGCGCGCGAGCTATGCTCCCGATACTGTAACATCTCCCAAAGAGCTACCCTTAAAGTCAGAGCTCTCTAGAATGAAATGGATTGCATCGCAGTGCTTGGCCGCCTTCTCCCAAGACGGCGCCCTCTGGAAGTCGAGAGTGTGGGCATACGGCAAGAAGTTGGACGATTGCATCGAAGAGGACGGCACTTTTTCGAGGGCATCGGCAAGCAGCTTTACGTCGACCTCCGTTGACTGGCGCCTGGGCGACGCCATTCCACAAGACTGGTCTCGACCCTTGCTCCCCAAAAAAGGTACGGAGGGAAACAACTCGAGCTCAGACAATAAACCACGAACCCAAACAAACACATCTCAAGCTCAAAACGAACACAAACTCAATCTCAAACCAGCACTCTAGCTCAAAGACCACATCTCGACTTCAACAACAAAACAATATCGACCAAACGCTCAAGCTCAAAAAAAAGGGCAGCGTAGGCCACCACGTAAGCAATATGGTACAATCTATGTGGGGCACCCTATGTGGTGCAAGCTATGTTTCGCAATCAGTGTGGTTCGATGTATGTGGTATGCGCTACGCCGTGCAATGTATGTTGTGTGGTTCCTCATCCTCCTCCCCCCTCCTCCCTCCTCCTCCCTCCTCCTCCCTCCTCCCCCCTCCTTCTCCTCCTCCTACTCCCTCCTCCTCCTCCCTCCTCCTCCTCCTCCCCCCTCCTCCTCGTCCTCGTCGTCGTTGTCGTCGTCCTCCTGCTCCTCCTCCTCCTCCTCCTCCTCCTCCTCCTCCTTCTATTCCTCCTCCTCCTACCTCCGACCTCCTACATCACCTACATCATATTTCCCTCCTCCTACCTCCTGCCTCCTGCCTCCTACCGCTTAACGGGTTTTGGCGATGGTGCCACGTGATGGCGATCTACATCATAATAGCGGCTATGGTTAGCACCCTCAGTGAATCGAATCGCTATGGGTGAGACTGTTTTGCGAAGGACACGTGCATATATATATATATATATATATATATATATATACATAAATACATATATATATATATATACACCAGAACCACGCGCGCGCTACGCGCGCGCTTAGGTTCTAGTACACGTTTGAAGCACCGTCGGCGGGCAATTGGCGGACTCCATGACGCTTGTGTGCTATGGGTCGCAGGCCCGCTCGTCGGATGTTGTGTACTCTGCGGTGATCAGATATTCTCCTATCCAGGTCCTGCTTTGTGGCACCTAGTGGCTTGTAGTGGCTCTCAGTGATTCCTCCTCCGCGCGCCGTCGATGTACACAAGCACGCCGTTACGCTGTGCGCCCCTCAACCCCAACCACTCGCGCGGGGCCAGCGGACGTGAAGCCGAATGCTGGAGAGCTATACTACTTGCGCCTTCTCCTCCTGCTCGTGACTGGAAAGGGCGTCACGTCATGGATGGCCCTGAAACGCCACCCTCATCATGTTCCCGGACCGCCTTCCGGGAACATGATGGGGACGACCTTCTGAGGGCCTCCAGTGGGCCTCTTGGGGGCCTCTCGGAGGCCTGTTGGGCTCTCCTGGAGGCGTCTTGGGGCGCGCTCAGGGCAATGTTTGGGCATCTTGGGGGCCTCTCGGGGGCCTCCCAGGGAGGCTCTTGGGGGCCTCTTTGGGGCCTCGTGGGGCCTCGCGGGGCCCGCTGGGCTCGCTTAGGCAGTCTTGAAGCCCTGTCGGAGCTCTCCTGGAACCGTTTTGGGCGGCTCCTGGGCCATCTTGGGGCTCTCCTGGGCCGTCTTGGGACGATTTTGGGTGTCTTTTGGGCCGTCTTGGGGCGGTCTTGGGGGCCTCTTCGGCCGTCATGGAGCGGTTTTGGGAGACTCTTGGACGGCCTATATACATATTTATATATATATATATATATATATATATACATATATACATATATATATATACATACATACATACATACGGAAGAAATGAACAGACGTGAAAGGAAGTGGCACGTCTCGGGAGGGCTTGGGGAGGGGTATATAGATACACACATGTATATGTATATATGTATATATACACATACATACAAAAACACACATATATATATAGAAACATACGTAAGACATGTAGGATTGTGTACACAGGAGAAGGACAACTTATAGAAACACACGTGCGTCGTCCAAGGCGCCTCGGAAAGCGCCTCGGAAAGCGCAGAATATTCATCCAAGGCGCGGAATCATGTCCCCGGACCGTCTTCCGGGAACATGATGGGGACGACCTCCTGAGGGCCTCCAGTGGGCCTCTTGGGGGCCTCTCGGAGGCCTGTGGGGCTCTCCTGGAAACGTCTTGGGGCGCGCTCAGGGCAATTTGTTGGCATCTTGGGGGCCTCTCGGGGGCCTCCAGGGAGGCTCTTGGGGGCCTCTTTGGGGCCTCTTGGGGCCTCGCGGGGCCCGCTGGGCTCGCTTAGGCAGTCTTGAAGCCCTGTCGGGGCTCTCCTGGAACCGTTTTGGGCGGCTCCTGGGCCATCTTGGGGCTCTCCTGGGCCGTCTTGGGACGATTTTGGGTTTTTTTTGGGCCGTCTTGGGGCGGTCTTGGGGGCCTCTTCGGCCGTCTTGAAGCGGTTTTGGGAGACTCTTGGACGGCTCTCTATATATATACACACATACACACATATATATTATTATATATATATATATATTATACATATATATATATATATGTATACATATATACGGAAGACATTGAAATACGTGGAAGGCAGTGGCACGACTCGGGAGGGCTTGGGGGAGGGGTATATATATATATACACATATACACACACACATATATATATATATATATATATATATAAACATACGTAAGACATGTAGGATTGTGTACACAGGAGAAGGACAATCTATATAAACATAGGTACGTCGTCCAAGGCGCCTCGGAAGGCGCCTCGGAAAGCGCAGAATACTCCTCCAAGGCGCGGAATCATGTTCCCGGACCGCCTTCCGGGAACATGATGGGGACGACCTTCTGAGGGCCTCCAGTGGGCCTCTTGGGGGCCTCTCGGAGGCCTGTTGGGCTCTCCTGGAGGCGTCTTGGGGCGCGCTCAGGGCCATTGTTGGGCATCTTGGGGGCCTCTATATATGGGGAAGAATTTGAAATACGTGGAAGGAAGTGGCACGACTCGGGAGGGCTTGGTAGAGGGGTATATATGTGTATATATACATACAACTACACATATATATATATATATATATGTGAGGGGATCATTGTGGTATAATGTGCGTTCCCTCTCTTTCTCATGATCACACTCCGTCACTACCCTCATCCCGTCTTTTCTGCTATGCCTTATTCCTTTTGATTAAGACACATCCTCGTTAGCTTACTTTTCCTCAACCTCTCCTTGTATCGATCCTTTTCTCTTCCTTTTCGTCACGATTTCCTTACTTCTCCCCGCCCTCCCACATCCTCCTGATAATCCTCCTGCTCTTTCTCTTTCTCATTCGCCTCATGTTCGAACCACTTGTGGGTAACTCGTGACGTTGCATGTGTGCGTGCGCATTTGCACGCAGCTGTGAGATTGTCAAGGGCTGGAAGTTGCTAGAACCGAAGCGCGCGCGTGGTGCTAGTGAACACGAACATGAAAACGAAGATGATGATGCTGATGATGATGATGGTTACGATGATGATGATGAGGATGATGACGATGATGATGATAATGCTGGTGATGCTGGTGACGCGGGTGATCATGATGACGGCGACGACGATGATCAAGATGAAAATGATGATGATGATGATGATGGTGATGATGATGATGATGGTGAGTGGGCGCAAGCCGGTTGTGAACGCCGTCTTGGGCCGTTTCGTTGCAATTGTCCGCCAGGGGCTTTTCCGGACAATTGCCGCGCCCTCCCACATCCTCCTGATAATCCTCCTGCTCTTTCTCTTTCTCATCCTCGTCTTGCTCCTGCTACGCACCTTCATCGCCATCATCGTCAATCTCGTCATCATCGCAGCCAGCAAATCATCATCGCCATCATCATCGCCATGACTTTCGCCGTCGTTGTGGCGAGCGTCGTTGTGGCCTCCTCGCTTCCTCCTACTACGACGGCCCAGGCGTCGAGACTGTAGAACTCGCGCCGTGCATTTTTCCCCCGGAGTGGCGGGTGCGCAGCTCGGGGGAAAAATCAACAGATTATATGGCCACTGTCGTGGCGACATCTGGGATCACGCGCCTATGGAAATATGCCCTCGAGGCTCAAGGCTCAATGGAAGACATGGCCCCGATAATGACTCAGAGGAAGTGAGCATCGGGAGAGAGGAAGGGCACGGAATGGAAGCATTTAGCGCTGACGAAGAGAAGGCACATCGGCATCAGTCACCGCTGGCAAGTGCGCGCGGCGTGAGCCTGGCTAGAGGCCCTGCGCGACGCTGGCTTGCGCTTCAAAGTGAAGGCTGCCCTCTTGATCCTAGGCACTTTACGATCGCGCAGACTGTCCAAGAGCGCCCTTGCAGCGGGCTTCCTCTGAGCAGCACGCCGCCCAACAGGCGCGGTCTCGCGCGCCGCTGGCTTCCCCCGAACGCACGCGGCGCGTTCGGCAATCAGCCGCGCGACTCTCTGTCGGGCTTCGCGGAGCGGGAGCCGTGCAGGCGCCAGGACGTCGGCGCCGCACTGCGCCCGGAGCGCGCAGTAACTCTTCCAATCATCCCCGGGGAAAGCCCAGGCCATAATGCTTCGCGATAGCACGTTGGCCTGTCGCAGCTGCCGCAGCGTCGGCGAATACAGCGCGCAACTGTGGGCTTGCAGCTTCCCCAAAAATCCAATCCTAAGTTGAAGCTCCGCCGTCGAAGCGTAGATGTCCCCCTGGTTGCGAAACCACGTGTTGATCTCGTGGTTGAAGGATTCGTTGACGGACGTGCCAGACCCCAACAGGGCTAAGCGCGCCGCCGGCAAGGAATGCCTAAATCGCTGATTATTGAAGAACCATTGCATGCGAGCTGAGGCAGTCGCATTGTAAAGCAACCTCTTCAGTTGAACGTTATTCACGTGGGTGCGGCGAGCAAGCTCTTCTGGAACCAACGCGCTCAGCGCGGCGATTGCTTCGATAAACTCATGCGTTGTTTTCCATGGCAGCTCGGCGTTCACGTGGTCGATCACATGTTGTGCTCGCGACTTCGCGAGTGAATGATCGAGTATCTGTGCTCGCGCGCGCTCCTCTATTGGCCGCAGATTCGGGGCATTCGTGCCGTCGAACGGCGCCCCCCAGTAGCGCGCGGGCAGCGTGCAATCCACCTTCGTAAACTTGGCCATCAGTATCCGCAACAGTCGTGATCCCACTGTCTTTTTCCTCCAGTGCGTCTCCTCGTACGTGATGGGCAGATGGACCGGGTCGAGGCTCAAGATAGATAAATTTGGAAAACATGAGCATCGCAAGGCCCGGAATAGCGCGCTGCTCGGCTGATCACTGGCGATGGACACCGTCTGCGATCTGCACGCCGCCGACCAACGAGCTGCAAGGGCTCCAGCTATTTCGTCAGCTCCCTCGTCCTTCGCCAGGAAAACACCGAGCGCCGCGCCCGTCCTGCCCGCGAGTGTCAGGACGCGGCGCTTGGCGTCCACGTCCGGCACGGGTGCAGCGTCGCGCACTGCTTGTGCAGACCGATAGTCTGCCTGGCCCTTGACATTGCGCAGAATGCGGATAGTGGCGCCCATGGAGACGTGGAGGAATTCCTCATGCCGGTGGCATTCTTCCATCAACGCCGCGCTGCGCATTTCTACGTGCGCGCTGTTGAACACGTCTTCCATTAGCTTCAGCCAGTGATCAACGCGCGTCGGCAACATGCTGCTCAGCTCGGAGCCCTGCTCCACGACGCGAGCGCACGTCCGCAACATCGCAGGGCGAACGCGCCCATGGTGGCGCAAGGACTCCTGCAACAGAATATCCGCGAAGCCACGGGTATAGTACGTGTACCCCACTCGTCTGCACGCGAGATTATGTCCCACAGCTGCCTTGTTCTGATATGACGGCCCGTCTTCGTCGAGGACCAGGACAATGCCCTTGTCAATGGCGTTCTGTCCGCGATGAACAGCAGGAGATACTGTCTCGCGGAGGATCGTCGCAGACCGCTTCAGCAGGTTCCCTGCTGGAGTACGCAGAAGTCGGTCGTTGTCGAACAACGCGCGCACGACATTGAACTGCTTCGTGCCAGAGGCCACGAATCGCATCTTTTTGAGGTGGTACTTGGAGACGTGCGTGGCCAGCAACGCCTGCGTCGAGGACGACCGGAACGGGCATAGACCGCACGCAAACTTCAACTTCACGCCCTCGCTGTCCCGCTTGGGGCGCAGGAGCGTCACCCCCGCAGCGTAACTCTTGACTTCCTTCTCCAGGCACTCGAACAACTCTGTCCGCACTGCTGTCTCGCCCTCATCGCCGCTCGGAGATTCGGGTGCATCCGCCGAGCCCACGTCCGCGAGCTCGTGGGGCTCGCGCTGCTCGGCCGCGAGGCACGCCCAGCCCTCGCCGACGTCGTCCGCCGTTCTCTTGCCTCTGATCCGTTTTCTAGCCGGCGCCGGCGCGAGCCTGGCACCGTCCTGCTCCTGGCGAGCGGGTGCGCCGCGCATGTGAGATAGCGCGGAGAGGTGGCAGGGAAAACAACACAGGGCGGCAAGGCCGACCCACGGGTGAGATGGCAGAGAAAACACAGGGCGGCAAAGCCGACCCACGGGGAAAGCATGTCTTGAGCCGTAGGGTGATGAAGAGATCAGCAACGATCCATCAGTGGAGCTGCCGTCGAGTATGTAAGAGCTAGGCAATGGGGGATATCGAGCGACATGAAGGCCCCGCGCCACGTTGAGCACGTGGGAAGGCGAGGAGAAAATATTGAGATGATTGAGAAGTCGCGATTTTGTCTGCGCAAAGGTTCGATCGGAAGTCACTGCCCGCTCTTGACGGAGGGCCGCGCAATGGCGTCAGCGCCGCCGCATCCCCCCGAGTCCAGTCGCGGGCGCGAGTCGGCCGACGTCCCTGCTTGCTCTTCGGCCGCGCGTCGCCTGTGCAGTCTGAGCATATCAGCGGTGAAATCTATGTTCAGGGTGTCTTCCCAGGCGACGCAGACTCCGCTGCACCGCGCGCATGCGAAGACGTCGCCGCGAGGTTCCAATCGCTGCGCCAACACGGCCCACGTGGAGGTCGTTGCGCGCAAATGTGTCAATTCGGGGAAAGGAAATGATCTCACCGTGGCCACGCACCCTTCCAGATAGTGGCCGATGCCGTCGACGTCGCCGTCGTCCATCCCGCAAAGGAAACAGCGATCGTGAACAGGGCTGGGGGCTGTCACCGAGGCAAGGTCTGCGTTGGCAGGCTGGAACCAGCAAGGCACAACAGCGAGGACTCCGGGCAGTCCGGCACCGTGCGGGCCACGCGAGGCCCTGGGCCCGCTCGAACTGAAAGGTTTCACGAGAATGAACGTTTTGTCTTGGCGAATCTGTTGATCCAGTGCGAAACAACGCGCTAATGTCCGCCTCCGCAAGGAAGGGAAGCATGACATAATATAACCGAATGCTTCATTTGAGATCTTCGATACCATCAGCGCGAAAGCCTCGATGTCAGCGGCGTCGTCTCTTTCCGGAGACGATGGAGGTGTTCGCGCAGCAGCCTTGCGCGCAGCCCGCGAGGACAGTCGAAGTTTCCTGCGCGCCGGCGTCAGCGAGCGGGCGCCAGAGTATGCGCGCCGCTGGCGAGCCCTCCCGCGCGGCGTCGGGTCGCCCACCTCAGGGGACTGCGAGCTCAGAAATGGAGAACTGGCGGCGCGCTGGTCGTCGGCGTCGGTGGCCATGGCGCCGAGGTACGACATAGAGATCACAGGACAGCAATGCTGATCCACAATCAGGGAAAGAGCGGGGAAGTCAAAGCAGGCCGACAATGCCGAGCCACGTTTGCTAAAATCCTGAGCCGATGAAGCGAACGCCCGTGCTGATTTTTCCCCCGCGCATCGCCGAAACGCGAGCTGAGGGAAAATCATATTCTATGCTACTCCCGAGCGGACTCTGCGCGCGTCGCCTGTTGGGTAGCGCAACTTGCGTTCGCATTTACTCTTTGCAATGATGGCGCGGGATATATGATGTCTCTGGGTACCCCTCTCCGCTTTGGCTGTTGTTAGTGTACATAATAATATTTATTTTTGTTGGCAAGGCAAGCGTCGCATCCACGCGCTCCTTCATGCGAGGGCATCACTACTTCCGCGGAAGTTGAGAGCACGCGGCTGTCAGCGTGGCTCCCGCAGAGCCCATGCGCGCGATTTTCATCTGTTGCCAGTTGGCATTCGGCAATTGCAACGGCACCTCAAGAGGGCGGCGCACAATCGCAACGGCAACGCCAGTGCGCGACGTCCACTGACATCTGGCGAAAGGCGCGATCGAAATTGGCCGCGGTGCTCAGGCAATAAGGCATGCGCGCCGCCACGACTGGCCGCGGCCAGCCGCCCAGAGGGTCTATCTCGCGGGCGTCTTCCGACGCCATTGCCCGCAACTCTCGGGACCTCGTGCGTTGAATGGCCATGAGCTCCTCGATCTCTCGGATCACCGGTACGTCGTCCACAAATGGCTGGTCGCCGTTGTCCGGGTGAAGGCAGACCACATACATCGCGGCCACGCGGGCGCCGTAGTAACGTTCCAACATCCACCTGTACATGTTAAGCTGAACCCGGTAATGATTTCCCTGGCAGTCTGGCAACCGGCCCAGTGGAAACTTCATATTCTCCCATGGGTTCGTGAACTTCGAACGTAAATTCTTCGCCCGCTTCCAATCGTATATGTACAGACTGCCCGCGGAGTCTCGAGCCACGAAGTCGATTGACCCAGCAAGCCCCTCGTGCTCCGCGAAGATGGCCCACTCGGCGCGGAAAGCCGCCAGACCTTTCAGCGCGCCCAAGAATTTCAAGAACAACTGGAACTCGACGGCATCGTGGGGCACCGGAACGCGGTTGAGGTGGGCCTCGAACGTCCAGTGCATCCAGGTGCCCCGCCTAGCCGCCTCTTCTTTGTTCACGCGCCATTTCTCCACGATCTGCTGATCCGAGAGAGATAGACTCTCCAGTTGGTTTGCCAAGTGGGGGGCCGCTCTCGCAGTTGCCTTCATCTCGTCGCAGATCTCGGCGTCGCATGCCCCGTGCGACACAAGTAACTCGTGCAAGCGAGCAGCCTCCGGCGTGGCCCGCAGCTTTGCGACCACGTCTTCCGGGCGAGGTTGGCGCAAATAATCAGGTCGCGGCCAGTTCCGCCCGCTCCGCATCTTCCCAATCACAGCACCAGCGTCGAAAACACTGCAGTACTCATGTATAAATCCCGTGACTGAGCCATGCGTTCGCGCGCCGCGAATGTAATAGGAGTGCGACTCTTCGACGAAGTGCAACTGGGAGTCCCGAGGGTGAGCGTTGAGTCGCTCGAGCAGGCGGATCTTCGGAAGACGCGGCAGCTCGAGGGAGAAATCGCATGGGACTTGGGGCACCTGAGTGCCGGGGCACCCCGCCGGCGGCAACGGGCAGAACAGACGCGAAGCTCTGCGCCGCATTGCCTCCTCTCGGTTCGCTGATACCCGGGCAGCCTCCTGCGGCGCGAGCGAGCCCGACGACGACGCCAGCCCATAGGGGGTCGCTCGTTCGCGAGCCGCGCGCCGACGGATGAGTGCGTCCAGCCTATGTGCCTCGATAATTCCAGAAGTCGCGCCCCATGGAAGAGGGCGGCCGCCCTCGGGCCCCAGCCTCCGAGCGCCGAGCTCCACCAATAAGAACCACTTGTGTTCCTCGACATCCGGAATGTCGCCCCACGCCAACCACTCGCGAACCGCTGGCAGACCTGCTCGGCGGTCTATCACAGTGGCGCTGCCGGGCCGCAGGATGACGGCCGCGAAGTGGCCGACGCTCGTGGCCAATCCAGCTTCGCGCCGCGGCGGCTCCCACTTGACGTAACGCCCTGGACCAGTCGGACCCCGCGGCTGCCGGATCAGGGCGAAGCCGAGATGTGACAGCCATTGGTTCCCATGCTCGAGCGCACGGAATGAGCCTCGCACGCTGGTCGGCACTTGTGCTCCCAATGCGTTCAGAGCCAAGCTGAGACACGCATGGGCGGCAGCAACGTGCTGGTCGTCGGCGGCCATGACACGAAATGCGACGGAGAGGTTACAGGACAGCAACGCTGATCCACAATCAGGGAAGAAGCGGAGAAATCAAAACAGGCCGGCAATGCCGAGCCACGTTTGCTAGAATCCCGAGCCGATGAAGCGAGCGGCCATCGACAAATCGCGACGGCGAGTGCAAGGTGAGGTAATTACGAGAGAATATATGTGATATCGTATTCTGTCGCATGATGTTCTTATGTAGCCCTACTTGCCCTACTCCTTGTCAACACTACCCCTCTCTGGATATGATACATTTTTCCCCCGGGGCGGCGCGAGCGCATCTCGGGGGAAAGCTGCCGGCCGCGGTCTTCAGGATTCCGCCCAGCTGTTAAGTCGACGCCGAGTGCGCCCTCTCCGCTGTAAGTGATGTGCAACAGCGCGCCCTCGACTTCCTCGACGCGGCGCACCCACTGTGCCGTCGGCAGAACGTGCCTGCTGAAACCTCTCCACACGACTACCGAATCTGTCCCTGAAAGGACTGCCGCAGCGCAGCAATGCCTCCGCATATGACAGAAATACTTTCCGGGCACGAGTGAGCCTGCACCCTGCCGCGAAGCCTGCTGGCGCACGACGGCCAGAGAGAAGCCGAAGTGGTCGGCGACGTCGGCGCAGCGGCGCTCCGCGCCTCGACGAACGGGAAATCGCGCACAATAGTCGGTCGAGCCGCAGAAGTCTTGCGTCAGGATGCTGTATGCAAGCAGTATGCAGTTTCCATCTTGCAGGAGAGCTCGACAGCCGCGCACGGCGGGCGGCGAGGGCTCTACCCAGACGCCGAGCTCTTCGGCCGCTGCCAATTCCGTCGCACCAATTGGCACTTCGTCAAGCAGTTGTGACATCTCCCTGCGCCAGGCAACAACTTTGGCCTCCCACTGCCGCTTGCTGACGTCAGGCAGGTAGGGGTCTGGTGTCGCGGGCCTCTCGTCATCTACCAGCTCGCCAGTGCTGCTCAGGAGCTGGATTGACACGTACTCGATGGACCGCTTGACACCGGAGACACATCGGATTCGCCTTCCGCGCGGGTCGGCGTCTTCGACAACCGCGAGAGCATCGCACATGCCAGGAAGCACGCGGCGAGGCGATGAGGTGCCAGGGCGGCAAGGCCGACCCACGGAGAAATACTGGTAAATGCAAAGCGAAGAGAGCACAGGGCGGCAAAGCCGACCCACGTACAAGATATGCCTTGAGCCGACGCGGCGAGTGGCGTCTCAGAAAGCGCGCAGATACCTCTGCAAAGACAAACCTGCTCATAATATCACTGTAAATCAGGTTGTCCAAATCTATTCAGATCCATATGAATTCATATCTGGCACGGTGATGGATGTATATGAACAGCGATGAACTTTGTATTCCCCCACTGCGCGAAAGCTTACCAGCTTGTAGTGCAGTCGGCGAAGCAAAGAGCAATGCAAGCGAAGAGCGGTGAAACAGACTCCGTTGCCGCAGGCCTCACGCCATCATATTCAAGAGCTCTGCTAAGGGCCTGGCGTCGCCGCTGTCTTCAGCGGCTGCCTGCGGCGCAGGGGACAAATCAATGTGAAACGTGACTGCTAGCCTCGAATCTCGCCCGACGAGGACGGCATCACGGAGCTCTTCCAGATTCATCTCACCGGCTTTGTCACGGAAATAAACCGTCGCCTTGTCGAGCTCAGCCCCCACGTGGACTAGTGCGCATGATGGCGAACCATGCCCGTCCATGTGGAGCAGATAAAATCCCTGCTCGCAGGCGCCGAAGCCCAGCTGCGGCGTCATTGACACGCCGTGGCTCAGGCAACACTCCGCGTGCGTTCTCCCCTTCTCCACGCCGGCGGCATTGTTCTCCACGGACGTGGCACCAACGCTAGAGACAACGGACGCGGAGACCCTGGCGTCGCCGCATCGCCACAGCGCCAGCAGAATACAATTGCCGGGCTTCAGTAGGTCTCTGGGCGCCGCATCCACCGACCGCCACGCCCCGCAGCTCGTCAGTGTCTCCGCGATCGTCGGGTGGGTCTTCTCTTTGATTTTGACTATGAAGCCTGTTTCCTTCGCGATGTGGGCACTCGCGTCAGCGGCGTATTCCGCCACGGTGGCATGCCTTGCGAGCACCGCGTCTCTGCTGATCCTGATGCCGTCGAAATGCAATGACAAATGCTTGACCGGCTGCGTGAGCACCCACGTATGCCACTCGCGGAGGATGTAGTCCTCCGCGCGCTGGTAGAAAGTCGAGAACGTTTGCCCCTCTGGCCATTTCTCCGTCTTCTCGCCGTCGCCCAGCGCGGCGTCTCGGCAGATGCTGTCGTAAACCTCGGGCAACGCCGAGCATGCCAGCCAGCGCAGTACGCGGCTCACGCGCTGCAACTTCTTGGCGAAGGGCTCGGCATCGACATCGAAAGAGCGGGACCCGCCGATGGTCTCGAGTACGAAGCGCTTGGCCGCCTGGGGCCCCATGTCGGGCAACTCGCACCGCAGTGCCTCGTCCCTGTCCTCGGCCAGCCGCTTCAACAACTCCAACTCCTCCTTGAACAGGTCCTTATCATTATCGGCCATGCCAAGTTGTTCCACGAGTTGCCAAGCGATGGTCAGAACGGCGCTGTGGATGTCGAGATCTACGGTGCCTTGCAGCATCGCATGTAGCACGCGCGCCGGGCACCCCTGCGCCGCCGGACCCTCCGCGAAGCGACGGGCCGCAGTGCGTTTGTATGTGTAGGGGATGCTGCGCTCCGCCATTTCGATGCCACCGCTGGCGCTCTTCTTCACAGCGATTTTCCTCCTCTTCTCCGCTGGTGCGTCGGCGGGGACCACGGTCGGCTTCTCGCGCGCGCCCTCGATCAACTCTTCCAGAGCGTGCTCTGCTGCCTTAATGGACGCGCCGACCGCGCGCAAATGGGCGTTGTCGCCCACCTCGGGCTCCGTCCCGCGCTTCTTCCGCCCGCGCGGCTTCGGGGCGGCCGCTAAAACACTAATCATAATGTCGACGTTGTGCTTGCGACAAGCGTTGCCATTCGCGTAGCGGCTCAGCGCCGCACGGTCCCACTGCTCCGGGAGCACGGTCGGGACCTCCACGTTCGGCTCCGGCACAATATCACTATACTTGCGAGCGGTCAACAATTTCGGTAGAACCCTCTCCTTTGCTTTGCCATACAGACCAGCTTTATACCATCCGCTGGACTCCATCGCCTTCCACACCGTGGGTTTCTTCTCCGGCAAGCCCTGAATCTGCCCTGTATGAATCTGCTTGAAATATGAAAATGTCAAGGCGTCGAAACTCCGCTCGAGCATCTGGCCGAGGAGGCGGCAGCGCATCTGCGCCATGGGCGCCACCGCCTCCTGCGAGGCGCCCGCCCCGACCTCGAAGTCGACGCCGGGCGGCGGGGCAGCCGCGCCGCTCTGGCCGCTCGGCTTCGGCTTGCTCGGCTCTGGGAGAAGACACGCCTGTCGCATGTATCTCTCCGTGATTCCGTTATCCCCTCCGCGCAGGCAGTAGTCATCTATCTCCGACCTCGCTGCCGCTTCGCCATGTTTCCGCTCGAACCCCAGCTGTCGTTGCAGACCAGCGGCGATGGCGGGCCCCGACTGCATGAACGGCTTCAGATCCGGCGCCCGCGGGAAGATGCCGTACTTCTCTGCGTCTGGCAGAACGCGCCTCATGTACTCCGCATCAACAAACCTCGCGAAAATCTTGATCAGAAGAGACCTCCGGTAGATGGCGTGGAATGCACCCTCAGTGACTCCGTCGAAAGTGATGAGCTTATTTAGCTCCATGCGTTTCCACCCGACCAGATATATAACCTTCGTCAAGATCTGATGCGGGAGCCGACCAAAGATGCCGTCGGCAGACGCCAGCGTCTTGAACAAGTCCTCCCGGAAGTTCTTCCTCAAGCCTTCTGGCTTCTCCTGTGCCGTGAGCACGATCGTGCCTTTGAGCGACTCCACCGTCTTCCGCATCTCCTCGTCCAGATAGAACACCTGCGGGTCGAAATACTTGTGGTTGGAGTGTCCGAGCATGGCGTCGAGATGTGCTGTCGTCAGGGAAAGCCCGACGCCGCCGGCCCCCCAGAAGAAGAACAGCTGGTCGACGTTCAACCCTCTCTTCGCCAGGGCGAGGGCGGCCATGCACACTTTGTGCGCGGCGGCGTTTGCCCAGAATGTCTGCCTGTAGAACTGGCCCACCCTCGTCGCGGCCGCCTTCAACACTGGGTCGCCCAAATACGCTTTGATTTTGTGCGGTATGCCGATGTATATGCTCTTGCGTTCGCTCTCCGTCGCGATCTTCTGCACCGGGGTTCCGCCCTGGTCGTAGACGAACGCGATGTCGGGGTGGGCGACGCCCCTGCTCGAGGGGCGCGGAGTCTCGCACCACTCGCAGTAAAATGACGGCAACTTGTTCTGAATCATCTGGATCTGTAAGCTTCGTCCAACTCGAGAAACGCTCACTGCGATCGTTATATACCACGGCGCGCTGCGCGCGACGCTGTCGTCCGCCGGCGCGGGCGCATCGCCGTCCGGCCCTGGCGGCTCCATCTGCGTAAGACATTCGAGTTCGACTGCAGAATCTGCCGCGCCTCCCATGCCGCCGCCCTGGCCCTTGCCACCGCCTTTGCCTCCTTTGTTGAAGATGGCGTTATCGCGCCACGCGGCGAATGCCTTCGGAGCCTCGGGCCCGCTCCTGTCCAACGACCCCTCGATGGCGACCAGCACGGACTCGTCGTCCCGCCGGACCTCGCCGGTGAAAGACCGGAAAAGCCCTTCTAATGTTAAGAGGTACTCTTTCAGAGCAGCATACATAATCTCTGGCATGAGACCTTCGTACTTCTCGAAGAACCTTATATTCCCGTTCCAGAAGTACATAACCCCGTCGTGGGCGACCAGATAATCACCGCCAAGTATGATGTGCATCATCATGACGTACTCTCGAACGCAAATATCGGATAGCCGACACCGGTACATGGCCAGCGCCCCAAGGGCAATCCGCTTCAGGTACGGATCCCATGAGACGTGATTCTTCTCTATGAGTGCCTTCACCGCCTCCGTCTGCACGAGTATGCTCTGCGCAGGCGGGTCAGGGTCTGCCTCTAAACCTTCCAGCCAGCTCCGCTCGCTGTCTACGTCCATCGGGAATGCGTCGAATTCTGCATTGCATGTAGCAGCGCCTGGAAGCTTCAATCGTCGCTGCATGGAGCTGTTGTCGGCGACCGGATCGGCGGGCGCATCCTCGGGCTCGCTCTGGTGCTCGGCGACCCCTGGAACTCGCGGAACCCAACTCTGCAGGCACGACCAATGATCGACCTCGTGCCCATCCTCAGAGGACTGCTGGTGAAGCCGAAAAAGCGCTACCAACGGGCCGTCGCCGTAAACGCTCTGAACAGAGTGCTTCGTGTCCTCGTAGTGATCGACAACGATCTGGCCGCCCAAGACCTCACAGAAATATTTCATTTCGTCGAAGCCAGGGTTAGCCTCTCGTCCGGTCTTCAGCAGTCTGGTAGCAGTGGCTTCATCTCCTGCGTCGCGCGCCATCTGCGCGACGCGATCCCGGAGCTGCTTGGCGTCCGCCTCGCCCGCGCGAGCTCTACGCCTATTCTCTGCGTAACCAGACGCCCGTCTGCCGCGCAACCACGCATGCAAATCCGCGGCAGCATTGCAACAGTGATACAGACACAGCGTGTCGGCAGGTACCACCCCGACGGTATCGACTGGAACAAGCGGCAGGGCAGCGGGAGGGTTCGTTGAAGTGGTGATCACACGCGTGCACATATCTTCGCCAGGCCCTTCAGGCGGTCCGCCGCGCTGGATTGGCGAAGGCGGAACAATCGCCCGCTGTATGGAATCGCCCAAATTAGCCGAATATTGGCTCATAGGCTGGGCGGCAGCAGCGCCCTGTTCGTCGGTAGACATGACAGCGAAATGCAACAGAGAGATCACAGGACAGCAATGCTGATCCACGATGAGGAAGAGAGCAGAGAAGTCAAAACAGGCCGGCAATGCCGAGCCACGTTTGCTGAAATCTTGAGCCGAGGAAGCGAGCGACAATCGACGCATCGCAATGGCGATTGTCATTTGGTTTTGGAAAGGGCCGCGGCTTCCGGAGACGCCAGGAGGTCCCAGCATGGGGTCAAGACCAAGAGGGCTCTACAGAGGCCCCAAGAGAAAGTCCCAAGAGAGCCGCATGAGGGCCTCATGAGTTCCAGGGAGCCGCAAGATGATGATGATGATGATGATGATGATGGTGAGCGGGCGCCCGCCGGTTGTGAACGCCATCTTGGACCGTTTTGTTGCAATTGTCCGACAGGGGGCTTTCTGGACAATTACTGCGACAGAGCAGGAACAGACTGATCAGAAGGGCGAGGAGGGAGAGGACGAGGAATCTGAAGATGAATATGAACTTGAATATGAATGGGAAGAGGCAGATGACGATGATGATGATGATGCTGGTGATGCTGGTGATGCCGGTGACGATAATGATGACGGCGACGATGATGATGATGCCGATGATGATGGCGAGCGGGCGCCCGCCGATGGTGAACGCTATATTGGACCGTTTTGTTGCAATTGTCCGCCAAGGGCTTTTCCGGACAATTGCTGCGACAGAACAGAAACAAACTGATCATAAGGACGAGGAGGGAGAGGACGATGAATATGAACATGAATCTAACTTTGCATATGAATATGAAGACGAAGATGATGAAGATGATGATGAGGATGATGGTGATGACGATGGTGATTATGATAATGATGGTGATGCTGGTGCTGTTGATTGTGATGACGACGACGATGATGATGATGATGATGGTGAGCGGGCGCCCGCCGCTTGTGAACGCCATCTTAGACCGTTTGGCAGCAATTGTCCGCCAGAGGGCTTTCCGGACAATTGCTGCGACAGAACAGAAACAAACTGATCGGGAGGACGAGGGAGAGAGGACGAGGAATATGAGGAACATTCTAAACTTGAGTATGAAAATGAAAACGAACACGACGATGATGATGATGATGGGGATGATGATGATGATGCTGGTGATGCGGGTGATGATGATTGATGGCGACGATGATGATGATGATGCTGACGATGATGATGGTGATGATGGTGAATGGGCGCCCGCCGATTGTGAACGCCGTCTTGGGCCGTTTTGCTGCAATTGTCCGCCAGGTGGCTTTCCGGACAATTGCTGCGGCAGAACAGAAACAAACTGATCACGACTAGGCCTGGGATGGCTTTCATTGCATGAATATGGCTTTCATTGTATGTGATCTTCCTCGTGTACGATGGTCCTTGTATAATATACTTCCTCTATGCGAACTTCTTGTATGTGATCCTCCTTGTCTATGGCAATCTTTGTATATGATGTCTCTTGTAAATGTCATTCCTTGTGCATGATATTCTTTGAATATGGCCTTCATTGTATATGATCTTCCTCGTATACGATGGTAACCCTGGATATGCGGCATGCCTGTTATCTGACAGCGCCGCCACCGGGCAACCATGTTATCTAGCAAACAAGGGTTTCCTGGGGCGCCGCACCTTTTAAGAACGCAGCTCCATCGGGCAACTATGTTATCTCGCAAACAAGGGTTTCCTGGGGCGCAGCACCTTTTAAGAACGCAGCTATGCAGGTTCGGCAACTTCTACGACCCGTGCAACCAGTGAGGAGGTTACGGAGAACTCACCGGGTGAACAGGGCAGCCTAGCCGTTTTCGGCTGGCTGGATCACCCTTGTGACCAAGTGATATCTTCAAAGAGGGCCTGCAATCAGAGGCAGTCTAACCACAGTGGGTTGACTGGGTTGCCCTCGTGGTCACATTGGCTGGGCTGCTGGAGGCACAACGGGCATAGGCAGAGCTGCTGATTCGCAAGACTGAACAGGCAGAGGAGACGAGAGAAACCGTCATGGAAAATCAATGAGCGACTCACCGCGTCGCATTCTGAGCGCGCCTTAAAAGTGGAGTTCTGTTTGTAGATTAGGCAACGTCTGCATCGGCACATCATACTGATGCGCACAAAGACTGTTCCACCATGACATGTATACAAACTCTGTGCTGTGTGCCAGACAGACCGCATACAAACCATTTCAATTACAGAGTTTGACATATTCAATGAACGCCACATACAAGACAAGCCATACACGAGATATGCCAAATACAAACTATGCCGAATCCGTTGAGCCCAGCGCTCTACCCGAGAAGGCGAGCGAGCTGCTGCTGCAGCTCGCTCACCGCCCGCTCGAGGGCGACGACGCGCTCGCTCAAGTTCTGCGTAGTCTCCTCCTGCGTCGTCTCCTCCTCCGCTGGCGACGGCGCGGAGCTAGCCGCGGCCGCGGGAGCCTCTTCCTCGGGCGCCGTCACGTTCATCGGGTTCTCAAGCGCAAGCGCCGCTGTGCCCACCCCCGCCGCGCCGCCTGGAACAGGCTGCGCCCGCGCCCCCCAGGCCGCGTCCCCAGGCTGCGGCGGTGGCGCCCTGACCCGCACGGAAAAATGAGCCGGGTTGTGGATCCACGGGGCGCAGTGGCCGTTCCTCAAGACAGCAAAAACCATAATGCCAACGTAAGTTGTACTTTTCAATGCAGAGGGGGTCGTGACCTTCGAAAATGCACGAGGAAGCTTTGATAATTGCTCGGGGGCATTAGAAAACTCGCTGAGATCACCGCGCTCATTTCCATCTTAAACTCAAACCGAGCCCCACCGAGGACACCTCATCTGAGTTTTGATAGTCCGTTTTACACCAAGCTTACTTGGCGGTGTCGAGGCGATACCCCTTGATAATAAAAGACAGAGAGCGAGAGACAGAAAGACATAATACAGAATATATAGAAACTGTTAAGCTATAAATCGAAACAAGTGGCAACATAAATTATACAAATATGCAAGGTTACATGTAAACAATATGGTAATCATGCTACTTGGGATTCCGTTGCCCGTCAAGCCTGCTATATTGCAAATCTGTTTTGTCAAACGTTTTATCTGGCAGATCTGTCGTCAGGTAAAGCCGCCATCTGGCCAATCTACTATCTGGCACAATTTCATATCTGGCCAACCTGCAGACAAGTTATTGTTCGATTATATTATAGCAGTGTACAAGTGCGGGTTCACATGATGCGCTCTTGTCGTTCCCTGGCTCCTGGGATCGCCATAATACGAGTGGCGGTCTCCGAGGATGTGATCGTCGTTCACCTTGTTGTGCACGTACGGGCGCCTGTTGGCGTAGCACAACAGGCAGCGCCAACCTCCCTCAGGATCAGCTTCGAGCCACCAAACCTGATCTGAGGATACCAAGCTCTGCGGGTCGCAATCGTCGTGGGAAATAAATAGGTCCCCCGAACAAAGCCACTCGAGACTCCCTTTGAATGTCGCATGAGCGCAAAGCTCACCAACCCCTACCCTCCTACGAGCCTCGTCAGAAACATCCAGAACATAAAAAAAGAGAGGTATTCTCCGACCGTGATACGTTCGGGCACTTGTCGGAAAAAGCGCGTTCTTGAATGTCGAGAGGGAGATGTCTGATTTTGGGCATTCCCGCGTCCGAGAGATCTTCGAGATGTTCGAAAAAAAGCACCGATATCTTTGAATACAACGTTTTGTTTATTTCTGGCGATCGCAAGTTCCGCCGTTAGTGGCCTGCCCCGACCAGGCCAGAAACACTGGGGACCCCCGGAACGAGGGAGTTTCGAAACCTGCGGGGGCTCGCGGATCCTCGGTCTGAAAGCACTATCAAAAACCTTGCTCCTCTGCGATAGTTTGCAATCCGGGGCGCTGGCGCGCGAGTCGCCGCGTCCAGATAGAGCGGGATGGGCGCCGCCATGTCGCGGGGGGCGGAGCGGCGGGCGGCGGCGGGGCGCGGCGAGCAGCGACAGATCGATGAGGAGATCGCAGCGACAACAGACACCGACGAATGGCACAAACGTTGACAAACTGCAGATGACATTGCAGAAATCTGTTATCAGTTACCGAGCAAATCCATTAGCTGACCAACATCCCGCAGAACAGGTCACATGCGACCACATACGAGATGAGATGTCACGCGTATCACATGTGTCGACGATGAACAAAACTCTCTCGCACATCACCTACTGGAACGAAACCCTGCCATATGTATCATGTGATATGTTCTGTAAGTCGGGTTTTGAACTAGAACAGCCGTGCTCTACAACAGCGGCGGTGGCTGGGGAGGCAGAGACGACGCCAAGAAGAACCAAGATGGCATCAGGGCGCCCCAATTGGCCTCAAAAGCCCAAGACAGCCTCCTCGCAAATTACCTCCCGGTGCGATGACTTAAGCATCGAGTCAATGGATGTCGCGCCATGTATTTTCCCCCGGACGAGCGCGAACGCAGTCCGAGGAAAAAACATTAACTATCACGCCATTGTCCCGACGACGTCTACGATCACGCGCCCGAGGACAGCGATGGAAGCTGGTTCGCCGCGGCGTCGCGAACCGACGGGTGCAATGAACGACGGATGATTGCAACGAGGGCAGCACTGCACCAGGCGCGCCACGTGCAGACTATGGCATATACAATCGGCACCACAAACCAGATAGGTCATATGCGACCCGACGCGAGAGCGCGCGCGGCGGGCGCGGGCTTTGCCGCGCTGCTCAATCCACGCAAAGCGGGCAAGGGAGCTGGGGGTCGTACGCATCCCAGGTCTCAGTGCCGCCGCACACAGAACACACATCGCAGAGCGGACACGGCAAGGATGCCATGTTCCCCGTGGCAGCGCGATACTCCACCATCTTGCCAGTGCCGTCGCAAAGAATACACTGAAACAAATCGTCGAGATCGGCGTGCACCGCCGTCGCCGCCGCGGAGGGCGAGGCCAGCGGCAGAACCGCGTCGCGACTCAGGCCTGGGCGCTGCCGGAGCAGATTGACCATCGAGTTCACGCAGTAGACCACGTTTGCCCGCTCCTCGGCAGCCGCGGCTGAATCCTCCTCTGATTGGGAGCGAGGTCGCACGTGGACCGCGGCGTCGTCGAGGAAGGTCCCCGCCAAGAAGTGCGTCGTCGCGAGGACGCAGTTCGCGATGTGCAGCGGCATCTTCTTGAACAGCGTCGGCCACGTGTTCGGCGGCTGAAGGGCATCTGGGTTGCCGACGTGCTGGTACATGACGACGTCCCGAGTCTCGGCGCTACCCCTCGCAAGCGCAACTGCGAGCGCCGTCCGCGCCTCCCGGCACTGCTCCCTTGCATCGCCTCCGAGGCGGAGGCGCTTGTACGGGAGGAGCCTGGCGTAGATGGGGCGCCCCTCAGAGAATGTGTCCGGGAACAGCCGGATGGACTGCAGCGCCGCCGCGCGACCAGCCGCGGCGACGCGCGCCGCTACCTCCGGAGTTGGACGGGACGCATCAGGGCGGGGCGAAGCGTCCAAGAAGTGCGCGGTGACGGTGGCCAGGCCGTTGTTCACGCGCACTCCGATCGGCCTCAGTAACTAGGGCAGAGACATCTGGAGAACCTCGCGGTCGGGTGCTAAGCCATAAATGTCAGAGTCGCTGACCCAGATCGCGCCGTCGGTCGGGTTCGGCGTCGGCGACTGCGTGACATCGGACAGGGCCCCGCCGTCGTCGAAGAGGTTTGCGCTCCCGAGCTGGATCGCCTGCGCGAGCGTCAGCGAGGGGGGGCGCGCGAAACTCGCGGGCCACGGGTCCGCCATCCGCAAGTCGGCCACGACCTTCGGCAACGGCCAGAGGAAAGCCCTGACGGCGTCGAACAAACGGTTGGCGCATTCCAGTTCGCACCTCCCGTCGATCCACAGCGGATCGACTGGCCGCGTCGGGCCGCCCGACTTGCACGGGGACTCCCAGACTTCGAGCGCGGGATCGCGCTGGCTCGCGCTGAAGTGCGCCTTCCAGTGCGGCGCCGCGCGGCCATCCTCCAAGCACTCTACGCACTCGTGGGAGGACGCGAACAGGATGCCTCGAGTGAAGCCCACGTTCCTGCGCATCGCGTCCCGCGTGTTGCCCTGAACATCGAACGCGCCCAAATTCCGGGGGAAGACCGTGGTTTGCTGAAGGAGCGCGTCAGCTCCTGATGCAGCCTCCGGCGTCGGAACACTCCACAAGTGAGGGGCGTCGCAGGCCTCCGCGGGCATGCCGAAAGACTCCA
The DNA here is from genome assembly GCA_963575745.1 of Prorocentrum cordatum. Taxonomy (NCBI): domain Eukaryota; class Dinophyceae; order Prorocentrales; family Prorocentraceae; genus Prorocentrum; species Prorocentrum cordatum. The sequence goes on from CAUYUJ010015234.1 coordinate 130,238, forward strand.
TGAGCGCCGCGTTCTCAAGGGCGCCCCGCACGACGACGTCGAAGTTCACCCTGACGTCGTTGGCCCACACCATGGTCAGAATCGCCTTCGTGTCATGTGCAATAGTTGCCGAGCGAGTGCCGCCCGGCGCGAGAATGCGGCCCAGTGCGATCGCGCGCAGGAACAGCAAGCCCTCGAACAGCATCTGCTCGAATACAGGCTTGCAGGCACCCGCCCGCGGAGCCTCCTCCGCGCCGCCGCCGCGGTCGGGCGCTCTCCGGCGCGCGCCCAAGCCGATGGCCTCGGCGTTCGCGGCGAGGACGCCGCGGGTCACAGCGGGAAACCATCGCGTGTCTGAGTAGCGCACGAACCTCACGGCAGTCTGAGGCACATCTGCGAGATTCGCGTACCGCTCGCGATCATCGTGGTCCAGCGCGCACTTGAGAGGGTGCTCCTTACGACCATACTCCTTGGAGGTGTCCCGCATGAACTTGCACTGCAGGGGCCCGAACCTCCAGGTAATTGACAGAGTAAAGATGTGGGAATTTGGGGCGTAGTCCCAGAGGCGCAGCGGGCAGGGCCCATGGCATGCCTGGTTCCAAGCGTAATATTGCCCGAAACTCAGAGGCGAATCCTCCCTTAGAAACTCTGTCGGCCTCAAATGTTCGATGTCCTGGGCTCTGTCGAACATGAACATGGCAGTGCCGAGCCGATGCGCGACCGGCAGCAAGTGGGCGAAATGCGAAATCCATATGGTGGCCCTCGTCCACGACACCCAACCTGAACTCGAACTTCCGGAAGATCGGGGACAGCCAACTCCTGCCGCAGCAGATCTGCAGGAAGCAGTCGACCGTCATGACGAATATGCTGACTCCTGCGAAGATAGTTCCTCTGGCCTCCTCCACGAGATTGCGGTACTGAAATGTCAGAGTCAGCATCTCTTCGCTCTGGAGTTTCCATTCCCTGCCCTCGGGGGCGGCGAGATCGAGGTTTTCCTGCGCAGTTTGCAACTGCGCTCGCAGGTCGTCGATGCGGCTCTTGATGCTCTCCGTGCGATCGTCCAGCGCGCGGAGCAACGCCGGGTCGAGATAGCCCTCGTCCGCTGCCGAATCATCGCCGGCCGGGCGGCCGATCGCCGCGGCCTCGAACGGGTCGTCGAGCGCGCTGCGGAGCAAGCTCAGCATCTCGTCTCGCTGCGTCCGCTGCTGCAGTAGTACCGCGCCCTTCACCTTCTCGTCGAAGAGGCCGCGGGCGCCGAGGAGCGCCGCAACGGCGGTGAGCGACTTGCCTGTGCCCGGGTACGCCTCGCAAAAGAAAGCGCCTCTTTTGGAGGCCGCCATGCACTCGACGAGGGACATCTGGTCGACAGTCAAGCTCTTGCCGAGTTTCTGCGCGACCGCCGCCGCGGCGCTCGCCGTCAGCCCCGACAGGTGGTTGGCGCCGTCGGGCTCGAGGTCGGCCGCGCCGCAGTGGGCCGGGAGCAGCGCGCGGCAGGCCGGAGACGGCGCCGCGCGCAGGCTTCCGAGGAGGACGCCGATGGCATTGGACTCTGCCCCGACGTAACCACCGATGCAGACGAGCACCCGGCCAGATGCGAACGAGCCTCGCTGGAGGCGAAGAGTCTGTCGATCCTCGCCCGCCACGGACGCGCACATGTGAAATTCGCCGAAGTGCGCTGCGCGCGCGAACAGCGGTCCTTTCCTGCCGCCGGTGATGTCCAGGATCTCCTCCGCCGCGGCCTTCAGGTCGCCCTCTTCGACCACCAGCGCCATGCGGTCGCGGACGTTCAAGGACGCGTCCACCAGAACCGCCAAGTGCACGAGGTCGCTGAAGTCGTCGTCATCGGGCGCACCGTTGACTCGGATCATGCCCCCCTGCCCGGCGTAAGCGAAGTCCCCGCTGAGAAATTTCTGGACGGCGGAGTTCTTCAGCTGATGCATCGCGTAGGAGAACCACTCTGCCATGGGCACGACGTCGCCGAAGCGAGGCTGGCGCGCGCGGAAAGAAACCGTGCCGCACGTGCAGCGGTCGCCGAGCATGTCGCCGAGGCCTCGCGGGCCTCTGGCAAAGCGCGATCGGCAAGGGTCAGTCGATGCCAACCACTCCTCGAGGTCGGAGAAGCCCAGCTGCACGGGCGCGCCTCCGCGAAGCGTTCGCTCCATCACCTGGCTCAGCGCCCGCACTTTTGATGCCTCGTCGCGGAGCGCTGTCTTCAACTGCGCGTGGTGCCCGTGCATCTGCTCCTGCGTCGCCGTCCAGATGGAGCGCAGCGCCGACGCGATGCCAGCGGCGCTCTCGTCGCTCAGGACGACCGCCAAGCTCGAGCGACGGGGTCGGCTGGATAGTGCGACCATTGTCCGCGCCAGCTCTCCGGCGGGCACTGCGCGCGCGCAGGACTGCGCCCGCCGGGGGCAGTCCCTGACGCTTCGGCGGCCTAACTGCGGCTGGGCGATGCCATTCAAAGTCGGCCACTGAACTGAGCGACTCAACGCCACCACCGCCACGGAGAGGACCTTGGGGCAGCGATCGGTCGCTCTGTATCCGTATTCCAGCGGCACGGCCAAGTCCCACGCGTCGGCGGCGACAGCCGAGGCGACTCCGCCGCCCCAGTCGCAGGGCTCGAAGCCGAGCCTCTCCAGCGGCACACCGCGCGCCGCGACGTCGGGCAGCACGTGGTTGAAGCACGCCAGGATCTGGCGAGGGGCGGAGGCGGCCATCGATGTGAACGAGAAGACAGAACAGCAAAGCTGATCTCAGAGTTCGGGATAGTGGACAGGCCAGCAAAGCTGAGCCACGTCAAGAAGCGGAAGGTGGACAGGCCAGCAAAGCTGAGCCACGTCAGTAAGATCTCACAAATGCAAGATTGAGCCAACGGCGGAAGACCGCATTCGGACCGCGACCTTGACCCCTGGCACTTTTACACCAGCAACTACATGAGAACTGTCATGTACGGAGACAACCGAAGCATGGCATGTCGCATGCGAGGTTTGCCGTAAACCCCACGTAATCGTGATCAGTTTGTTTCTGTTCTGCCGCGGCAATTGCCCGGAAAGCCCCCTGGCGGACAATTGCAACAAAACGGCCCAAGACGGCGTTCACAACCGGCGGGCGCCCACTCACCATCATCATCATCATCACCATCATCATCAGCATCGTCATCATCGTCGCCATCACAATCATCATCACCAGCATCACCAACATCACCATCATTATCCTCATCATCATCATCATCATCATCGTCGTGTTCGTCTTCATTTTCATATTCAAGTTGGGATTTTTCCTCATATTCCTCGTCCTCTCCCTCCTCGTCCTCCTGATCAATTTGTTTCTGTTGTGTCGCAGCAATTGTCCGGAAAGCCCTCTGGCGGACAATTGCACCAAAACGGTTCAAGATGGCGTTCACAAGCGGCGGGCGCCCGCTCACCATCATCATCATCATCATCATCACCGTCGTCGCCATCACAATCAACAGCACCAGCATCACCAGCATTATCATCATCATCATCATCATCACAATCATCATCATCATCATCGTCGTCGCCATCACAATCAACAGCACCAGCATCACCAGCATCATCATCATCGTCTTCATATTCTTATTCAAATTTAAATTCATGTTCATATTCATCGTCCTCTCTCTCCTCGTCCTTCTGATCAATTTGTTTCTGTTCTGTCGCAGCAATTGTCCGGAAAAACCCTTGGCGGGCAATTGCAACAAAACGGTCCAATATGGCGTTCACAACCGGCGGGCGCCCGCTCACCATCATCATCATCATCACCTTCATCATCGTCGCCATCACAATCATCACAATCATCATCGCCAGCATCACCAGCATCACCATCATCACCATCATCGTATTCGTCTTCATGTTCAGCTTCAAGTTTAGATTCATTCGCATATTCCTCGTCCTCTCCCTCCTCGTCCTCCTGATCAGTTTGTTTCTGCTCTGTCGCAGCAATTGTCTGGAAAGCCCCCCGGCGGACAATTGCAGCAAAACGGCCCAGAACGGCGTTCGCAACCGGCGGGCGCCCGCTCACCATCATCATCATCATCATCGTCGTCATCATCATCATCATCATCATCTTCTTCATCATCGTCGCCATCACAATCATCATCACCAGCATCACCAGCATCACCATCATCATCCTCATCACCATCATCGTATTTGTCTTCATTTTCAGTTTCAAGTTTAGATTCATCCGCATATTCCTCGCCCTCTCCCTCCTCGTCCTCCTGATCAGTTTGTTTCTGTTCTGCCGCAGCAATTGTCTGGAAAGCCCCTTGGCGGACAATTGCAGCAAAACGGTCCAAGATGGCGTTCGCAAGTGGCGGGCGCCCGCTCAACATCATCATCATCATCATAATCATCATAATCATCATCATCATCATCACCATCATCATCATCATCTTCGTTTTCATATTCATATTCAAGTCTAGATTCATGTTCATATTAATCGTCCTCTCTCTCCTCGTCCTTATGATCAGTTTGTTTCTGTTCTGTCGCGGCAATTGTCCGGAAAAGCCCCTGGCGGACAATTGCAACAAAACGGCCCAAGACGGCGTTCACAACCGGCGGGCGCCCACTCACCATCATCATCATCATCATCATCATCATCATCATCATCATTTTCATCATGACCATCGTCGTCGCCGTCATCATGATCACCCGCATCACCAGCATCACCAGCATTATCATCATCATCGTCATCATCCTCATCATCATCATCGTAATCATCCTCATCATCATCAGCATCATCATCTTCGTTTTCACGTTCGTGTTCACTAGCACCACTCGCGCGCTTCGGTTCTAGCAACTTCCAGCCCTTGACAATCTCACAGCTGCGTGCACATGCGCACGCGCACATGCAACGTCACGAGTTACCCACAAGTGGTTCGAACATGAGGTGAATAAGTATTAAGAATGCGGGCCAAGCAGAGACGATTCCCGACAAGGCGGAGGAGTCGGAGGGAGATGGCAAGGAGCGCGCGGGCACACAGGACGGCCCCAGGAAGGCGCGCAAGAGTAGGGGCGACGACGACGACAACGGGCGGAGCGCAGGATCTCCAGGCACGGCGGGGATACCCGGACCCTCTCTCCCAGGCGAGCTCCGCCGGGGATCGCCGCCTTCACGGTCGTCGTCGTCGTCGTCGTCGTCGTCGTCGCCGCCGCCGCCGCCGCCGCCGCCGCAGACGCCGTCGTCGTCGTCGTCGTCGTCGTGGTTGTCGTGGTCGCGGTCCACGTCCACGTCTACGTCCACGTTGTCGTCGACGCCGCCGCCGCCGGGGAAGGGAGGGTCATAGCCGAACAAAGGAATTCGCATGGATCTTCCAAGCTGATGCCTCTGTCGCCTCTTGGCTCCCGAACATATTTTGCACTGCTCGAGAGCATCGCGCAGGCAATCAACCCCGGGGCCATGCAGATCGCGACGCGGCGGGCGGTGGGGGAATGCAGACCCAGAGATCCCACGTCGTGATTTGTTGAATACGGGCTCACCCGAAGTCCCCCGAAGTCCTGACAAATTCCCCGGGGCCGGTTTTTCGCCCTGGGTCGAGTCGTGACGTTCCCGGGCCCTTTGAGGGCCTCCGGAGGCCGAACATAGCAAAACACAAAAAAGCAAAACATTCTTATTGAAAAAAAAAAAAAAAAAACGACGTCGGAGATCTGGGGGGGCGAGGAGTTCCGGCGAGGTGTGCTCGCGCGGCTGCCGAGCGGCCGCGCCCTCGGAAAGCGGCGCCGCTGCCGAGAGAGCGAGCGCCGCGCCAGGAAGTTCGAAGCGCCCTCCGTCGGCGGGCCCACCATGACCCCCCCCGAGCCGGACCCAGATCTCCGACGTCGTGATTTTTCCCCACATCCTGAAAGGGATTCTTGTTTTCCCAGAATACCTTCTCCTTCTCCTTTTCCTCCTCCTTCTCCTCCTCCCGCTTCCTTCCACTCTACCGTGCCTGCCATACCACATAACATACCATACTAGCTTATACCATATCATATCCATACTACACTACACCATAACAATACCATACTACACTACACCATGCAATACCGTACTGTACCATGCCATACCATACCGTACCATACCATAACATACCATAATACACTATACCATGCCATACCGTACCATACCGTGCCATACCACAGAACATACCATTTAAACATAAACCATATCATATCATACTACACCACACCATAACATGCCATACTACACTATACCATGCCATACCGTACTGTACCATGCCATACCGTACCATACCATAACATACCATGCTACAATATACCATGCCATACGTACCCGACCGTGCCATACCACATAACATACCATAATAATATGTTCCATATCATACCATACTACACTACACCATAACCTGCCATACTACACTATACCATGCCATACCGTACTGTACCATGCCATACCGTACCATAACAAACCATAACATACCATACTACACTATACAATGCCATACCGCACCATACAGTGCCATACCATATAGCATACCATACTAACCTATACCATATCATATCATACTACACTACACCATAACATACCATGCTACACTATATCATGCCATATCGCACTGTGCCATGCCATACTGTACCTTACCATACCATAACATACCATACTACTCCCACCCCTCCAGGGAGGCCCCGCCAGAGCGAGCAGGGCATCGAGATACCATGCTATTTATCCGGTTTCGTGCCCTTCCCACTTCTCCAGGGAGGCCCCGCCTGAGCGAGCAGGGTATTGGAATACCGTGTGATTTATCACGTTTCGCGCCCCTCCCACCACTCCAGGGAGGCTCCGCCAGAGCGAGCAAGGTATCGGTATACCATATGATTTCTCAAGTTTCGCGGACCTCCCACCCCTCCAGGGAGCTTCTGTTCTGAAGCAACAATTGCCCGGAAAACCTCCCGGCGGACAATTGCAACGACACGCCCCAATTGCAGCGCGCAGTTGATATTGGCACGGGTAAATATCAATGCAGGCCTCGCCATTGGACAGCAACAGGAAATCGGACCAACATCTACTACACCTATCAAACTCCTGCTCACAAGAGCCATGTTTGACATCTGCAACTCGACGAGCGCAGTTTTGTGTTTGACACTGAAGAAGCCTGTTGGTTTGCGATTGCTTGAAGAACTGGGAGCCCGCAGAAGTCTCTGAGAGAGGACATCAACAGGAAATCTAACCAAACATCTACTACACCTATCAAACTCCTGCTCACAAGAGCCACGCTTGACCTCTGCGGCTGGGCGAGCCAAGCTCTGTGTTTGACACTGCAGAAGCCTATTGTTTTGCCATTGCTTGAGGAACTGAGAGCCCGCAGGGGTATCTGAGAGAGAGAGCTGCAACAGGAAATCTAACCAAACATCTACTACACCGATCAAACTACTACTCACAGGAGCCTTCTCCCCCCTCTCTGCGTACTCTTCCTCGCCATTATTATTTCCTCTTGCCCCCATCGCCGCTCCGCCCGCCCCCTCTCAGCTCTTCAACTTCAGCTTCAGCTCAGCTGGGAAATTCGCGTACAAGTTCTTCGTGATCAGGCTGGAATGCTCCAGTTTCATCTTCTTGAACACCTTTGGCCAGGCCTCCTCCACGCTCTCGTTCTCCAGTCGGCGCGCCGACGGGTCAGCTGGCCACTTGAGCTCCTGGGCGGTGGATTCGAAGTGCTGCAGGGCGCTGAGCTTGCCGCGGTCCACCATCTTGGCAGCGCCAATCAATCCTTGCCCCCGAAATTCGCTCTGACGCGGGGAGATGCCGCGCGCCGTGCCCAACCCCGCGAGCTCGCAGCACAGCAGAGCCCTCTCTCCTGCATGAAGCTCTTGTCCACGGCGAACCCACGGCTGCATGCTGTCCGGGAAGCGCACGCTCTCCCCGCTGGCGTCGAGGAGTTTGCTGATCGCCGCCACGTGCGACGACGTGGCATCGGCGGCCTCCTTCTCGGCCAAGCAACGCAGCAACGACTCGCGGAACGCGAAGGAGTTCTTCACCTTCCACTCCACTTGCTCATCGTGCTGCACGCCGTGCCCCACGATCGCATCACGTGGCACGCGTACTTCCCCATTGCCGGCAGCCGCTCCAGAACCTCCCAGGGCGACATATTTACATGACAGCTAACTTTCAAACCGAAACAACACCGACCCCCGCGACCCGATTGCAAAGCCTCTCTGGAGGTGTCGGAGGAGCACGACTCCGGCGAAATATTACGGTCTAGGGCTGCCTGGTTCCTCGGGGGGCGCCTCCCTGGAGACGCGGGAAACATGGCGCGGGCCAATGTCAATGCAAGCCTCGCCAGGGGGCAGCAACAAGAGATCGGACCAACATCTATTACACCTATCAAACTCCTGCCCGCAGGAGCCACGTTTTGACCTCCGCAAGTCTTCGAGCTTAGTTTTGTGTTTGACATTGCAGAAGCCTGTTGGTTTGCCATTGCTTGAGGACCGGAGGGCTCGCAGAGGTCTTCGGGAAAGACAGCAACTGGAAATCTAACCAAACATCTACTGCACCTATCAAACTCCTGCTCACTAGAGCCACGTTTGACCTCTGCGGCTGAGCGAGCCGAATTCTGTGTTTGACATTGCAGAAGCCTAAGGTCTTGCCATTGCCTGAGGAACTGAAAGCCCGCAGAGGTCTCTGAGAGAGGGCATCAACAGGAAATCGAAGCAAACATCTACTACACCTCTCAAACTCCTGCTCGCAAGAGCCATGTTTGACCTCTGCGGCTGAGCGAGCCGAGTTTCGCTTTTGATGTTGCAAAGGCATAGCGCTCTGCTATTGCCAGAGAACGCGAGAGCCCGCAGAGGTCCCCGAGAGAAGAGATCGCGGCAGGATGTCGAGAAAAAGACCTGCTACACTTATCAACCACATGGTCTCAGATAACATACATCCTGGCGAACTGCGGCTCCCTTCCCCCCGCCCCCTCACCAACCCCCTTCCAAAAAAAGGAAACACCTTCATGCATTCGAGTGCGTCGACCGCGCCCTGCGACCACTGCAGCATCGCGTCGGCGGCCGAGAGCAACTTCAAGTCGTTGCCCTCGACCAGCCACTTCCGAACTTGAGGCGCCCCGGTGTGGAGCGACGTGGGCCCGACGAAGTAAGGATGGCCCGATGTCTGCTTGTTGAAGGGCGCCGAGGCGAGGATGACGTTTAGCTTCACCATGCAGTCCGCCACCCGCGTGAGCTTGAGAGGCGCCAGAGAGTCCGAGAGACAACGCACGAGGCTGGGGGTTCGGATATGGTGAGCACACAGGAAGGCCAACGCACACACCCCGATGCTCGCGTTCGCCTCCAGCAACGCCCGCAAGAACAGGATGAGGTTTAAGATGTCGCTGGCGCACTGCAGGGGGGGCTTGGGAATCCCCCGCAGACGCAGCAAGTCCTCGCTCAGGGACGCCAGTGCGCGCCCCACCTGCCCAGGCAGCCGCGCATCCCGTTTCTTCAACGAAGACTCTTGCGCATCGCGGCGTTTCTGGCGCTTTGCGCCCCGAAGGATGTTCTTCACCATGGGAAAATATGGAAAAGTTCAGAACGAACTCGAGCCGCAATGACTGCGGCCACAAGGGGGGCTCCGCACAATATCTCAACCAGAATCCAAGAAGCTCCACGCCCAACCTAGGCACGGCGGCAGGATTGGCCGCAAGACACTAGGAGTTTACATACTGAGCTCGGACAAATCAATCGCACATCTGCATTCGAGGGGGGCTGGAGAGGGTCCCTCACAAGATCTTTACAAACGCTTGAGAGGCCTCGCGCCCACAACCCAGGCACGATGGCGGGATTAGCCGAGGGCAACTAGATATTCATATGCTGTTGCTGATCGAGGACGAAGGGCGGAGCGCCCGCCTGCCGCGCAGGCCGGTGGCTGAACAAAGCTGAACGGAGGAGACTCGACGGATTTCAAGTCAGATGCTTAGGGAAGGTGCTGCATGCGTTCGCATCAGACGAGCACGCCATGGAGCACGCGTGGGACCCCCCAAGCTGGAAGTCTTCGTACGACGTTTCACCGAGAGTTTGGGGCTGGACCCAGAATAAGCTTTCTAGTCAATGCGCTCCAGCAGCGTCGAGCCGAGAGATTTGTATGCAAGGCCGTTCCTCCTTTCTCGCTCCTCCTCCCTCCCCTCCTGCTGCTGCTGCTCCTCTCCTTCCCCCTCCAATCGCACGCGCTGTGCATTATGAGACAGCCGACGTGCAGTCGCTCCCGCAAAGCGGCGAGAAGGCCAAAAAACCTCAAACATCGATAGTAAAGGTTTGAGGTTCGAACATCGACGTGAAACAACTCTACAACAGCTCCAAATCCACTCAAAATGGTTGCCCGGTGGCGAGAGCTGATGATGATGACGATGATGATGATGATGATGATGATGATGATGATGATGAGTCAGGTATGAGATGGGTCCTCGGCGGATTCATTAGTGATTTTTGGCAATTGTCCGGAAACCGTGTTTTGGACAATTGCGTTTTCCAGAGCGGCGGATTCTTGGGTGATTTTTGGCAATTGTCCGGAAACCGTGTTTTGGACAATTGCGTTTTCCAGAGCGGCGGATTCTTGGGTGATTTTGGGCAGTTGTTCGGAAACTTTGTTTTGAATAATCCTACCAGCCCTCTGGGCGCAGGTGGTTTAGAGCGTTTCCTCTTCCAACCTCCTATCCCCCCTTCGGGGAGGGGTTTACCCCTCCCTCTACCCCCTCCCCTGGACATGGGCGGGGCGTTTCGCGAGGTGTCAGAGTGTGATTTTTCGGTCAAGACGGCTCCAAGAGCGCCTCGGAGAGCCCAAGATGAGTTCCAAGATGCCTCAAGATGGGCCAAGATGTCTCAAGATGGCACGCCCAAGAGCCCCCCAGGACCGCCAAGAGACCCCCCAGACGTCCCAAGATGCATCCAAGAAGCGCCCAAGAGATATCCCAAGAGGCTCCGAAAGGCATTCAAGAAACCTCTGGCCTTTTTGCTAGCCCTCCTCATCCTCCTCCTCCTCCTCCTCCCCAAGATGCCCCCCAGACGCTCCAAGAGGCTTCCAAAACAACTCCCAAGAGACATCATACGCGGCTTTTATGTGTTTTGTTTCTCTTGTTCCTCATCCTCCTCCTCATCCTCCTCCTCCTCCTCCTCCTCCTCCTCCTCCTCCTCCTCCTCCTCCTTCTCAGCCTACTCATCCTCCCCCCTCCTCTCTCCCTCCCCTCCCTCACCTCATCATCCTTCTCCACTGTTTCCTTCTCCTTCATCCTCCTCGCGTCGAGGACAGCGACGACAGACGACGACGACGACAACGACGACGACGACGACGACGACGACGACGACGGCGGCGGCGGCAGCGACGGCGGCGGCGGCGGGGAGAGGGGGAGAGATGCGAGGGGGAGGGAGCCAACATCGAGGTTCAAACCTTGAGCCTCGAAGTTAACCTTCGGAGAGCCTCCTCGTCGCCCCGGCTGCGCAGCACGAGAACCAGCAACACTCGCAGCAACACTATCAGCAACAGCATCACCACCGACAGAAACAATGCACCGAGACAGCACCAGCAGCAGCACCAACAGCGCGAGAACCAACAACACCACCAGCAGCACCAGCAGCGGCAGCACCACGACAGGCAGCACCAGCAGAGGCAACAGCATCAACAACAGCACCCGCACCATTCGCTACCAGAGATCTCCCACTGCACTGTTGTTGCACATGCTGCTTCATTATGTGCGTCTCTTCCTTCCTTCTCCCGTCAGTTTTCCTTGCGATTGTTTTTGGATGGGCTGGTGGGGATACGTGAAGCGTGAGGAATTGCATTTTCCAGGCGGCGGATTCTTGGGCGATTTTGAAATTGTCCGGAAACCGTGTTTTGGACAATTGCGTTTTCCAGAGCGGCGGATTCTTGGGCCCGAACTATTTATTTCATTTATTTAATTTATTTCAAACACAACAATTAAATACATTAAACTAATTCGGCTGATCTGAGGTCCGCCAGAAGGACCGCCAGGGAGGCCGAAACATAAATTAAATAAATTAAATAAACTAAATAAATTAAATAACATAAACTAAAAATAAATTAAATAAATTAAATAAATAGAAATTATGTAATTTATTTCATTAGCCCATGTAAATAAATTGAATGTTAATAATTTAAACAAATGAAATAAATTTAATAATTAAATTTATTTAATCTATTCCATTTATTTAATTTATTTAATTTATTTCTCAGCCTATATGGCGGAACTTCCGGCGATCGCCAGGGCCCGAACTATTATTCAACTTATTTCATTTATGTAATTTATTTCAAACGCAACAATTACATACATTAAATTAATTCGGCTGATCTGAGGTCTGCCAGAAGGACCTCCAGGGAGGCCGACAAATATATTAAATAATTTAAATAAATCAAATAAATTAAATAAATTAGATAAATAGAATTTATTTGATTTATTTAATTAGCCCATGTAAATAAATTAAATAAATGAAATAAATTAAATAAATTCAATTTATATATTTTATTTCATTTATTTAATTTATTTCTCAGCCTATATGGCGGAGCTTCCGGCGATCGCCAGGGCCCGAACTATTATTTAATTTATTTCATTTATTTAATTTATTTCAAACACAACAATTAAATACATTAAATTAATTCGGCTGATCTGAGGTCCGCCAGAAGGACCGCCAGGGAGGCAGAAAAATAAATTAAATAAATTAAATAAACTAAATAAATTAAATAAATTAAATAAATAAATAGAAATTATTTGATTTATTTAATTTGTCCATGTAAATAAATTAAATAAATGAAGTAAATTAAATAAATTCAATTTATTTAATTTATTTCATTTATTTAATTTATTTAATTTATTTAATTTATTTAATTTTTTCTCAGCCTATATGGCGGAGCTTCCGGCGATCGCCAGGGCCCGATCTATTATTTAATTTATTTAATTATTTAATTGATTTCAAACACAGCAATTAAATACATTAAATTAATTCGGCTGATCTGAGGTCCGCCAGAATGTCCGCCAGGGAGGCCGAAAAAATAAATTACATAGATTTAATAAATTGAAATAAATTAAATAAATTAAATAAATTAAATAAATTAAATAAATTAAATAATTAGAAATTATTTAATTTATTTAAATAATCGTTATATAACAAATTAAATAATTAAATACATAAATAAATTGAATTAATTGAACATATGGTATTGGAAAGATCTCCAATCATATATATATATGAATATATATATACATTCTATGTAGACCCATACGTAAGACATGTAGGACTGTGTACAGAGGAGAAGGACAATCTATATAAACATAGGTACGTCGTCCAAGGCGCCTCGGAAGGCGCCTCGGAAGGCGCAGAATACTCCTCCAAGGCGCGGAATCATGTTCCCGGACCGCCTTCCGGGAACATGATGGGGACGACCTTCTGAGGGCCTCCAGTGGGCCTCTTGGGGGCCTCTCGGAGGCCTGTTGGGCTCTCCTGGGGGCGTCTTGGGGCGCGCTCAGGGCCATTGTTGGGCATCTTGGGGCTCTATAGATGGGGAAGAATTTGAAATACGTGGAAGGAAGTGGCACGACTCGGGAGGGCTTGGGGGAGGGGTGTATATATATACATATATATATATATATATATACATATACATACATACATAGATATGTATATGTGTGTGCGTATATTTATAGAGAGAGAGACCCATACGTAAGACATGTAGGATTGTGTACACAGGAGAAGGACAATCTATAGAAACTTATTACGTCGTCCAAGGCGCCTCGGAAGGCGCCTCGGAAAGCGCAGAATACTCCTCCAATGCGCGGAATCATGTTCCCGGACCGCCTTCCGGGAACATGACGGGGACGACCTTCTGAGGGCCTCCGGTGGGCCTCTTGGGGGCCTCTCGGAGGCCTGTATATATACATTATATACATTATATATATACACCCATACGTAAGACATGTAGGACTGTGTACACAGGAGAAGGACAATCTATATAAACAGAGGTACGTCGTCCAAGACGCCTCGGAAGGCGCCTCGGAAAGCGCAGAATACTCCTCCAAGGCGCGGAATCATGTTCCCGGACCGCCTTCCGGGAACATGATGGGGACGACCTTCTGAGGGCCTCCAATGGGCCTCTTGGGGGCCTCTCGGAAGCCTGTTGGGCTCTCCTGGAGGCGTCTTGGGGCGCGCTCAGGGCCATTGTTGGGCATCTTGGGGGCCTCTATTTATGGGGAAGAATGTGAAATACGTGGAAGTAAGTGGCACGACTCGGGAGGGCTTGGGGGAGGTATATATATTTATACACATATAAATATGTATATGTATATGTATATATGTATATATATATATCTGTAAATATATATATGTATATATATATGAGTGTGTATATGTTTGTGCGTGTAAATATAATTATATATATATATATATATGTAGACCCATACGTAAGACATGTAGGATTGTGAACACAGGAAAAGGACAATCTATAGAAACGTAGTGCGTCGTCCAAGGCGCCTCGGAAGGCGCCTCGGAAAACGCAGAATACTCCTCCAAGGCGCGGAATCATGTTCCCGGACCGCCTTCCGGGAACATGACGGGGACGACCTTCTGAGGGCCTCCAGTGGGCCTCTTGGGGGCCTCTCGGAGGCCTGTATATATACATTATTTATTCATTTATATATATATATATAAACATATATATATATATAGACCCATACGTAAGACATGTAGGACTGTGTACACAGGAGAAGGACAATC
>CAUYUJ010015234.1:149927-159927 GCA_963575745.1 Prorocentrum cordatum
GGCCCAGGGGTTTGTGTGCGTAGTCAGCTCATCTGTCGCGCCGTCATCGTTGGTCTCGAATTCGAGGCGCCCGAACAAGGCGACGATGAGTTGGCGGTGATTGTTCGGGAATCTGAGGATATTTTTTGCCCAGCCAAGTCTGCGGACCAGTGCCTCCTCCGCTGGTGGAAAGATCTGCCAGTAGCGGAAGACCTCCAGCGTTGTCAAACTACGTACCGAGCCGTCCTCGTTGTGCGTGCTAGCTCGGCCTGCCATCGCCCGTCTCAGGAGGGCGCCCGTCGCGCTCTGGAGCATCTGGTAATCGTTGGGCGCGGGCAGGTAGCACTCGATGCACGAAAGCCCCGTGTTGATGACCCTGCGCATGAGGACTGCGCGCTTCCACTTGTAGGGTATCTCTCGCTTGGTCCAGAACCTGCCGCACTCGTAGTAGTTCTTCTTCATGGCCTGGATGCGCTTCTGCAGCTCTGGGTAATAGCCTTGCGTCGATGTTACTTGAGGGCCCAGGTGCCGAGCCACCGCCGCCACTTTGCCTGGAAGTTTGCATTGCGGGTCCTTCTTGATTCGTTGATGCGCCTGGCTGGCGCCTTCTCCCTGAAGGTGTACTATCGTCTCCTGCTTGTCTTGGTTTTGCTTCAGGCCGATCTCGCTCAGGCGTCTGTTCAGCTGCTCCTCCTTCTCCTTCTTCCTCCTCCTCCTCCTGCTCCAGCGCCCTCCTCCTCCTCCTCCGCCCTCCTCCTCCTTCTCCTCCTCCTCCTCATCCTCCTCTGTGGCGCTCTCCTCCTCCTCCCAGACGGATCTTTCCCTGTGGCGATTTGGCGCATGCTCATGTCCCCTGACGAGTACCGCAGGAACCGCGCACGGGGACTGGGCAGTGGAAGCGATTGTATCGAGGCCAATGTGTTTCACGACACCATGCGCCTGCTGCACGTCAACATGGAGGCGACGAGGGACACCCCTTTCGCCTGGCACACCAGCGAACAGTTTGCTTTGCCATAGAACAACAGGAAAGAAGGGCACGAGGGGCACAGACCGCTTCATACCTAGGAGGCGTACGACAAAGCCTTCTACGCTGGGCTCTGGAAGCGCACTTACCACACAGCTGGCCGTCATTACGCATGCGCATACATAACGCGGAGGCGGCGCGAGCGTCCTGCGTGAGCGTTTGGCTTCGAATGGTGTTTCCCACACCACTGCCTTCCTGGACACATCCAACGCCTTCTTCCTGCGCAGACCAGCAAGAGCTCAAAAGGTATGCGGCGGCTGTCTGTAACGACACTGACGCCCGACACTTGTCTCAGCGCGTCCAGTATGCTTCAGCCAGAGGGCGTTGTTTGGATGGGTTTGCAGAACTTGACATTCGTCAGGGGACGCTTCCTGGGGACACAGTGGCAGGACCATGGTTTTTGTCTCCTCTTCACGATGCGCTGGACGACCCCAGGCTGCACAAATACGCCATCAACATGGAGTGCAGTTGGATGCCCGAGGTCTTGCGCGATCCACGCGCCTCCCAGACAGTGGACGTTGCCCGGAGCACGAACGCGGACGACGTGGCGCACATGTCCCCACCACGCTCGCAAGCTTTATCACGAAGGTTTGGTCGTTTCACGACGACTTCAACGCTGCCATCAACCCGCATGGGTACCAGCAGAACTCTGGCAAGGCGGAGAACTTGGTCAGGTTCGTCGGGACAGGGTCTGGCGCGTGCACGAAGACAGCATACGCGACCCCGAGCATCGTGCCTGGCGTGGTCAAGCGTGCAGTTCGGCATCTGGGACCACACCTCCGATTTGACAACGGCCTGTCTGTCGAACGTGAGCGCCGTGCTACGGCAACCAGACAAGCGTACTACAGGCTCGGCAAATTCTGGGCCAGGTGCCGCAAAGCACGGTGGACTTTCGTCCTGTTCAACAGTATCGTCTACGGCACTGCGCACTGTACACTCGTCTGCTTCGTTCCCAACCAGACAGACCGCCAAGTCATCTACAGCACGGTGGTATCGTTGGCGCGCGAAGCCTTGCACGTTGCCTATGCCATCACGGAGCACCCCGGCGACGCCAAAAGCTACCGGGTCCACTCCATGATGTTCTGCGTAAGTTGCGACTCTTGCCGGCTGACGTGGAATTGCGAGTACAACGGCTGCGGTGGCTGCAGGCGATGGTCCGATACCCCGCTGACAACGCGTTGGTACTGGCCGTCTTGTACGGCACCCTCGAGGAGAGCAAGAAGCCTGTTCTTTCCGATGCCGGCCGTCTGCTCCCAAGTGCACACCGTTGGGCGTTGCAGATCGCCGACGACTCGGCTGCGCTGGCATACATCATGGGTTCCGAAGACATTGCCGACGCTATGCAGTACCCGCTCCGCCTGTCCACGGACAGCGGGATCAAGGATGTATTATGTTGGCAGATGCGGGTATCATCGGTTCACGTTTGTTCTTCCGTTGCAGTACCTCCTCCTGATATGATCCTCCTCCTCTTCATCCCGGTTGTGTTCACATTCCTGATCGTAATGTGCAGTACGTATGTGATATATTGGATGTGTGTGGGATGTGTGTAGGCGGTCATTCAGTACAGCACAAGGGTTACGTGTACATCAATTACAGAGTAGACAGGGGGGGCATGGTATCCACTGGCTGGCACATGTACTTACACGCGCTAATCAATGTATCAGTTGTCGTGCTGTACATCGCACTCAACGCATCACGCAGGATCACCTTCAAGCGAGCCTTCGCGGTGGTTTCTGCAAGGGAGCGTGGTCGAAGGGATCTAACACGGTACGAGAGGTCATCCCACTGTCGCATCCCATCGAATGCCCGCTTTGCGAAGATGACCGAAGATTTTGGATCAATATTCGAATTTCTTTCATTTGCAAGCTCATCTTTCTGGAGGATTTTTGGTTCGGCTTCGAGGGCCCTCAATAACATGGACGCGTGGAAGCTTTTCCTCGGCCAGGACGCCGAACCGAGGTCCAAGAAGAGAGCTGGTGGGGGGGACGACGAGCCAGCTTTGATCCGGGAGTTCATTGCAGTCATCACGAAGCTCGGTCAGAAGAACGCGCACGAGATGAGGGCCGTCATGGGCGTCACCTTCGTGTGCTTCTTGTGCGATGTCACCATCGATATCGCGCAGGCTGTGGCGACGCAGACCACAAAGCATGCAGACCGCACCAAGGGAAGGTCAGGGCACGGCGGAGGCGGTCCTGATCCGCCATGTTTCGTCGCCATGCTGGTGATGTTGCTCGGGAGCGCGGCCTGCCCGGAGCCGTACAAGAAAGCCTTCGTTGAGTTCCTCGAGAAGTTTCCGCCGCCGTCAGAGCCAGGCCCGTCCGCAGAAGCGTTGCAGGCCGTCGTTCCTTGCTGTCGGTTGAACACAGCGCATGACGACACGATGAAAAAGTTGTACTTTCGTTTGAGCGGCCCGGGACACGAGGAAATGAAGGCTCACGTCTGCGCCGCGATCGCTGCCATCTACACGAAGAAGCAGGCCAAACGCATGCACGGCCAGGCACCCAAGGGCTGTCTTGAGAAGAGGGCGCAGGAGCTCCTGACCCAACTAGGAATGGACAAGCAGTGATTCCCACAGCGTCTGCCATCCCAGGCGTGAGAGAATCATGTGGTTTTCCAATGTTGTGTCAACGCGTATCTTCCATATGTGCACGCACACGCGCCCTTCCATGCATCGCTTCAGAGCGGCCAGCCCGCCCCGCATGGCGGCCTCCAGCGAGTTCGCCGCAGCGGCTCGGGCGCAGTCGGCAGCTGGCCGGGCCCTTTTTCCCCGCTCTTCCTTTTTCGCCCCCCCCCCCGCCCCCTCCCTCCCCCTCCCTCTCCCCTGGCAGGCTGTGAGGCGTCCATCAAAGTGTGGTTATTTGAAATAACCCGGTCTGCCTGAGACTTTCGCCGCTCGCAGAGGATCACGCCGCGCAGGGGAGCTGAGCCGAGCCTCCTCCTCCTCCGCCCTCTTCCTTCTCCTTCTCCTCCCCCTCCGCCCTCCTCCTCCTCCTCCGCCCTCCTCCTCCTCCTCCTCCTCCTCCTCCTCCTCCTCCTCCTCCTCCTCCCCCTCCCCCTCCTCCAACTCTGGGCCGTCCTGCGCCAAGAGCTCGTGCGTCTCCGCCAACGACGCCACCAGGGGCTGCTGCCGCTCCGGCGACTGCGGCTCTTCCGGCGGCGGTCCCTTCGGGCGGTGGACAGCTCCTCCTGCTGCTGCCACCCCTGCTGCTGCTGTTGTTCCCGTTCGTTTTCCTCCTCGTCATCTTCTTCCTCCCCTCCTCATCCTCCTCCTCCTAGCAGTATCATTAACATTAGTACGTTTGATATAACTATTAATATTATTGTTGTTACTATTACTACTGGTAGTATTTGTATTGTTTGTAATAGTATTATTAATCGTAGTACTATTACTCATATTATTATCAATACGATTAGTATTATCATTATAAATAGTGTTAGTTTTACTATTGATACTATTAATATTATTATAGGCATTCGTATCATTATTATTATGTGTATATGCATAATATTAGTATTACTCGTATTATCATTGATAGTAATATCGTTATTGGTATTGTTATTCTGATTCTTAGATTGAGTAGTACGACTACTATTCTTCGTAGGAATAGTATGGTTCGTCTTATTGCTTAATAGTCTCATGATGATTCCTCTTCGTATTCATAATAGTAGGATCATTCTTAGTGTTAGTATAAGTATTCGTCTTAGTTATCTTTTTCGTCTTCGTACAGTTAGTACGACCACTATTAGTATCATTATTACTGTTCCTCGTCCTCCCCGTCCTCGTCCTCCCCCTCATCCTCCCCCTGCTCGACTGCCCTTCCACTTCCTTCTCATTCCTCCTTTCTCTGTCCTGTCTACACCCCCTACTTCTCCGAAGAGGAGGCGGAGGAGGAGGAGGAGGAGGAGGGGGAGATGGAGGAAGAGGAGAAACGAGGAGGGGCAGTGGCACAAGGAGGGCTCCGAGGTGGATTCCTTCTGTAACGGTTTTCAATCGGATTCCTTTTGCAACGGCGTTCAAAAGGCTTCCTTTGGTAACCGTTTTCAATCGGATTCCTTTTGTAGCGGTTTTCAATAAAATTCCTTTTGACGCTTTTGCGAGGGCCCCCAAGGCCTTTCCAGGGAAAACAAAGAAAACAATGAAAACAAGGGAAAACAAAGAAAAACAATGAAAACACAGCGAAAAACAATGGAAATTGAATTGCGCCTTGATCTTCGCGGCGTTAACCAGGAAAACAATGATAACAATGACAACACAGCGAAAAACAATGAAAACATCAGGTTCCGTTGTGTTTCGCTGTGTTTTCCGTGTTTGTCATTGATTTACTTGTTTTCCTGGAGAGGGGTCTGAAAAATCCTCTGGGGTTAGCTCTCGGCATTTCCACGAGGACTCCTTTCTGCAGCGGCTTTCAATCGGATTTCTTCTGTTGCGGCTTTCAATCGGATTCCTTTTGTAACGGTTTTCAATCGGATTCCTTTTGTAACGGTTTTCAATCGGATTCCTTTTGTAACGGCGTTCAAAAGGCTTCCTTTGGTAACCGTTTTCAATCGGATTCCTTTTGTAGCGGCTTTCAATAAAATTCCGTTTGACGCTTTTGCGAGGGCGCCCAAGGCCTTTCCAGGGAAAACAAAGAAAACAAGGAAAACAAGGGAAAACAATGAAAACACAGCGAAAAACAAGAGAAATTGAGTTGTCCATTGTTTTTCGCTGTGGTTTCCTTGTTTGCCCTTGTTTTCCATGTTTTCCTGGAAAGGGGTCTGAAAAATCCTCTTTTTCAGGCTCTAGGCATTTCCAATAGGATTCCACATGTAGCGGCGTTCAATAGAATTCAATTAGCAATTAGTAACAGCTTTCAATCGGATTCCTTTTGTAACGGTTTTCAATCGGATTCTTGGTGTAACGGCTTCCAATACGATTCCATTTGTAAATGCGTTCAGTAAGCTTCTTTCGCTAACGGCGTTCAATCGGACTCCTTTTGAACAGGTTTCTATTGAGTTCGACTTTCTCAATCTCGCTACCGTGCAAAGAAACAACGTTTTCGGAGATCTTGGAGGAAGACGTCGCCATAATCATACAAAAAACTACAAAAACCCAAACGAGCTCTAACGTATGAACAGATCTAAAGAAAACGATCCCCAAATAGTCCCAGATGTCCCCCATACCCCCCCCCCCTGCGCGCGGCCGAGAGACCCTTGCGTTGTGATTCTGTCGCGGCGCGAGGATGAGGGGCAGCGATAGAGGGGGCCTGGCATGGGGGGGAAACATCGACGTGGAATCGGCGATACATCGCCGATAGATCGGCGATAGGCCCCCGATAGTGGATCCGCACCTTCCTGTGCAGGTTGGGGCTATCGGGCCCCTATCGGCGATCAATGGGCGATTGGGGGTCGATGCATTCCCCCCCCTGTGCCCATCCCCCCCCTGTCGTTGCCCCCGAGAGGAAGACTGGGGGGGGGGGGCTTGGGCGGGGGGGGGGCCAGGAGCCGAGCGCGCGCGGCCGCCGGGGGGGCGGGGGGAAGGAGTGGAGGCAGCGAGAAAAGCTCTGCCGCCGGTTCGGGCCAGAAGGGCGCCGCCGCGGGAGGGGGGGAGCGAGGAGCGAGGAGGAGCGAGGAGGAGGGAGCAGCAGAATCACCCCTCCCAAATCCAGGCGCGTCCAGGGAGCTCGGCAGGGCGGCCCCGTACGTGCTTCGATGCTGCGCTGGGCGGCGAAGGCGCGGGCAGCCAGGTCACCCGGAGACTTAAGTCGGGCAAGTCCCTGTGCAGGAGGAATATGCTAAAATAGTCGAAGCAGAGTCTGGGGACGATTGTTCGATTATTTTTGGCTTCTTTTGATTATGTTCTGACTGTTTCTTAACTTTCGCCCAAAAGCCGCCTGTAGGAAGACATGCCGGACCTAACGGTAGACTCATCCCCCTCCTGTCTGCAGAAAGCCCAAGGATGAGGACGTCCAGGGTGCATCCTGCAATCGCGCGCGTCGGGCCCCTTCCCCTCACACATGCACGTTTCCGCCCTCGTTCTGGCTTCCTCGTCGTCATCATCACCGTCATCACCCTCGTCCTCACCACATCCTGATCCTGATCCTGTCCTGACCCCGATCCTGTCCTGATCCCATGTCCCCAGCCGCGACGAGAACGTCTCCGACCACGCCGAGGCCGAGGGCGTCCCAGACGCCCGCCCTCCGCTTGCCGCATCCGCCCCGCCAACCCGAGAGAGCTTGGCCAGCTTCCCGACGACTCTTCCACGATCGCCGAGCCAGCCCTGCGCCATGAAAGCCCGCACGCACGGATATGGCGAGCACACAGCAGATCGGCCAGCCTCTCCCGGAAGCTGCAGAGGAAGACGCCGGGCTAGGCGAGCGACGGGGGGGAGTCCGAAAGATCGGCGCCACCTGCAGAAGCTCCGCACGGCGCATTTGCCTTGGTCAGGAAGTCATGGCTACTGCAAGGGAGACCGGCATCGCTTGTCACAGCGGGAGCGCCAAGAGAGCAGCGACACGATGGACCAGAATCGTTGCACCCGCAGGCGTTCCGGGACCACCCGCGCGACCTGGCCAAATGCCTTCACAAAAGTCTCTTGAGCAACTGGCTACGGGGGAGGGGGGAGAAGGGTCGTGGTGTCCGTCGGGGCCGTGCACGGCAGCCCCTCGGGCAACGACCGGAGACAAGCGCATCCCCCGATCGACAGGCGCTGCAGGGACGTCAGGTCCCCCAGCCGGTCGGGCAGCGACAGAAGGCGGCCGCAGTCCCAGACGGTCAGCTGCTGCAGCGACGTCAGGTCCCCCAGCCGCTCGGGCAGCCCCTGGAGCTGGCCGCACATCCAGATGGTCAGCTCCAGCAGCGACGTCAGGTCCCCGATCCGCTGCGGGAGCGCCTGAAGCTGGCCGCACTCCCAGATCCGCCGCCGTGCCCCCCTGGCACGCTGAGGCGTGGCACGGTGCCAAGGGCTGTCCTCTAAGGGCCTCCCCCCGACGCACCACGCCCACTTACAGGAGCCCCCCCACCATCCTGAGGCTCACTGGGCGGCCCAACGCCTCCCTGGGGCTCTCCAGGGCTCCGAAAGGCTTCCTAGACGGCGCAGGACGGTCCTCGGGGCCGCCGAGGTGGCCGAGCACCACCTCGAGGCGCCAAAGAGGCCCCAAGAAGCCCCAAGACACCAAAGAGAAGGCCAAGAGGCAAAGGCCTAAATCACATGTTAAAAAAAAATTGAGGACGCCTTGCAGTTGTTAAGACTATCTTGCGCTTCCTGCGCTATCGGCTCAAGATGGTTCCGAGAGGGCCTCAGAGAGACCAAAGGCATACCAAAAGAGCCGAATGAGGGCCCCAAGGAGCGCCCCGTACGACCCAGAAGAATCCCACGACGGCCCTAAGACGGCCCATGATGGGGCCCAGAACAGCCCCAGAGAGCCCCAGGGTGGCCCAAAGGGCCCCAAAAGGGCCCCAAGACAGCCCCAACAGACTCCCCAGACGGCGGAAAGGGACCCAAGAGAACCAAGACGGCCCAAGAGAGCCCCAAGACGGTCCGTAAGTAAGGTCCCAAAGCGGACCCACAGGAGCCCAGGACAGCCCCAAGACGGTCCAGCTACCCCCATGAGAGCCCCTCAAGGAATGCAGAGGAGATGTGCCATATGTTAATTACCGCCTTCTGGAGTTGCTTGAAGAGTCGTCACGCAGAGTGCTGCGCTGGCACGGTGGCGGAACTTGCCGCAAGCAGCTAGATATTCAGTTGCTGCAGCGAAGTCAAGTCCCCCAGCCGGTCAGGCAGCGATTCGAGGCGGCCGCACCCCCCGATCGTCAGCCGCCGCAGCATCGCCAGGTCCCCCAGCCGCTCCGGAAGCGACTGAAGCCGGCCGCAGTTCCTGATCGTCAGGTGCTGCAGCGTTGTCAGGTCCCCCAGCCGCTCGGGCAAAGTCCTCAGGCTGTCGTAGGTCTCGATCGTCAGCGCTCGCTGCTGCATCGACGCCAGGTCCCAGGGCGCCACTGGCCTGGGCTCCTCGCCTGGGCAACAAGGTGCGAATGCTAGCCTCGCGGATGTGCTGGAACGCCGGCACGCTAGCATGTCTTTGATTTCACAACCTATCGTGAGTCCCTCCGCCACTTGCAATTTCATGAGTAGCAAGCGCACTCGATCGGGAAGCGAATGAAGGCGACTGCAAGACTCGATCGTCAGCTGCTGCAGCGACGTCAACACACCAAGCCTCTCGGGCATCGACTCAAGCCGGCCACATTGCCTGATTGTGAGTTGCTGGAGCGAAGTCAGGTCACCCAGCCGCTCAGGTAGCGCCTGTAAGCTATGGCACGACAGAATGAACAGCTGCTGGAGGGACTTCAGGTCCCCCAGCCGCTCGGGCAGCAGCGCGAGGCAATCGCACGACTCGATCAGCAGGCGTCGCAGCGACGTCAGATCCCCCAGCCGCTGGGGCAGCGACCGAACCTTGCAGCACTCCCATATCGTCAGCTCCTGCAGCGACGGCAGGTCCCCCAGCCTATCGGGAAGCATCTCGAGACAGCTACACTGCCTGATCGTCAGCTGACGCAGCGACCTCAAATCACCCAACTGATCGGGCAAAGTCTGAAGCTGGCCACATTGTCTGATCGTAAACTGCTGCAGGGACGACAGGTCACCCAGCCGCTCAGGCAGCGACCTTAGGCTGCCACATGACAGAACTCGTCGATCCCCTGGGACCATCGGCGTGAGATACCTCTCCTTATCCTCGATACCTTCCCTCGTGTGTCAAGTGTTTTTCAGAATGGCTCGCACATTGAATGTTCGATCCCCCCTGACTGGAACAACAATCGGCGCTCGCGGAACCAAGGATGTCCCAGTTGCGCATGCCAATTGTGCATGGGGCGTTGAGCATGCAGAATTAGAAGGTTGTAAACTCCGAGCGATGCAGTAGCACATGGGGTTGCGCATGGAGAGTGCGACTGTTGAGAAGTAGGATGTCTGAACGGCGCTCTGAGAAGTTAATAGACATGTAGGGAGGTATACAATAATACTGT
>CAUYUJ010015234.1:164927-199927 GCA_963575745.1 Prorocentrum cordatum
ACAAGAAGGATGCGCAAGGCAATTCCTTTTCAAAACGGGGCTTACGCTTGAATGACAGGCGCAAGGGGTTGCTTCTCGCAGTGAACATGAAGGCTGGGAGAGACTTATGAGGAGGGGACTTGGGACGGGAGGGTGTATCGCAGCAACGTTGATGTTTCCTGGGTTTGATCTGGTCCTCCTCCTCATCATCATCATCGTCATCATCAGCATCATCGTCGCCATCATCACCATCCTCATCATACTCATCATCCTCATCATCATCATCATCATCATCATCATCATCATCATTATCATCATCATCATCATCATCATCATCATCATCATCCCTGCTCTCCTCTGCCTCTTCCCTCCTCCCCTCATCCTCCGGCGTGCGTTCCTCCTCCCTCTTCCTCCACCGCGCCTCGTCATCCTCGTCCTCGTCCTTGTCGTCATCCTCGTCTCCCCTCGTCCACCTCCTCCTCATCCCCCCTTCACCTGCCTCACGTTCACTCCAGTAACAGGGCTTCACAGCGGACCATAACGGCCTGATAATAATCAAGCTGTCGGGGGATGTGGCGTCAGCCTGTTGAATCGTGAGCTGCTGCAGCGACGTCAGCTCCCCCAGCCGCTCGGGCAGCAATGCGAGGCAGTCGCACGACTCGATCAGCAGTCGCTGCAAAGACGCCAGGTCCCCCAGCCGTTCGGGCAGATGCTGAAGCTGGCCGCACTCACAAATCTTCAGATCCTGCAGCGACGCCAGGTCCCCCAGCCGCTCGGGAAGCGACCGAAGGCGGTCGCAGTCCCAGACCGTCAGCTGCTGCAGAGACCGCAGGTCCGCCAGCCGCTCGGGCAGCATCTCTAGGTCGTCGCACGACTCGATCGTCAGTATCTGAAGCGACGCCATGTCCCCCAGCCGCCGGGCCAACCAGTGCAGCCCGCCCTCCTCCTGAATGCTCAGCTCCACCTGCAGAGGCAGGCTGCCGCCAGACTGGGCTTCACACCGCTCTGCGCACGCACCGCTCTTCCTGTCAGGGGAAGCGGCGTCCGCAGGAGAGGCATATCCGTCGCGCTCCCCATCTTCAGCAGTTTCCTCCGCCTGGCTTTCGTTCACAAAATCCTTCTGGCATCGGCGTCGGCGGTCTCCTCCCAGCACCGGCACCGGCAATATCCGCCACCACGCTGAGCCGCGGTTGGATTGCGAACATCTTGATTCCTTCTCAATTCTTAGTTTTTGCGCGTCAAACAGTGACAGTAAGCATACACACACACACACACACACACACACACACACACACACACACACGTACCGCATCGAGGCAAGCGTGCGCTCATGCTTTGTTCCAAGTCCCTACACAGATACTGGGCGATCTAGGCAAAGAAAAACTGTGCCAAAAGCGAAAGATTCGGAGGGGGGCCCTTGCAGAGACGCCAACACCACGGTGGCGGACCCCAAATGTGCGCGGCAGCGCAACTGGGTCGGTATCCAAATTCTGCCGGCATCAGTATCAGTCTCCCCTGCATGGGCGTCTTTCTGCACCCGAACTGAGAGTTCATCCATCGACAAGCAGTCCGCGGCGCCCAACCCAGGTCCAGCTCGGAGGTCCCCTTCTGCTGCGAATCCTTCGTGCTCACGTGTGCCAAGCGCTTCTCACTGCCTTCACCACTGCTGCTCGCGGTCCTGACCCCCCCAGGTCACCGTGTTGGGGGTGGCGCAATGGAGACTCGGATCCTAAGCTCTGAAGGGACACCCCTCGAACCGAAATCGTTACGGACCGCAAGCTTACTACAGCGTTCGCGATCCGACGACTGTGACTTCTGCATAACTGCTCAAACAGAGCAGCACCTTGACATACTTCTGGGCGTCATACCCAAGCCAAGAGGCTCCTAAAATCCCCACATGGAACCAGGATGATCCGTCCCAGAGCCCAAGGCAAAAAAAACAAAATATGCATGTGGGCACATCATCGTTTAAACGAACAGCTTGCGAACGACCATCCAAGCATACTCATGTTTACCGTGCGGGCCTCAGAGGGTCGGGAAGGACTGCGACGAGCCCGCCTCCCTCCCCTTCGAATGATGTTTGTTCACTGCAGAAGCGAAGTGGCATTTCCGCCTGGACCCATAAAGCAGCAGCGGATTAGCACTTGCGGCAACGAACCGGTTCAATCATGCTTTTGAACCGATTGGTGTCCGAGGACCCCCTTTGCGTTGGCGAGCAAGCTGCGAAGCCGAGCTTCCAGCAACTGAGCAGCTCAGCTATCATTCATGCGCCGAGGTAATCAGCAGCATTGCATTGGTTGCAGAGAACGAGCACAGTGACAAACCTTTTCACACAGGCCTCAACCAACACATAGTTTGCTCAGCCTACCAGCTAGTGAGATTGCATTGCTCGCGACGCTTGTGGGCCAGAAAATACGACGACGTCCACGAACCATCTTCTCAGAGCTTACGCGTACCATGGGACATGTAAAACCACATGTTGCCCACGCTCACAAAGCCACGATCCTCCGAGAGGGAGAGGGGGAGAGAGAGAGAGAGCGGAAAAAAACTCACACATTAGCAAGAAACAGAAGATGAGCAAGCGTGGATCCCAAGAAGCTAGTCATTGCACGTTGGAGGCGAAAGCGATGCGATGCAAGCTATGTGGTGCAAGCTGTGTCGTGTAATATGGGGTATGTGCTATGTCTACGTGGTGCAAGCCATGTCGTGAAATCTGTGCGTGAACTGGAGGTTAAAGGGAAACTGTGCAGCGCAACATGTACAGCGAACAGATGTACTGCAAGCTGTGCGGTGTAAACTGTGCGGTGCAAACCGCGTCGCGCAAGCCATGTCGTTGAAGCTACGCGGTGGCAGCTCAGCGCACGGGGCGCCCACGAGCGCCCACGAGGCGGCGCAGGCGGCAACGTGGCGCGACCTCGGCGGACCCACCCAGCGCACGGGGCGCCCGCGAGGCGGCAGCGCGGCGGGCGCACCCTCTGCGGACCCCCCCAGGGCACGGAGAGCCCACGAGCGCCCACGAGGCGGCAGAGGCGGCAACGCGGCGCAACCTCAGCGGACCCACCCAGCGCACGGGGCACCCACGAGCGCCCACGAGAAGGCAACGTGGAAAATCCTCGGCGAGCCCGTCCAATCACTTAAGAGACACACATAAGAACCAGATACGTGAAAGCGCTGCCTGGGGAAGGGAACGAGTTCCATATACATGAAATGAGCATGTACATGGATGTATATACATATAGATCGACAGCTCTATATGCGTACACATACTTGTACAAGTACCGATACCTACACATATGCATATGCACATGCATGCACATAACTATAGATGCAGATGCGCACGCGTACACATGTGTATATACACATGTTTACACATAGGCAAACAGGTATACAAATATGTATACATACACATATCCATACAATGTGCATAGACATATGCATTCAGCTACACCTGTATACTTATACATGTTCATACCCCTATATGTGAATAACACATGCATCTGAAAATACATACACCCATGTACCTACAATTGCACATGCATGTATCCATACATACGCATAAACAAGTACGTATACGCATACGTGCGCATGTGCATGTGCGTACCCACATACACACGCCCGAGTAATCGATCAAGGCACACATATAAATACGTATACGAATTCACAGATGCGCATATGTACATCGTCATGTGCATAGGAAAGTGCAAATATATATATATATAGGTATATATAGATGCAAATGCATATACATATACATATATATATATATATACATATACATATACATATGCATATGTATATACATATATATACATATACATATACACAAACCTAAACATATACATATGCATATACATATACATATACATATACATATACATATACCTATGCGAATACACATACATATACATGTACACACACACATATACATGTACGTACGCATACACATAAAAATGTGTATGCGCACATACCCATATGAATAAGCCAATAAATACAAAGTGGTGTAGTAGCCAGCATGGACCCCAAACAGCAAGATATTGCAGTGTGAATGTGCAAGCGAATTATGTGGTGGAATATATGTGGTGTAAGTTATGTGGTGCAGTCCACTCTGCTGAACTTGAAGTCGTCATCTCCACTGCTCGCGCAAACATCCCACCCACCCACCCGTAACTTGGTTTGCAAAACCTCGTAAGGCCGACTACGACGACACCGACGACAACGACGACGACGACACCGACGACGTCTCCGACGACTTCGACGACACCGACGCCGACGCCGACGACGACGAAGGCGATGACGACGACGCCAACGAAGACAACGACGAGGGAGGAGGAAGGACGACGACGGCGACAACGACGACAACGACGACAACGACGAGGGAGTAGGGAGGACGGCGACGACGCGAACGACGAAGAAGGAGGAAGGACGGCGACGCCGACGACAACGACGAGGGAGGAGGGAAGACGACGACGACAACGACGACGACGACGACGGCGACGAAATAGGAGGGACGACGACGAGACGCCGACGACGGACGACGACGAGGGAGGAGGAGGAAGGACGACCAAGGCGACAACGACTACAGAAACGACCACGACGCCAAAGAGGACGATGACGACGAACACGAGGAAAGACAGAGGACGACGTAGGCGACGACGACGACGACGACGACGCGGGAGGAGGGAGGACGGCGACGACGACGACGACGACGACGACGCAAGAGCGCGCGCGCTCGCTTTTGTTGAAAATCCGTGTTGCGAAACCTTGTGTTTTTGTGGGTTGTTTGGACACACGATTTTGAAATCCTTCCGAAACCGATGGGTTTTGAAGGATTCCGGCATACGCGCGCGACGACGCGCGCGTCTGCACTTCGTCCAATTTTTTGCCGAGGATTCTCGCGACGGCACACGCGCAAGGGCGTTCGACAGATTTCGACATGCGCGCGAAGCCCGTTTGGTAGCATTTTGTGAAAATCTTGAAAAACCTATGGTTTTCTTAAGATTTCGCAAGAGCTCGCGCGGAAGCTTTTTTAGCAAATCAGTGTTGCGAAACCCTGTGTTTTTGTATGTGCTTGGGAAACTCGATTGCGAAATCCTTCCGGCACCGAAAGTTTTTGAAGGATTTCGGCATGCGCGCGCGACGACGCGCGCGTGTGCACTTCGTCCAATTTTTTGCAAGGGATTTGTGAAAAGTCTTACATTAGGAAAAAATGTCACCGCATAGTTTTTTTTTACAAGGGAACCTCAGGGGGGGGGGAACCCGGCCCCCCGGGGATAGTGCATATTCAAATTTAGGATGGACTGTGGTCAGAATCATATATGATTTACCTACCCGAAAGGGGTAGCGATAACGCCGGGGGGGGGGGGTAGATCCTATTTTGTTTTTAGAAGGGAGAATATACGGAGTGCAAGCTAGAGGCAGCCATGAGGCGGCCACGAGTCGGCCGCGGGCGGACGGGCGGCAACGCGGCGGAACCTCGCCGGACCCAGCACACGAGGTGGCCACGAGGCGGCCACGGGCGGCAACGTAGCGAAATCTCGGCGGGTCCCACACAGCGCACGAGGCGGCCACGGGCGGCGACGTGGCGAAACCCCGCCGGACCGACCCAGCGCACGAGGCGGCCACGAGGCGGCCGCGGGCGGCAACGTGACGAAACCTCGCTGGACCCACCCAGCGCACGAGGCGGCCACGCACCAGGCGCACGAGGCGGCCACGCACCAAGCGCACGAGGCGGCCACGAGGCGGCCGCGGGGGGGGGCAGTATGGCGAAACCTCGCTGGAACCACCCCGCGCACGAGGCGGCCACAAGGCTGCCACGGGCGGCATCGTGGCGAAACCTCGATGGACCTGGCGCGAACGTCGGGTCGACCAGCTGGCCTGGAGGAGGCAGAGCGGCACGTCAAAGATAGGGCGAGGACTTGGCTGCGCAACGGCGAGGGCATTCGAAGGCGTGGCGACCGCCGCGACTCGCACCTTGAGCCAAAATGGCTACGGTACATTTGGGCGGACGTGGCAAATCGGTCCCGCCTTCTGCCGTGCCACGTGCGTGCCTTGGGACTTTTATCGCTCGCGGGAGGCAGAGTCGCGCAAAAAGGCTTGCGTGAACGCATCAACCCAACTTGTACATCATGCAGACGATCGCCAGCTCGCCGGTGTTCCCATGCAGCCCCGAGAGTGACATGGCGAGGCGGTGGAAGGTTCGCGCTGCACACGACCTCTGCGAGACAGCCCAGTCGCTGGCGGCGGAGGAGCGCATTCGGCTGCCGCGTTGGCCGCGCTCTCTGCACAGCAGCGCGGCCAGCACGACGCAGCTGATGAGCAACAGCAAGCCACCCTTATCGCGCCATGCCGAGCGCAACGAGCGGCGCAGTGCCGTGCCGCGGCGCACCCCAGATGCACGATGAGGCGGGCAGGCACGACAGTTGCAGTAAAGGCGGGTTGGTCCTGGTGAGCCCCGCCCCGCCGGCTTGGAATGCAGCCCTGCGTGCCCCCGAACGGAAACGCCTTCTCCTCGCGAGCGGGCAGCTCGGAATCGGCCCCCACAAGTGGAGAGAAGGTGCGGTTTTTCCGATCCTGTGCTCAACTCGCAGTCAGGCGTCCCACCCCTGATTGGTTCGGACGGGACGCGAACGCCTGGGTGATGGAAGTTGAGGCCCATGACCCACTCGCTGCACACGGCAGCAAGTGATTGAGTCACTCTTTATTGGCCGCCCACCAGAGGTTGAGCGGCGGTTTGGACCCAGTCGTTTCGCCCACTTCGGGGGCAGTGAACTCCGCGCGCATCCATGCGCACGAGCCGCGCCCAAATGCCAGAGGCGCACGCGCCCTGGAGGCGCCTGCTGACGGCCACTGCTCCCCAGCGCATTTTTTCTGCATGGCCCCGTCGCACCTGTGGTCGGTAGGCAGCTTGGACTTCGGTGAAGCCCTGGCCCGCTCTCGGCTGAGCGGCGGCCGACGGCCTATGCCAGCCCCCCTGCGGCGGCACCTTTTGGATGACGATTCGGCAAGCGTTACGCCCTGTTCTGTCTAATGTGGCGCGCGTGGCGCCAAGACCCAAGCCGACGTGCTAATCCGCAGTGGCTGCAGGCCCTGCCCAGTGACGCTCGTTGCGGGCGTTTGTCGCCGACGCCGTGTGCAGGCGGCTGGGCGTGGAACCCACTCCTCCCCGCTCGGCTTGTTCCCTTGTCGGCGCTGATGTCTGGCGGGGTTGCGCGGGGGCGAGTTGTTCCGTCCTGTGTGGACTCCGTAGTGCAGACGCCAGTGCACGCTGATCAGCTGAGGGGGGATAATCATCATCATCATCATCATCATCATCATCATCATCATCATCATCATCATCATCATCATCATCATCATCATCATCATCATCATCATCATCATCATCATCATCATCACCATCACCATCACCATCAGCAGCAGCACCACCATCATCATCATCATCATCATCATCATCATCATCATCAACAACATCACCATCACCATCATCATCATCATCATCATCATCATCATCATCATCATCATCATCATCAGCATCACCATCATCATCACCATCATCATCAGCATCAGCATCTTCATCATCATCATCATCAGCACCATCATCATCATCAGCAGCATCATCATCAGCATCAGCATCATCATCACCATCATCAGCATCATCATCAGCATCAGCATCTTCACCATCATCATCAGCACCATCATCATCATCAGCAGCATCATCATAAACACCATCGTCATCATCACCATCATCATCCCCAGCCGCATCGTCGTCGTTGTCACCATCGCCATCATCATCATCATCAGCAGCATCATCATCATCATCAAAACAAACATCATCATGAACAACAACATCACAAACATCATCATCATCATCATCATCATCATCATCGCAATAACCATCATCGCCATCACTATCATCACCATAACCATCATCATCATCATCAGCCGCATCATCGTCGCCACCATCGCCATCATCACCACCATCATCAGCATCACCACCATCAACACTACCATCACCATCATCACCATCAGCATCATCACAGGCACCACCACCACCACCATCAGAATCGTAATCACCACAGCCATCATCTTGGCCACAACGATCATCACCACAATGACCATCGCCATCCCCAATGCCACCACCACCATCACCAGCGTCACCATTGTCATCTCACCATCATCATCGTCATCATCACCAGCGTCATCATCGTCATTATTACCAGAATCGTCGTCAGAAC
The DNA here is from genome assembly GCA_963575745.1 of Prorocentrum cordatum. Taxonomy (NCBI): domain Eukaryota; class Dinophyceae; order Prorocentrales; family Prorocentraceae; genus Prorocentrum; species Prorocentrum cordatum. The sequence goes on from CAUYUJ010015234.1 coordinate 173,138, forward strand.
CACAACAACAGCCACACCCACAACCACCACAGCCACCACAGCCACCACAACCACCACACCCACCAGACCAACCACACCAACCACACCCACCACAGCCACCACGCCCACCACACCCACCACACCCATCACGCCCACCACACCCACCAGACCACCACATCCACCACACGCACCACACCTCCCACACCCACCACACCCACCACACCCATCACAACCACCACACCCACAACCCTCACAATCCACACCACCACGACCACACCGCCGCCCACCGGCCACCACCCACCACCCACCACTCATCACCCACCACCGTGACCACCCCCACCACCCTGACCACCCCCACCACCCCAACCACCACACCTTCCCCACCACAACCACCACCAACACCAGCATCAGCATCAGCACAACCACCACCATCACCATCATCACCATCACCATCATCACCAGCATCACCATCACCATCATCACCCTCTTCATCACCATCAACACAACCATCATCCTGACCACAACCGTCATGACCATCGCCACCAACGCCATCATCGCCCCCTTCATCACCATCAGCACCATCATCATCACCATCACCATCACCATCATCATCACCATCGCCATCAGCATCACTGTCATCAACGCACCTACCACACCCTCAACCCACATAGCCACCACAACCACCACACCCACCACAACCACCACACCCACAAAACTCACCATCACCACCATCACCACCATCACCATCACCATCACCATCTCACCTACAATTCAACCCTCACCACCACCATGATCACCACCACTAGCACCACCGCCATGACCATCATCCTCATCCTCATCCTCATCACCCTCACCACCACCACCATCATCATCATCGTCGCGATATTCATCCTCATCCTCATCCGCATCGACACCATCGTCACAATCATGACCACCACCACCATCATCCTCATCGTCAGCAGTATCATCATCACCACTGTCGTCGAGGTCATCACCGTCACAGTCACAACAACAACAACAACAACAACAACAACAACAATCATTCTGAGACTGTTCGCTCCTACCTGCTCACGTGCTAATCAATACGTATATCCCAATACCTCGGTACCCGCCCTCGTCTTCTGCGATCGTACCCCCATCGGGGGTATACCTTCCTTACCTGCCACGTGTATTTAGTGCAGCCCCTAAAACAAGGGAAGAGAGGACGGGTGGAAGGGGGAGGGAGAATCATGGAGCACGAAAGGAAGTAGCAGGAGGGGGGCAAGAAGCAGAAAACAAGTGGTAGAACCAAACGGGCAGATCGGGTGGGCAGACCCATAGAGGGCAGGTCGTGAAGGCGGGCCCAGGCGACGAGGTCGAGCAGGCGGGTTGCTGAAGCGTGGGTCCTGCATGATTCGCGAGGAAGTCTCGAGCGACAGCGCGATTCCCAAGTAAATCGTGAGAAAAGCCAACGTGGGCCACGAACGGTAATCCTGGGCCACAGAGGCAGCGACGAGGCCGCTGAGGGCAGAAACGGGGCCACGAAGGGCAGAGAGGGGGCCACGAAGGGCGACAGCGGGGCCACGAAAGGCATGCATATGGGGCCACGACGGGCGCAATCGAGCGGAGGCCACGAAGGGCATTCGTATATGGGGCCACAAAGAGCGACAGCGGGGCCACTGAGGGCAGCAAAGGGGCCACGAAGGGCAGCGAGGGGGCCACGAAGGGCGACAGCGGGGCTACGAAGGGCATGCGTATGGGGCCACGACAGGCGCGTGCGAGCGGGGGCCACGAAGGGCATGTAATGCGGGGCCACAAAGTGCAGCGACGGGGCCACTGAGGGCAGCAACGGGGCCACGAAGGGCAGCGAGCGAAGGCGACCGCGGAACCAGTACGGGCAGCGAGGGGCATCGAAGGCGGGCGAAGGGCAGCGAGCGGCGACTGCACTCCCTAACGGGCTGGTCGGGCGGGCAAGCCCAGACGGGCGGGTCGAGCGGGCGGGTCGTTGAAGCGTAAATTCTGCTTTAACCGCCAAGCAATATGTAGCGGAAGCGCGATTCCTGAGTGTCGAGCAGCGGTATCTGAATAAAAATTGTAAGGAAATATCAGGCGGGAGCCGTGATTGGGTGGTAAGTTTTGAGGAAGTCCCAAGCGAGAGCGCGATTTTTCAATAAATTGTAAAGAAATGTCAAGCGGGAGCCGCGATCTGGTGGTAAATTGCAAGGAAATCCCAAGCGAGAGCGCGATTCTTCAATAAATTGTAAGAAAGTATCAGGCGGGAGCCGCTGTTGTTGTAAACCGGGGGCCAGCGACACAGTTTGACCCTCAAAACTGTCCCTGATGAAAGACAGGGTGCGAGCCCCCGGAAAGGCACTTCAGTCGAAAAAAAAGTGCACCGAACGGGGGGGATCAACAAGAATTGTTCCTCCGAAATGAGGGTTCAACAACAACAACAACAACAACAACAACAACAACAACAACAATCATTTTACCCGAACGCTCAGTGTTCTCCCCAGTGCCAGGGTTTTCTTGCGACACCAGCCAATACCCCCACTTCGTGGGGGGGCCGTTCAAGCTCTACCAAATATCCAAACGACTCTTCGAGACCACCCACACCCAGCTTCCCGCCCTATGACGTTGGGACACTTCACTTCGTGGCGTGCGGACGACCCTGGCTACTACACTGGCGTGGGGTACACACCCACAGAGGTTGATCACATCTGTTACATATGATGTGGTACACGGTACACGTGAGATGGTACGCAGTGCCAAGATAGTTGGTCACATTTTTGGGGCAAATTCGTGGGGATGCGATTACAGAAGTACATGTGTTACACTGATGTTATACAGTCCCAAGGATGACGAGATTTTTCGGATGTCATGGATTTCGAGATTTTTCGGATGAGAAAGTAGTGCGTTTTCATATGTTTTCTGAACATCGCATCTTGAAATTATTGAAAACCCATTGTGTTTGGCAGGATTTCGACATGCGCGCGCGGCGGCCGCGCGCATGTGCACTTCGTCTCATTTTTTGCAAGGGATGGTGGCCCTCGCAGGCGCGCAACCGTTGTTGGAGAAGTTCAAAGCACCTGAAGAAGTAGCACGCAAAGACCCTTTTGACAGAAATGTTTAAAAAGTGGTGTGTTTCCTATGAATCCGCAAGAGCGCGCGGAAGGACATTTTGACAATTTTTTCTTAAAAAACCATTGGGTTTTTGATGTTTTTATGTTAAAATCGTTACGAAACCTAAGGTTTTGGAAGGATTTCGTCTTGCGAGCGCGAATGTCCACTTTACCTTATTTTTTGCAAGGGATTCTTGAAATTTGATCAACTAAGAACAAGAATTTTCATTTTCTATTGTTTTTTGCAAGGGAAAACGAGCGTCAACAAAAAACCGGATCCGGGGGTAATCCACTTTTCTGAAGCTTTCGCAGAAAAATGATGAAAATGTAGCTGCGGCCTAGGTTTTGGGCGGGGGGCGTGCACCAGGGGGTCCAACAATAATAATTCTTTAGAAGTAATAGTGTTCAACAACAACAACAACCACAACCACAACCACAACCACAACCACAACCACAACCACAACCACAACCACAACCACAACCACAACCACAACCACAACCACCACAACCACCACAACCACCACAACCACCACAACCACCACAACCACCACGACCACACCCACCACGCCCACCACACCAACCACACCCACCACACCCACGACATCCACCACACCCACCACGCCCACCACAGCCACCACACCCACCACACCCACCACATCCTTCACACCCACCACACCAACCACACCAACCACACCCATCACAACCACCACACCCACAACGCACACCACGCACACCACACCCACCGCACCCACCACAGCCACCGAACCCACCACACCCACCGCACCCGCCACACCCAGCACAACCGCCACACCCACAACCCCCACCACACCCACCACACCCACCACACCCGCCGCCCACCGCCCACCAACCATCACCCACCTCCCATTACCCACCACCTTGACCACCCCTACCACCCGCGCCACCCACCCCAACCACCCCCACCACCCCCGCCTTCCCCACCATACAGTAGGGGCCCGACCACAAGAAACCCCCCGCCCGAAAACCAACCCTGGGACCCCAGGATGTCCATCGAGTTTGGGTGTCGGAACGTCCCGCTTCCATGGCGAAACCATCAAAACAAAGAAACCCAGGGCACCCTGGAGGCAAGCAAGGTTTTTTTTGGCATGGGCCCCCACTGTAACCACCACCACCATCACCAGCAACACCACCACCATCACCAGTATCACCATCACCATCATCACAGGCATCACCATCATCACCATCACCGCAATCATTCTCTTCATCACCATCAACACAACTTTCACCCCCACCACCACCACCACCACCACCACCGCCATCACCATCATCGTCATCATCATCAGCATCACCATCACCATCACCATCACCGTCATCACCACCATCATCACCATCACCATCACCGTCATCACCACCATCATCATGATCATCAGGCCATGGCATCCACACACACACACACACATGCCCTGCTCCACTTGCTGTGCCTCCTGCTCTTGCTTCTCCTCCCCTCCCTCCCTGTTGTTCCCAGTTCCTCGCCGCCGCTTCACCATCGTCCTCCGGGGCCACCGCAGCCGGCGCTATGCGCAAGCAAACGACCGCCTGCGCAGCGCCGCCGGTACACGCACGCGCGCCTCCCCTGCGCCGCACCTGGGCGGATCGCCTGCGCGGGCGCGGCGGGCGCGCGCGGGGTTGCTCGCGCCTCGGACGCGCGCTCCTGCGGTGGGCACCCACCCTGCGCTTTGTGACCCGCGCATTGTGACTCTGCTCCCCCTGCTCCTCCTCCTCCTCCTCCTCCTCCTCCTTTTCCTCCTCCTCCTCCTCCTCCTCCTCCTCCTCCTGCTCCCCCTCCTCCTCCTCCTCCTCCTCCTCCTCCTCCTCCTCTTCTTCTTATTATTATTATTCTTCTTATTCTTCTTCTTTTTCTTCTTTTTCTTCTTATTATTATTCTTCTTATTCTTCTTATTCTTCTTCTTATTATTCTTCTTCTTATTATTATTTTTCTTATTATTCTTCTTATTCTTATTATTCTTCTTCTTCTTATTATTATTCTTCTTCTTATTCTTCTTCTTATTCTTATTATTATTCTTCTTATTATTATTCTTCTTCTTCTTCTTATTCTTCTTCTTCTTATTCTTCTTCTTCTTCTTCTTCTTATTCTTCTTCTTCTTCTTCTTCGTTATTCTTCTTCTCTTCTTCCTCCTCCTCCTCCTCCTCCTCCTCCTCCTCCCTCCTCCTCCTCCTCCTCCTCCTCCTCCTCCTCCTCCTCCTCCTCCTCCTCCTCCTCCTCCTCCTCCTCCTCCTCCTCCTCTTCCTCTTCCTCTTCCTCTTCCTCTTCCTCTTCCTCTTCCTCTTCCTCTTCTTCCTCCTCCTCTTCCTCCTCCTCCTCCTGTTCCTCCTCCTCCTCCTCCTGCTCCTCCTCCTGCTCCTGTTCCTCCTCCTCCTCCTCCTCGAGCTCCTTCTCCTCCTCCTCCTCGTCCTCTTCCTCCTCCTGCTCCTCCTCCTCCACGACAAAGCCATAGCGCAACATGAGTCTGTCGCACCACGATGCCATGTACGCCACCACGCCAGCGCGCGCGGGTGGCTCCTGCAGCCACTTGCGCCACCAACGCCGCTGACGTGGGTGGCGCCTGATTGCCGCTTGCGCCACCATCTGCAGGGGCAGATGGGCTGCGCTCTCGAAGAAAAGCCCGGAGGAGACCTCACCAACGCGAAGGACCTCGGAGGCCACGAGTGGTTGCACAAGGAAGCGGCACTGCTGTTCACAGAAAATCTACCTCTGCCAAGATTCGCCAGCACGCGAGCCCCCCAGGAGCCGTTGGGTTGCGGTCATGGGCAGGTTCCCGCGAGCCTGGCACACACGATAGTTCCTCCCGCCCCCCCCCCCCACACACACACACACACACACACACACACACACACACACACACACACACACACACACACACACACACACACACACACACACACACACACACAACACACGACACACCACTGGCCCCCCGCCACTTGGAACGGATGCGCAGCGCGCAGCCTGCCACCTGCGCCCACCGCTCGGTGGGCCGCGTCGGCTCTCAAGAGGACAGGCGGCGCGCTGGTTGGAGGGGCGAAGAGAGAGAAGGCGGGCCCCGCCTGCTGCCGCAGCGCCTTCGCACTGCCGGCAGCCATCTTTGTGATATGGAAGGCGTCCAGATCGGCCATGGGCTGTCCTATCTTGGCCGTCCAAGAAGCCCGAACACGAATGACCTTGGCTGTGGCCTTGATGGCCGTTCGTATATCCTCTGGGATACGAGACCGAGAGCATTGCCACTGCGCCCACTCATCGGAAAGGTCGTTCCCAGCTTAACCCAAGCCGTCGCGCGCCCACTCTGCACTGCCGCTCGCGCGCAGTGCGAGCGCACCTTGACAACATGCACTTGCTCGACCTTCCCCCAGTCCCCCACCCGCCCCGAAACTTGAATCCGGATCTCCGCCCATGCGGAGCGAGAGGAGACGCAGAACGCGCGTCCACGCACATACAGGCCATCACGCACGAACGCGCTGTTCGCGCACATCGTCGAACCAAGCGCGGCATGTTGCAACGCGCAACGCAGGGCCGCCAGCTCGGCGGCGTCGATGGCAACTATGCCGAAGCCGAGCGCGCCACTACGCACGGAGAGGGCGCGATCGGTCTCGGGGTGGACAATCACTACGGCCCATGCGGCGGCCTGCAAATCCAACGGAGGACGCAGGTCCACCCAGGACCCGTCGAGAAAGATGCGCCCTCCCATCTCCGCAGGCCCCCCTCCGAACCATCGAGAAGGCGGGCGCGGGGGCGACGGGGGAAGCACGAGAGGGGCAAGGATCCTCTCAGCGAACAAACGAGGAAGGGGGTTGCAAGAAGCGCGCACCAGGCCTTCTGTAAACGCGGGCGGCCGCGCATCGGTCTGCATCTCCTCGCGCTCGCCGCGGGCGGCACGTCGGCGCAACGAAGTGCCCGGGGCCTCCTGGCACAGCTGACACGTTTCCTCCCTCACGAGCCCCGCCCCCCACTGCCGGCGCCGCGGCCACTGGCCTCCAGCAGAAACAGAGCGCAGGTGCCCTTTCTCATGCGGCGAGAGGGCGGAACCACGCCAGAGGGAGCGGAGCGGGGCAAAGCGGGGGCCGTTCTCAAGCTCAGGCACGCCCTCGCGCCGCGCCACCCTGCGCCACAACCAATGCTCAATGACATGCTCGAGCCGCGCGCGCACAGCGCGCGGCGATTGCTCAATCAAAATGACCGAGCCGCGCCTCTCGTGGCTCCAGGGGAAACCGCTAACAAAGAAACCGAGTCGCTTGGCCGCGGCAGCGCACGCAGAAAGGGGGCCTCGAATCGCGGCCCAGGGATCCCCGTGGCCCCGAAGCGCCGCCACCGCAGAAACAAGCCCTTGGAGTAAAACCTCCCCGGGGAGATGCTCATCCCACACGGCGACAGCAAAATTGACCAGCTGATCAACTTCGAGCGGTAAGATGGATTACAGAGGCGAACAGGAAACAACATCGACATAAGAGAAACGCTTTTCCCAGCGAGACTGAAACTCTGAACACGGGCTTGCTGCGCCCGAGCCTCGCGCAACGCAAAACTGCGAGCGCCGCGCGCGCACCCCCCATACTTCGAGGAGGTCAAGACAGCAGCCTGCAGCATAGTGCGCAATCTGGATTGCCGAACATGCTTGGCGAAATGCATGAGCTCGCGGGCCCGAGCACGAGCTGGCCACCTGCGTGCCTGGCCAAGCGCGGCTGAACTACGGAAGCAGAGAAATCAACGTCAAGGTTGCGCACATTGGAGGAGCCCTGAACCCTATAGCTACGCAGCTCGCGCACAAGCTGAGCTCGGACCGAAGGCGGCGACGACGCGACGCGGCTCTTCCGACGCGAGCCAGGGAGATATATTAGGTCCAGCTCAACGCGCAGCATCTTGATGGCACTCACCAGGTCGGCAAACAGATCTTGGAGCCGTCCAACCTGGCGCAGCCCAAAGTCATCGACAACGACCCCAAGCCGCATCAGGCGATGGCGCTCAAGGACCCTGTCCACTGGCCCAAGGAGCACCATCTGAAGCATGAGCGCCGCAAAGTGACACCCTGGCAAACCGCCTGCGACGCGCATACTGGGGGCGAGACGGCGCCATCCATCGACAGACCGCGAGGCGCTCTATAATAAAGCATCACGAGCAACATCAACTGGCGGAGCGGAAAACCAGCGCTGGCTGCAGCACGCATCAGCTCGATGTGACGGATATGCTCGAAGGCCTCCTGCTAATCAGAAAGGACGAGGCCACTCATGAACCCTCGCTCCCGCGCCCACTCCGAGCTGGCGGCTTGGATCCAGACAAGCTTGTCGCTGCCGCGGCCACTGGTGGCCCACCAATACGGGCCGGGGTGCTCGACCTGCCACCGCCCGACAAGCGGTTGTCGGAGGCGCCCTTGCACTCGAGCCAGAATGTGGATCAAGGCAACGGGCCTGAGGCCACCCTCCCGTTGGGCAAAGAAGACGACTTTAGCGTGGTACTCTGGCCAGCTGCAAGACCCTTCTACATCAGGCCATCGTCGGAAAGCGCCAAAAGCTGCCGAGGTGAAATCTGATCGAAACCGCATCCAGACCTACACGGGAACGCGTTCAACGCGCAGTTAGGTCTTCCAGAGTGGGCACGGGAAACTCTGGACCTAAATATGTAGGCCACGACAGATCATCCCCAAGGGCGCCGATCTTCCACCACCCAGACCACTCCTCCTCCAAAAGCTGAACCTCCTCGTTCTTGGTGGCGGGCGCCCATGAGGGAGAAAGGCTGCCGGCGCGCCGCAGCGCAGTTGGCTCGCTGCACGCACGGAGGGCCGCGCCTCTGTTCAGCGTGTGAGATTCGACCCAAGACTTCCAGACGCGACACTTGCCGTTCTCAGCAGCTCGATGCGCGGCCACAGCACGCGCGCGCGCAACCCACGCGAACGCGCGCGCAAGCGCGCGCGAGAAAGAGGCGTCAATGCGCAACACTGCGCACCACATCACCCGTGCCACTGGCGCCCCGCGGCGAGCTCACGCGCCAAACGTAGCGCGCAGTTGCGAAGGGCAGGCGGCTGCCACACTGCGAGACAGTCCAGGCACCTAGCGAGAAGCCTCCACCGCAAAGCACCGGCGCCCAGACGCGGACAGTCGAGGTCCTTCCCACGAGGTGCCTGCCTCACGCTGAAAACGGGGCCTTCCGACCTGCCAAAAAACTGCGGGTCTGCCTCGACATCAAGATCGCGCACGTCGGCCCAACCACGCTCAGCCTGGTCGAGCCAGAGGCGCCACTTGCCATCGACATCGAGACCCTCGGACTGAATGCTGTAATCTACCCAATGCAATGCAGGATCGGCGCGGCGGCAGCCAACAAGAATGACAGTCGGCAGGCGCTCGGGCACCTCGGCGACCAGGTAGCTCAGATCGCGAGGGCCCATCTGCCGCATCGCGAGGGCGCCGGGGTAGTGCGGCGCGGCGCCGCCGTCGACAGGGATCTCGGCTCGTGCCCCATAGTGCAGGCAGCGGGAGACCACAAAGAAGTCAACGCACCTGCCAGCCCCGACCGAGCTGTCGGTACACGTAGCACAGGGAGGCGCCACACACATCGCATCGATGGCCTCCGTCCATTCGGAGCCGATCAGAGTCTCAGGCAGCATCTGGAAGTCACCACACAGCACGAAGGGAACGGCCAGCAGGGCATCGCCGAGCGACGCGAGGATGCGCCAGTTCTTGGGCCCCAGTCTTGACCACGATGCAAGTATACCGCGGCAAACGCGAAACAACCTGGGACCAGGCCATGACAGTGTAGAATGCGAAGGCGCCCCGCAGCAACGTCGGCATGGCCTCTACGACCTCGAATCGTCGCAAGCCCAAGCCTTGGGCACCATCTGCAGGAACCCGCCAGAGTTGACGCCTCGCCCAGTGTCAGCAGCAGCCTGAACCGATGCCTTCCATCCAGCCTTGCCCAAGGTACTCTCCCACGCATCAACTTTGGAGCTGTCAAGGTGATGCTCCTGTACAGCAATGGCATCGGCGGCCAACGCCCTCGGGTGCTTCAAAATCGACTCGAGCCCAACTAAGCCAGTGACATTGCTGGTGACGATAGTGAACGCGGTGGAAACATGGTCGCGCCTGCTACCCAGACGCTGGACCAGACTTGGCCTTCTTCTGCTTGGCCTGATTGAGAATTGAATCGACGATCCCTTGCACCAGCTCGTGCTTGACCCCATGCTTGTCGGCAAGGATGGCGGCAGCGGACTGGGCAGGGACGGCGCCTTCACCATCCTCTGCGCGGGGATCGCTGGTCTGCTGCTGGCACCACTCGAGCAGCTCATGGTAGGCGGCCTCCGCACGCTGCCGTGTGGCTGCGGCGTCGCTGGCGCCAGCAGCAGGAGTGCCTGGTGCGCCTGGCTGCTGCGGCTGCTCAGCGGCGGTGGACACGGCAGCGGGTGCGCTGGCGGCTGGGGGAGGCTCCCCATCGTCGCGCATAGCGGCATCATCAACAGCATGTGCAGGAGCAGGAGTCGCCAGGACGGCCTGCAGGCTCGGCAGGAGCCCCTAGAGCTGCGTGGCGAAGGCTTGCAACCGCTGGTCCTTGGCGACGGTCTCGGCCAGGGCGCTGAGCTGCTGGACGGGTCCACCTTCGACGAACACGGCCGACCCCATCTCCGCATACGCCTTGGCTGCCCTATCGGCGGCCTCCTTGCACTTAGTGTTGAGCACGTCCAGCTCAGATTTGAGCTTGGCGGCCCGAGCGACCGCCTGATTGGCCTGCTCCAATGTCTTGTCGTAGGCGCGCTGCGCCTTGTCGCGCTGGTCCGACAGCTGGTCCTGCGCGACTCTGGCCTCCTTCGCAGACGCGACGGGCTCGCCCTGCAGCAGCACCCTCCTGGCCAGCACGCGAGCGACCTGCTTGGGCGGCCACGCGGTGGACAGCTTGCTGAAGTCATCCACGTTGAACTTCGCGTACACATTGAGCGATTCCTCATCCAGGATCATGGCGGCACTGCCATGGAGCGGCGGCGGGCCGCGCTGCCAAGCGCCTTGAGCCTTGCCGCCACTGGGCTGGACCTTGGGCACATTGGTGGGCGCTAGCTTGCCGCACACACGGCAGGCATCGCGAGAGAGAAAATAGTGTTTGTAGCTACACTTTCTGTCACTGCAAGCCCAAGTCCTGAAACCATCTGGTGCCATCGACGTGCCGTGACAAGTGCGCGCACAAGTGCGGGACGGGACCGCAATGCAATATCGAAGAAAGGGTGAAGGTGCTGCCTCCAAGATCGAATGGGGCCGCTGATCCCCAGTGCCAAACCAAATGCTCACGTCCTGAACCACCGCTACGGACTTGAACCAAAATGGCTTCGGACCTCCTCCTGCTCCTCCTCCTCCTCCTCCTCCTCCTCCTCCTCCTCCTCCTCCTCCTCCTCCTCCTCCTCCTCCTCCTCCTCCTCCTCCTCCTCCTCCTCCTCCTCCTCCCTGCTCGACCTTTCACGGCGCGTCACGCCCGAATTCTGGCACCGCTGGCCCGCAGCGGCCGCCGGAGCAGCCGGCGGCCCGGGCCGCTGGGAGCAGCGGCGCCTGAGCGGCGACGAGCGGCGGCCAGCGACGAGCGGCGGCCAGCGACGACGACGACGACGACGACGACGACGACGACGACGACGACGACGACGACGACGACGACGACGACGACGGCGGCGGCGGCGGCGGCGGCGGCGGCGGCGGCGAGCAACGGCGGCGTCGACGACGACGGCGACGAGCGACGGCGGCGACGCCTGGACGAAAACGGCGACGGACGACGGCGACGACGAGCCAGACACCAGGCGTCGTCGGGGGGGAGGGGGAACGGTGGACGTTTCTCGATGGTTGCGGCCTGTCAGAGGGCGTTTTCGGGCCCCGAGGCAGTCAGAATCGACCAGCGACACGAAATCGTCCTGCGGGGGGGTCGAGAACTCTGGAGGCCCAGACCGTGAAAAATACACGACGTCAAAGTATGGGAAACAGCCTGCGAAAATGCTCAGCAACTTTCAGCCGCTTCCAGGCAATTCACATGTGTCGTGTTAGGAGGTCGGTGGATTCGAGAAGTTGCTGGAATCTGAGGGGGACGCGGAAATGCAGACGGTCGACCGTATGAACAAGGACGCAACGCAATCGTGCAAGACCATTGGCCGCCCACACACACACACACACACACAAACACACACACACACACACACACACACACACACACACACACACACACATTCATCGCATCCGCAGCAATGCCCATGCTGAAGCGTTTCCTCCTGAGTGGTCGACTGTAGTCTTGAGCGTCCTGATGCCAGCAACGTTGCCGCCGTCGCCCGGGCGACTGGAGAGCAGCCGACGTCGCTGCTAGCACTTGGACGTCCCGCAAAGGTGGTCGGGTGCGCTTGGCTAAGCGTACACACCAAGGTATCACATGCGCGCGGCAATAAATTCTCGATGACGGCACTGCTCGGACAGGTGACAGCGGGGAGCGCGAGCGCTTCTGGCCCCCTCCGGGTCCCCTGGACCTGGCCGAACCCGGCGCTGCCCTCCAAAACGCCCACCCCAATACAGCAGGCACGCAAAATGAGAAACCAGCCTGCCAGCAGGTGCCGCAGGAAAGTTTCTTATCCCAGATGGCCCCAAGGGGCCCCGGAAGCCATGGGGCATCTCAGGCAGCTCGAAACTTCGAGACAAACATGCTCCTATAATTCTTCTCGCCGAATTTCTTATCGTATGTACTAACGCAACAATCCCGAACATGATGGAACTCGGCAGGGTCGTCTGCCGGCATCCACATCAAAATAACAAATGTCCCTTTTACCTAAACATGTTCCGCACCTCACCCAGACTTTCGACGTCCATCTTTTCCGTAGCGTGGGCACCTGGAACTCTCGACCCCTTCCCAAGTCCGGCTGCTCATCTCGGGATGCTGTGCAACAGCTCTGGAGCCCGAAACGGCCCATGAGAGGCCCAGAGTGAAGAGAAGCCCCTCATCCCCATGTTTCCGTGACGAACGAGAAAATCTGCCACCTTGCCCGCTGGCACGTTGAGGCGTGGTGGCATGCCAAGTGCTATCTGGTAGGATTGATGTAAGTTCTCCAAGGGAGCCCCCCCTCATCGTCACACTACCTCCCGAGGCTCGACCAAGATGCCCAAGATGACTTCCAAGACGGCCCAGGCAAGCCACCAAGGCTGCCAAGACGGCCCAAGATGCCCCCAAGACTGCCCAACATGGCCTCAAAACAGCCCCACATGGCCTCAAGACGGCCCAACATGGCCTCAAGACGGCCCAACATGGCCCCCAAGACGGCCCAAGAGAGCTACGAGAGGACCTCAAGGACGACAAGAAGGCGTCAAGAAAGGAGTTGGAGTACCATGTGGGACCTGGTCCAGAACAGGAGCACACCGCGCAGACGGATCTGTCCTTTCTCCAGACTTGTACTGCGCCGAGCGCAATGGCCACGTTGTCTCTAGGCGTATCCACCCGACATGTCTATATACATATGCCCATATAAATATATTTACACACACGTGTTCGGCACAGGCCCGAGATGTTAGTCTGCTAGAAGCAGGTAGACTTTTGCCCTCCAACGGGAGGAGGGGAGGAGGGGCACTCCTCATTCATTTTTTGAAGCACCGCTAGCCACACCGACACAGGCCCCATCCATGCAGACGCAGAAACCTGCGCTCCAACATTCCGTGCGCTGCGGTGGATCTCCGATGGATCAGCCGGGATAATGAACACTGGGGACAATACTTGGAGCACTCCTCCCCTCCGCCCCTCCCTCCCCGCCCTTCCCAGCGCGAACGCGGCCTGCGGGTCTCCCCCAGACGCCTCCTCCCCGCAATCGCCGCCGCGCACTTGGCCGCCCCACCGGCAAGCACCTCGGGCGGAGGAGGCAGCCCGGTGCGGGTTCGGGGGAGGGGCGACGGCGAAGACGACCATGGCGACAAGGGGAGGAGGACGAGAGGTTTTGACGTTCTGCTCGCCATGTCGTGGGACTCCTGCTGGGGTGGCCCTCGTCGTCACGGCTGGATCCGCCTCGGAATCATGGCCAGAGCTCGCACCAAGACAAGTGTGGACGACGACGACGACGACGACGACGTCAGACGGCAAATGAAGCCTCCAAAGATAGCCCAGATATGGCCGCAGAAACACCCAGCTAGCTGCCGAGGGAGTTCCCAGTCGGCTCTAGTCTGCCCCTAAGAACCGCTCCGCGACAGGCTCTCGAAGCCCTAAAGAGTCTGCTCAGACATGCCACGTGAATCAAATGAGAATGAGACGAGACGGTGTTCTCTTTCTGCCGTTGCTGTCCGGAGGCCGGGCCAGGGCGTACAGGTGAGCGCGCGGTCTGCAGCGATCGCACCCAAGAGGTATTCAAAGGCCCCAAACGGTTCCGATAGAGCCGAAAGGGCCTCACGACCAAAACGCTCCAACATAGAGCCAAACACCTCCCAATGCGTCCCCATGGCACGAAGACGGATGGCCAACACAGATCCACCTCTACTCATCCTCCTGATCCTTTTCATTATCATCGTCTTCCTCCTCCTCCTCCTCTGGCTGTCACCATTCGCAATCCGCCAACGTGCCTGCGGCACGTTGAGGCGTGGAAGAATGCCAAGGGCTGCTTGTCAAGGATTCTGGAATCTTCTGAGGGACCCCCCACCTGCTCCGGTAGCACCCGCCTGACTGCACCACCCCTACTTCTGGGGGGTCCCTGGGCGGCCATGGCGCCTCCCTGGGGCTCTCCTAGGCTTTCATGACGGCACAGGAGGCCCCCAAGACGGTCCAAGAGGGCCCCAAGTCGCCGAACGATTGCTCGAAGACGCCCAAGATGGCCTCAAGATGACCTCCAAGATGCCCGAAGATGCCTCCAAAAGGCCTCCCAAGAGCGCCCCAAGAGCCCCAAGAGGCAAAGTTCACTGATTTCCCTCCCGTGTTTGGGATTTTGGCGCTCTCGCCTTTTCGGCTTTCCAACACTCCAAGACGGCCCAAGAGGCCCCCAAGAACACCCCCAAACGGCTCAAGAGGCCTCCAAAAGGGTTACAAGACGGCCTAAAAGCGCCCCAAGACGGCCTAAGAGGCGCCCAAGACGGCCCAAGAGGATCCCAAGACGGCCCCAACAGGGACCCAAGAGAGGAAACACAAGCCCCCAGGAGGCCCCAAGAGGCGCCCAAGAGGCCCCAAGAGGCCCCCAAGAGGCCCCCAAGAGTCCCAAAGAGGGCCCCAAGAGGCCCAAAAGAAGCCCCAAAACGGCACCAAAACGGCCCTCAAGAGGCCTCAAAACTGCCTCCAAACGAACATCCAGTAGGCTTCAAACCCACAACCTCGGCACGGAGGCGGGACTTGCTGTAGGCAGTTGGATATTACTATAGTATGACTCCATCAGCATCATCATCATCATCATCATCATCATCATCATCATCATCATCATCATCATCATCATCATCATCATCGTCAGCATCAGCATCAGCATCAGCATCAGCATCAGCATCAGCATCAGCATCAGCATCGTCGTCAGCATCAGCATCATCATCACCAGCAGCAGCATCATCATTATCTCCATCATCATCATCAGCAGCATCATCAACCTCATCATCAGCATCATCAGCAGCAGCATCATCACCATCATCATCGTCGTCGTCAGCAGCAGCAGCATCGGCATCGGCATCATCATCATCATCATCAGCATCATCATCACTATCATCATCATCAGCAGCAGCATCAGCAGCAGCTTCATCGTGACCATCATCAGCATCATCATCATCATCATCATCATCATCATCATCATCATCATGTTCATCACCATCGTCGTTAATATCAGTTTCACCATCATCATCATCAGCAGCAGCATTAGCATCAGCATCATCATCATCGTCGTCATCGTCATCGTCATCGTCGTTATCATCATCAGCAGCAGCAGCCGCAACATCATCATCATCATCATCATCAGCATCATCATCATCATAATGGGAATCATCAGCAGCAGCAGCAACAACATCGTCATCAGCAGCATCAATCAGCGTAATGATCGTCAGCGACCGCATCATCAAAACCATCATCATCCTCTACATAATAGTCAGCATCATCATCATCATGACCAACTACATTATCATCATCAGCATCATCAGCAGCATCAGCATCCTCAGTGTCATCCGCATTATCATCACCATCACAAAACATCACGTTCGCGATCATCGTTGCAACCACCATCGTCACCTGATCATCAGCAGCAGCAAGATATCACCATCCGCAACAACCATCAGCATCATCATAATGTTCTTCAACATCATCATCATCATCATCATCATCATCATCATCATCATCAGCATCATCATCAGCATCATCATCAGCAGCATCATCGTCGTCGCCATCAGCATCATCATCATGAGCATCGACAGCATCACCATCAGCATCATCAGAAAGGATCATCGTCATTACAACCACCATCGTCACAACCACCATCATCGTCATCATCATCAGCATCATCATTATCAGCGGCAGCAGCATATACATCATCATCCGCAGCAGCTACATAATCGTCATCAACCACAAAAACAACAAGAACCACATCATTATCATCAGCATCATCATCATCAGCTGCAGCAGCATCATCATCATCATGCCACCACACGCCCTTCCCGCCTTCAGAGCGGGAACCGACTGACCCAGAGCCCATGGTTACCAAGCCGGAGGGAGGGAGGGTGGTTGGGAGGGAGGGAGGGGGAGTGAGAGAGAGAGGGCCGGAGGGAGTGAGGAAAGAGAGGGAGGGAGAGGGGAGAGATGGATGGGTGGAGGGAGGGAAAAGAGAGAGAGAGAGGAGAGGGACAAAGGGAAGGGTGAAAGGGCGAGAGGAGGGAGAGATGGATGGGTGGATGAAGGGAGGGAAGGAGAGAGGGAAGCTGCGCAGGAGGCCCCTTTTTTGGCGACCTCTGCGCGAGCGCGCGCGCGCGCCGCACAATGGAGAGCCCTCAGGCCCTCAGGTCTGCTGGCCGACCTTGGTCGGCCACAGGGCCTGGCACAGACTCGGAGTCGCCGCCGCCGTCGTCGCTGTCGCCGTCATTGTCCCATAACCGAAATACGCTCAGAGGCGGACGGCCCCAAGACCCCTCCCAGAGTCCATCCGGACCGCCGTCACCGCCGCCGTCGTCGTTGTCGTCGTCGTCGTGTCGTCGTCGTTGTCGCTGTCGTCGTCGTCGTCGTCGTCGCCGCCGCCGCCGCCACCGCCGTCGTCGTCGTCGCCGTCGCCGTCATCGTCGCCGTCGCCGCCGCCGACGCCGCCGTCGTTGTCGTCGTCGTTGCTGTCGTCGCCGTCGTCATCATCGTCATCATCATCAGCAGCATCATCATCCTCCTCCTCCCTCCTCGTCGTCGCCGTCGTCGATCGTCGCCCCTTGACCGAGATCCGCCCAGAGCCAGCCCCTGGACCCCTCCCAGGGCTGCCGCCGCCGCCGTCGCCGCAGCCGCCGCTGGCGTTGTTGTCATCGGTATCGCAGTCGTGCCCTAATCAAGAGACATCCCAGCAGCCCTTTAGGGCGTGAGTGGTTCAGCGAATGTCCTCTTCCAAACCCCTTCTCTCTCTTCCCCCTCGGGTAGGGGTCATGACTGTTCCCTATTAACAAACACCCCTTCCCCCAGGCGACCGGCAGCCAACCAGGAACAATGACAAACCCCCCAACCAGCCCTTTCGAAAAACAACGCCGATACACACTCCAATATCTTGAGTCATGCTCGTGGGCCCCGCGAGCATTTTGTACGGTTTTTGCGACAGGGACGGCGGGGGGGGATCATATTGCCTGCCGTGCGCAGGCCCACCATCCGTGCCCAAAAAGAACACAAAGCGCATTTCACAGCTGAATCTGGATCATGCATGGCCACCCCGCGGTCACTTTGCATTGGTTTTTGACAAGGGCGGCGGGGGTGGTGGCATATTGCCTGCTGTGTGCAGGCCCATCAGACACCATGATGGCCACCCCGCCGCGATTGCACATTGGCTTTCGACAAAGACGGTGGGGGCCGACATGTTTCCCGCTGTGTGGTGTCACGTGCGCGGGCGCATCTGGCACACTCTGCGCGTGCCCCCAACGTGGCGCCCCTGGCGCAGCTAAAGCGGACAGCACACACATGGCTCTCATGGAGCACGTGGCGCATCTGGCGCGCCATGCGTGCCTGGCACGCTTGGGCCCCAGGGGTGCCTGGCGCACCTGGCGCGCGTGGCGCGCCTGGCACGCATGACGCACCTCGCCCCAGCATCGCGCACATGGGGGTTGTTGCTGGTTCCCAGTAGCTGGCCATCCATAGACGACCGCTGAACACGCTGAGGCTGGGGTGCCACTTATGTGTTGGGAGGGCGGGTGGGAGTGAGCGGGACGGCTTGCAGGCGGGGAGGGTGCCTTGACCCCTCCCCCTACCCTCTGCCCCTGGGTCTGGATGAGGCCTTTCGCGAGGTGTCAGGGGGTCATTTTGGGCCTCGGCGAGAAAACAAAATCATTGATTGTACGTAGGTGTTGGCCACAGTTTGGCCTCCTCAGGGAGGGACCCTCCTCCTTTGATCGACCTCCTCCAAGATGGCCCCAAGATGGCCTCCAAGGCTCCCAAGGGTACCCCAACATGGCCCCTAGAGGTGCCCAGGAGGCCCTAAGAAGCCCCAAAGAGGTCCCCGAAAGGCACCCTATAAAAGGCTTCCCAGAGACCCCCAAGACGCCCCAAGAGGCCCCCAGCGGCACCCAAGACGCCCCAAGAGGCCCCCCGGACTGTCAAGAGAACCCCAAGATGCCCCAAGGGGACTCCAAGAAGCTTTCGAAAGAAATCCTAAAAGACTCCGAGAGGCACCCAAGAGGCCTCTGGCCTTTCTGGTCGCCCTCCTCCTCCTCCTCCTTCTTCTCCTCCTCCTCCTCCTCCTCTTCCTTCTCCTCCTACTCCTCCTCCTCGTCCTCCTCATCCGCCTGGTCCTCCTCTTTCCTCCTCCCTTCTCCCACTCACCCTCTCCCTCCTCCTCCTCCTCCTCCTCCTCCTCCTCCTCCTCCTCCTCCTCCTCCCCCTCCACCTCCTCCACCTCCTCCTCCTCTTCCTCCACCTCCTCCTCCTGCCCCCCTTCATCATCAGCAGCAGCAGCAGCAGCAGCACCACCACCACACCACCACCACCACCACCACCACCACCACATCATCATCATCATCATCATCATCATCATCATCATCATCATCATCATCATCATCATCATCATCATCATCATCATCATCATCATCATCATCATCATCATCATCATCATCATCATCATCATCATCATCATCATCATCATCATCATCATCATCTGCAGCAGCATCATCATCAGCAGCATCATCATCATCTTCATCATCATCATCATCATCAGCAGCAGCATCATCAGCATCAGCATCATCATCATCAGCAGCAGCATCATCATCAGCATCAGCATCATCAACATCATCCTCAGCATCATCATCGTCATCGTTATCAGCATCAGCATCAGCATCAGCGTCAGCATCAGCATCAGCATCAGCATCGTTACCATCATCATCAGCATCTTCATCAGCATCAGCATCGTCATCATCAGCAGCACCATCATCCATCAGCATAGTCGTCATCAGCATCATCAGCATCATCAGCATCAGCATCATCATCATCAGCAGCATCAGCATCAGCATCTTCATCATCATCACAATCATCATCATCATCATCATCATCATCATCATCATCATAATCATCATCAGCAGCAGCATAATCATCATCATCAGCAGCATCATCATCATGGTCATGATCCTCCTCCATCCTCCCCATCTTGGGCTATGACGTCTTACCCATCCCTTTATTTCACTGCATGCTCCTCCACATCCCCGATCAGAGCAACTCGCCTGGGCGTCGTTTCTGGATGGGCTGGTGGGGTTGCGCGCAGCTAGAATCTGCTCATGAGGGGGAATATTGGAGGGACCAGCTCAAGGGGGGAAACATCGAGCTGGAATCGGCGATACATCGCCGCACGTTCCTGGGTGGGGTGGCCTATCGGGCCTCTATCGGCGATGAATGGGGGATTTGGTGTCGATGCATTCCCCCCCCTGAGCCTATCCCCACAATGATCCTCGTCGCCTCGTCGCCTGGTCTTCGGGCTATAACTCGGCTCTCCAGCGGCCGTTCGGGACGATCCAGGCACCCCCGGAACGCTCTCGGCGAGGTGCAGCCGCTGAAGGCACCCCGAGGCCGAAAACCGCCGAGAACGGACGAAAACGCCCGAAAACCTCGAACCTCGAGGCCCCCCTGAGCCTACAGCGGAGGCCAGTCCACAAGAAACCTTCCACAAGAAACCCAACCCTGAGACCTCAGGACGTCCATTGACTTTTGGTGTGGGCAAGTCACGCTTTCCATCGCAGAACCATCGAAATCTGAGAAAACCCAGGGCACCCTAGAGGCGAGCAGGGTGTTGCTTGGCATGGGCCCCCAATGTATCCCCCCCTTGTCGCTGCCCCCGGCCGCTGCCAGGGAGCGCAGGGACGACCCACGGGGCCCGTCCAGGGGCCCCATCTCCTGGCCCGGGTCTCGCAAAGGCTTGTGCCTGGCCGTGAGCATGGAGGTGGGCCCCCGAAGGTCAAGAAGAGGAGGAGGAGGAGGAGGAGGAGGAGGAGGAGGAGGAGGAGGAGGAGGAGGAGGAGGAGGAGAAGGAGGAGGAGGAGGAGGAGGGAGGGAGGGAGGGGAGGGAGGGAGGGAGGGAGGGAGGAGGAGGAAGAGGAGGAGGAGGGTGCAGGGAGGAAGAGGACGAGGGGGATACCAAGAGACAGAGGACGAGGAGAAGTAGGAGGGCGTAGGAAGACGACGAAGTGTAAGATGAGGAGAAAGAAGAAAAGAGGGAAGAAGTGGAGGATGAGGATGAGGACGAGGAACGGGAGGAAGAGAGGAAGAGGACAAGCTAGGTGCGCTCGCGCCATATCTGACGTCCTACCCGTCCCTTCATACCTTACAATTGCGTGTTGCCCCGTTCTATTCGAGCAGTCGGATGTCAAAGAGGACAACGGCCCCCCAAGGGTATGCGATGCAAAGCATGGCATACCATGGCGTAGGAGAGCACGGCAGAGCGTGGCATGGCATAGCATGGTATGGCATTGCGCAGCCCGGCATTGAAAATCACAGAATTGCAGAGCAAAGTATGGAATCGCAGAAGAGGGGCACATGACACGGCATTGAATTGCATGTCATGGCTGCGCGAACGGTGCGGCCAGACAATAATGCTAGAGGGCCGACAGGTTGGAGATGATGCTGGTGCTGCAGCGAACGCCACATGTTTTAGCACCGACCACGCGAAAATGAGGCCAGCGCTGCCGCGGGAGCACGATTTTGAAGGAGCAGCGCTGCAGCAGGAGCACCGTTTGGAAAGACCGAAAACGAGCCGATAGGAGAGGCACCTAAGAAAGACCGACGTTTGGAATCATGTGCCAAAAAACAATATGCGGAAAGGGCGGAACATCTTCCGCACAGAGGCAGGGGGAAGAGGAAAGCAGTATTCATAATGTGTGTAATTGCGATGAGGCGGAGGAAGAGTCGCCGCCGCTGTCGTCGCCGTCGCTGCCGTCGCCGCCGCCGCCGCCGTCGTCCAGGCCTGCCCGGGAGCGCGTTCTGAGCAGGATTCCTAAGCGGATCCCGCCGCGGTGACGAGGGACCCCGCAGGAAGAAGAGGCAAGGCGAAAAGCGGCAACACAACCCCTCGTCCCCTCGACGATGGCGAGGCACGGGACTGGTGAAAAACACTGAATCCTGCGCCACCGCTGCCGCTCCCGAGATCCTCCCACACGACCTCCCCCCACGGGCGCGCTCTGACCGCGATCCCGAGGCCAACCTGGCGGCGCCGACGAGTAGCCCCGTGATCGAGGTCGTCGTCGTCGTCGTCGGCGTCGGCGTCGGCGTCGGCGTCGGCGTCGTCGTCGGCGTCGGCGTCGGCGTCGGCGTCGGCGTCGGCGTCGGCGTCGGCGTCGGCGTCGGCGTCGTCCTCGTCGTCGGCGTTGTCGCCGTCGTCTTAGTCATCCATCCATGTCGTCGCCGTCGTCGTCGTCCTCGTCGTCGTCCTCGTCGTCGTCGTCGTCGTCGGTCGTCGTCGTCGTCGGCGTCGGCGTCGGCGTCGTCGTCGGCGTCGGCGTCGGCGTCGGCGTCCGCGTCGGCGTCGGCGTCGGCGTAGGCGTCGGCGTCAGCGTCGGCGTCGGCGTCGTCGCCGTCGTCTTAGTCGTCCATGTAGACGCCGTCGTCGTCGTCCTCGTCGTCGTCCTCGTCGTCGTCGTTGTCGGTCGTCGTCGTCGTCGGCGTCGGCGTCGTCGTCGGCATAGTCCTCGTCGTCGTAGTCGTCCTTGTCGTCGGCGTCGTCGTCGTGGTCGTCGTCCTCGTCGTCGTCGTCGTCGGTCGTGGTCGTCGGCGTCGTCAGCGTCGGCGTCGGCGTCGGCATCGGCGTCGGCGTCGGCGTCGGCGTCGGCGTCATCGACGTCGGCGTCGGCGACGTCGTCGTCGTCGCCGGCATTGTCCTCGTCGTCGTAGTCGTCCTTGTCGTCGCCGTCGTCGTCGTCCTCGTCGTCATCCTCGTCGTCGTCGTCGTCGTCGGCGACGGCGGCGGCGTCGGCGTCGTCGTCGGCGTCGGCGTCGGCGTCGGCGTCGGCATCGGCGTCGGCGTCGGCGTCGGCGTCTCGTCGCGTCGGCGTCGGCGTCGGCGTCGCGTCGGCGTCGGCGTCGGCGTCGTCGTGCGTCGGCGTCGGCGTCGGCGTCGACGTCGGCGTCGGCGTCGGCATTGTCGTCGGCGTCGTCGTCCTCGTCGTCGTAGTCGTCCTTGTCGTCGCCGTCGTCGTCGTCCTCGTCGACGTCCTCGCCGCCATCGTCGTCGGTCGTCGGCGTCGGCGTCGTAGTCGGCGTCGGCGTCGGCGTCGGCGTCGGCGTCGGCGTGCGTCGGCGTCGGCGTCGGCGTCGTAGTCGGCGTTGGCGTCGGCGTCGGCGTCGTCTTCGGCGTCGTCGTCGTCCTCGTCGTCGTAGTCGTCCTTGTCATCGCCGCCGTCGTCGTTCTCGTCGACGTCCTCGTCGACATCGTCATCGGCGTCGGCGTCGTCGTCGTCGTCGGCGTCAGCGTCGGCGTCGGCGTCGGCGTCGGCGTCGGCGTCGGCGACGGCGTCGGCGTCGGCGTCGGTGTCGGCGTCGGCTTCGGCGTCGGCGTCGGCGTCGGCGGTGGCATCGGCGTCGTCGTCGTCGGCGTCGTCCTCGTCGTAGTAGGCATCCTTGTCAACGCCGTCGTCGTCGTCCTCGTCGTCGTCCTCGTTGTCGTCGTCGCCGTCGGTCGTCGTCGTCGTCGTCGTCGTCGTCGTCGTCGTCGTCGTCGGCGTCGGCATCGGCGTCGGCGTCGGCGTCGGCGTTATCGTCGGCATCGGCGTCGGCGTCGGTGTCGGCGTGCGTCGGCGTCGGCGTCGGCGTCGGCGTCGGCGTCGGCGTCGTCGGCGTCGTCGTCGTCGTCCTCGTCGTCGTAGTCGACCTTGTCGTCGCCGCCGTCGTCGTCCTCGTCGACGTCCTCGTCGACGTCCTCGTCGTCGGTCGTCGGCGGCGTCGTCGTCGTCGTCGTGATCTTCGTCATCGTCGTCGGCGTCGGTGTCGGCGTCGGCGTCGGCGTCGGCGTCGGCGTCGGCGTGCGTCGGCGTCGGCGTCAGCGTCGGCGTCGTCGTCGTCGGCGTCTCCTCATCGTCGTAGTCGTCCTTGTCGTCGCCGTCGTCGTCGCCCTCGTCGTCGTCGTCGGCGTCGGTCGTCATCGCGTCGGCGTCGGCGTCGTCGGCGTCGGCGTCGGCGTCGGCGTCGGCGTGTGTCGGCGTCGGCGTCGGCGACGGCGTCGGCGTCGACGACGTCGTCGTCGTCGGCGCCGCCCTCGTCGTCGTAGTCGTCCTTGTCGTCGCCGTCGTCGTCGTCCTCGTCGTCGTCCTCATCGGTCGTCGTCGGTCGTCGTCGTCGTCGTCGACGTCGGCGTCGACGTCGTGGTCGGCGTCGGCGACGGCGTCGGCGTCGGCGTCGGCGTCGGCATCGGCGTCGGCGTGGGCGTCGTCGTCGGCGTCGTCCTCGTCGTCGTAGTCATCCTCGTCGTGGCCGTCGTGGTCGTCCTCGTCGTCGCCCTCGTCGTCGGCGTCGGCGACGGCGTGCGTCGGCGTCAGCGTCGGCGTCGGCGTCGTCGGCGTCGTCGTCGGCGTCGTCCTCGTCGTCGTCGTCGCCGTCGTCGTCGTCGTCGTCGGCGTCCTCGTCGGCGTCGTCGGCGGGGTCGTCGGTCGTCGTCGTCGGCGTCGGCGTCGGCGTCGGCGTCGGCGTCGGCGTCGGCGTCCTTGTCGTCGCCGTCGTCGTCGTCGGCGTCGGCGTCGGCATCGTCGGCGTCGGCGTCCTCGTCGTCGTAGTCGTCCCTGTCGCCGCCGTCGTCGTCGTCGTCGTCGTGTTTCGTCGTCCCGTCGTCGTCGTCGTCGTCGTCGTCGTCGCGTCGTCGTCGTCGTCGTCGCGTCGGCGTCGGCGTCGGCGTCGGCGTCGGCGTCGGCGTCGGCGTCGGCGTCGGCGTCGGCGTCGGCGGCGTCGGCGTCGGCGTCGGCGTCGTCGCCGTCGGCGTCGACCTCGTGTCGTAGCCGTCGTCGTCCGTCGTCCTCGTCGTCGTCGTCGTCCGTCGTCGTCGGTCTCGTCCTCATCGGCGTCGGTCGTCGTCGTCGTCGGCGTCGGCGTCGGCGTCGGCGTCGGCGGCGTCGGCGTCGGCGTCGGCGTCGGCGTCGGTGTCGGCGTGCGCCGGCGTCGGCGTCGGCGTCGGCGTCGGCGTCGGCGTCGTCGTCGGCCTCGTCCTCGTCGTCGTAGTCGTCCTCGTCGTCGCCGCCGTGGTCGTCCTCGTCGTCGCCTTCGTCGTCGTCGTCGGTCGTCGTCGCCGGCGTCGTCGTCCTCGTCGTCGACTTCGTCGTCGTCGGCATCGGTCGTCATCGGCATCGTCGTCGTCGTCGGCGTCGGCGACGGCGTCGGCGTCGGCGTCGGCGTCGGCGTCGGCGTCGGCGTCGGCGTCGGCGTCGGCGTCGTCGTCGGCCTCGTCCTCGTCGTCGTCGTCGTCCTTGGTCGTCGTCGTCCTCGTCGTCGTACTCGTCCTTGTCGTCGTCGTCGTCCTCGGCATCGTCCTCGTCGTCGTACTCGTCGGTCGTCATCGTCGTCGTCGTCGACGTCGGCGTGCGTCGTCGTCGGCGTCGGCGTCGGCGTCGTCGTCGTCGGCGTCGTCCTCGTCGTCGTCGTCGGTGGTCTTGGTCCTCGTCGTCGTACTCGTCCTTGTCGTCGTCGTCATCGTCGTCGTCCTCGTCGTCGTACTCGTCGGTCGTCGTCCTCGTCGTCGTCCTCGTCGTCGTCCTCGTCGTCGTACTCGTCCTTGTCGTCGTCGTCCTCGTCGTCGTCCTCGTCGTCGTACTCGTCGGTCGCCGTCGTCGTCGGCGTCGGCGTCGGCGTCGGCGTCGGCGTCGGCGTCGGCGTCGGCGTCGGCGTCGGCGTCGGCGTCGGCCCGCATCGTCGTCGTCGTCGGCGTCGTCCTCGTCGTCGTCGTCGTTCTTGTCGTCGTCGTCGTCGGCGTCGTCGTCCTCGTCGTCGTCGTCGGTCGTCGTCGGCGTCGGCGTCGGCGTCGTCGCCGTCGGCGTCGGCGTCGGCGTCGGAATCGGCGTCGACGTCGGCGTCGAGGAGGCGTTGGCGTCGGCGTCGGCGTCGGCGTCGTCGTCGTCGGCGTCGTCCTCGTAGTCGCGTCGTCGTCCTCGTCGTCGTAGTCGTCTTTCGTCGTCGTCCGTCGTCATCGTCGTCGTCGCGTTCGGCGTCGGCGTCGGCGTCGGCGTCGGCGTCGGCGTCGGCGTCGGCGTCGGCGTCGGCGTCGGCGTCGCGTCGTCGGCGTCGGCGTCGGGCGTCGGCGTCGGCGTCGGCGTCAGCGTCGGGCGTCGGCGTCGGCGTCGGCGTCCGTCGTCGTCGTCGTCGGCGTCGTCCTCGTCGTCGTAGTCGTCCTTGTAATCGTCGTCGTCCTCGTCGTCGTCGTCGTCGGTCGTAGTCGTCGTCGTCGGCGTCGGCGTGTCGGCGTCGGCGTCGGCGTCGGCGTCGGAATCGGCGTCGACCTCGGCGTCGAGGAGGCGTTGGCGTCGGCGTCGGCGTCGGCGTCGTCGTCGTCGGCGTCGTCCTCGTCGTCGTAGTCGTCGTCGTCATCGTCGTCGTCCTCGTCGTCGTCGTCGTCGGTCGTAGTCGTCGTCGTCGGCGTCGTCGTCGGCGTCGTCGTGGGCGTCGGCGTCGGCGTCGGCGTCGGCGTCGGCGTCGGCGTCGGCGTCAGCGTCGTCGTCGTCGTCGTCGGCGTCGTCCTCGTCACCGTCGTCCTGGTCGTCGTCGTCGTCATCGTCGTCGTCGGCGGCGTCGTCATCGGCGTCGGCGTCGGCGTCGGTGTCGGCGTCGGCGTCGGCGTCAGCGTCGGCGTCGTCGTCGTCGGCGGCGTCGTCCTCGTCGTCGTAGTCGTCCTTGTCGTCGTCGTCGTCGTCGTTGTCGTCGTCGTCGGCGTCGGCGTCGGCGTCGGCGTGCGTCGGCGTCGGCGTCGGCGTCGAGAGGGCCTGGCACGGGTCGAGGCCCGGCACCTCCTCGGGCATGGCACCGACGTCGGCCAGCGCCTGCCGCGCCTCCGCCGCCAGGGGGTGCTGCGGCAACATGCCGACGGAGTCCGCCTCCTTCCAG
>CAUYUJ010015234.1:204927-209927 GCA_963575745.1 Prorocentrum cordatum
CGCGCCCTTCTCGGTGACGGAGGAGGCTTGGCTGGCGGCTCTGGCGGCGCTCCCCCCAGGCCCCTGGGCCCCCCAGCTCCACGGTGCGTCCCTCTACGGAGGCGCGGACCCGTGGCACGGCGAGCCCCTCTGCGGAGGCGTGGACCCGTGGCCGCTCGGTGAGCCCCTCCCTTGCGGAGGCGTGGACCCGAGCCTTGGCGGCTGGGAGGCCCCTGCCTCGGGATGCGCTGCGGCTGCTACTGATGCTGCCCATCTGGCCAGAGACGTGCATTCCTCTGGGATGGGCACATGCGCGACACAGATGTTGAGTTCTTCTTCACAGAGGTATGTTCGTCGCCATGCTGCTGGATCTGGGAAATCGCCCCAGGAGGCACGCACTGCTCGCCCCTTCGCCGTAAGGCACACTGGGGTTGAGGGTACCGACCTCCTGGGGTCTGACAGTCAGAACGCGGCACGTGTGCCTACCACCATGGACTTGGACTACGACATCTTCCAGGAGGTGGATTGCTCTCAGGATCTGTTATGTGATGATTATGACCCGCCTTCGCGCCAGGCGCCACCGTGTGCTGCTCCTTTTTACTGGACCTGTCTGCCAAGATGGTCAAGCTGTCTTCCATCAGGATGTTCCAGCTGTTCCAGAGCAGCATCAAGGCACTAGTTTGGGGAAGGCTGCTGGGCCATTCCATGGGCTTCCTGGGCCTTGTGTGTCAACCGTGAGTGGCCCTACGGTCGTCCCCAGCATCGAGGACCAAGCCAGGCTTCATGCGCGTGCTCAGGCTTGGCGTGCGCAAGCTTGGCAATGCCGTCCTCGTGGTGCGCTACCTGCGGTGCATCCTCCTGACTACCGCATCCTGCAGTGGCGTACTGAAGAGCATGAGCGGATTTCTGATGAGTATGCCTGCTGGGTCTCGACCTCGGAGCAGGCCATCCTGGCCACCGAGGGCCTGGGCGCAACAGCTCGACGTGCTCGTGTGGGTCGCGCTGCTGGACCTGCGGTGAAGTGGTCTCGTCTTCGCGCCACTCCTGGACGCACCCACATGAAGAACAGCTTTGCAGAGTGGTGGGGCATCACCACGGCTCTTCTGGTTCATTATCGCGCTCTCGCTCGCAACGGTGTTGATCCCAGCCAGGCCAGTGACTGTCTGTCCCAACTTCGGCGGCACCTGCAGAGTTTGGACATGCAGCAGAAGGGCGCCTACTTCGGCAAGAAGACCACGCTTGAGTTGGCTGAGGCGTGGGTTGCGGATGCTGACATCCTGGGGGAGCAGGAGGATGGCGCGCTGGACCATTTCGCGCAGTTGGCTCAGCGCTGGTCGGACTGGGCCTCGTCACGGGCAATGACGGCCCCCAGGGCGAACTGCATGGCTTGGGCGCGCGAGCAGTGGCGCATCAAGCCAGGCTTAGTGCATCGTCACGCCAGGTCAGATCCTCCACCTGAATGGGAGGGTGCTGGCCCCGACGGCTGCCCCACCAGCCACCCTCAGCTCCTGTTGGAGGGCAAGCGCCAGCATTGGTCTGGGGTCTGGCGCGAGCAGGTGGACACGCAAGAGGACCTCCACTACTGGCTGGACCAGCTGCACTCAGACGCCTTGGAGGAAGCGTTGCCGCCCTTTGAGCTTGACCAGCTCACCTCCACCCTGCGGGCCATGCCATCGAGCAAGGCTCAGGGAGTCGATGCGCTAGGACCGAACGATGTGCTGCGACTTCCAGATGTTGGGCGCCGTGCGCTGGTGAACCTCTTGAATGATATTGAACTTCCAGGGGCGTGGCCTGAAAAGCTGATGACAGTGCTCGGAGCTTCCATTCCAAAGGAGGCGGGTGGCCACCGAGTTCTCGGTCTGATGCCCCACACGGCCAAGCTGTGGAGCAGGATGCGCTCAGCGCCGTCTTACTCTTGGACGGAAAAGCAGGGGGCCTTCTGGGACACGGCGATTGCGGGGTCCTCAGCCTTGCGCGCGGCGCTGGCTAGGGCCACCTTGGACGAATGTGCTCGCGAGCTTGGCGTTTCATACGCCACGCTCTTTCTCGATTTGCAGAAGGTCTACGCCTCGATCAGTTTCGTGCTGTTGATGAAGGCTAGTCGTTCTCTTCATTATCCTGCCATCATCACAGTCCTGGAGGTTGGCATGCATGCTGCACCTCGCCCCATCAAGCGGGGTGTTTTGGTCAGCTCTGCCCTGGAGCCTGGCAAGTCCATTGTCGCTGGCTCCCCGCGCGGGGTGGACATGGCCAAGGTTATGCTGCGTGGCCTCCTTCAGGAGGCCCACGTGGTGCGCCCACGTGCAGGGCTGTGGACCTTCATTGACGACACTGTCTGCAGGACGGAGGGTGCTCGAGCCACGGTGATTGGAGATATGAAGTCGGCCGCTCAGTCCCTGGCTCAGTCGTTCAAGGACAACCGTCTGACGATCCCCGGCAAGACTAAGTTGGTTGCCAGCGATGATGCGCTGGGCTCGTCTCTGGTTACCTCCCTGAAGAGCATGGGCATCCCCGTCACCCACACCCTGTCCGCTGTCGACCTGGGAGTTGACGCAGCTGGTGCTCGACGTCGGGCTCGACCTAAGTTTCGTTCTCGGGTGGCTAGGGCATCTGCGCGCCAGGGCAAGATCCAGAAGCTGCGGCGGCTTGCTGGAAGCCACAAGGTGGCGCGTGGCCTCTGGCGGGCAGGGGCGCTACCTTCTGCGACTTATGGCCATCAGGCTCATGGAGTGCCGCCCTCATTGATGACTAAGTTGCGCAGGCAAGCATCGGTCTCGATCGCTGGCCACAAGAGGGGCCGCTGCTTGCAGACTGTCTTGCAGGCTACTCTTGGCTCAAGCGACCCCTCCTTGCAGCTTCGACGTGACGTTCTTACTGAATGGTTTCGGATGTGGATTGCGCACCCGTACGTGCATGCACGCATTGCTCGTGTCTGGCCTCGCGTTCGCGCTGGACTGGGTGATCGCGTCCGCTGGCGGGGAATCCGAGGGCCCACTGCTGCCCCCCAAGCTACCTTGATGCAGGTTGGCCGGGAGCCCTTGGAAGCCACCCGTTGGCGTCGCGCAGGCGCCGAGGGGCCAGAGGACTACACTTTCCTCTCTTTCGGCGAGGCTGGCTACAGTGACACCGTCTTGGAGGATTTCAGCGAGCTCTTGGCGGACTTTGAGCATGACTGCCGCGCTGCTGCCCGGCGCTTGGCTGCCAAGCATCCTGATGGTGAACAGCTCGCTGACGGAGCAGATCTGCATGGGATACAGCGTGAATTGGATGCCTTCGCCAAGAAGGGCGCCATTGACATGCGGGGTGCGACGGTCTCGGTCACAGCAGGAGGCCAGTGGACGCAGCAGAGGCAGCACGAGGCAGGGCACCAGGTCGATCGCCTGCGTCCTCGCTGCAGAGCTGCCCCAGAGACGCTGCGCCACCGCATCTGGGAGTGTTCCAAAAATTGCTCTCGTTCTGATTACACATCCACTGATGCGCTCATCCCTCAGGCGTTGGCGAATGCAGATTCTGACCCATCCTTGTGGCTGAGGGGCGCGCCCTCGACCAGTCTCACTGCGCCTCGTTTCCAGGAGTGCCCTGGCTTGTCGGACCCCATTTTCCTCGGCCAGTGCTTGCTGAAGGAGCTATCGGCCCTTGCGGGGCACCCCCCCCTTTACCTGTTTGGGGATGGTTCAGGGGGCGAGCACAGCTCAGACGATCGTCGGAGACGCTGCGGGGCAGCTGTGGTGGTCATGCGTCGCGCCTTGGACGGGGACCCTTCTGGCGCTATGTGGCTCCCCGTCTGCGGTGTGGATGCCTGTCTCCCTGGACGACGTCAGACTGTGCCCTGATCAGAGCTGCTTGCACTGGCCTTGGGACTCGAGAGTTCGTCTGGTGATATTGCTTACGCTTGCGATTGCAAGCCTGCGGTTGATGGCTGGAGGTCGGGCCGTGCTGCACGTCCCTTTGGCCGCAATGCGGACATTTGGGCTAGGGCGCAGCAGGCTGCCAAAAATCGTGGCCCTGGGTCCGTGGATGTTGTCTGGAGAGCTTCCCACCTTGAAGCTGAGCCTGAGCGTATCACCTCCCCGTTTCAAGCCTTCCTCTCTCACGGCAATGCGCGCGCTGATATCTGGGCGGGGTGGGCGGCGAGGAGGGGGTGGGACACGTCTGTCAGACACCCGATTCCGTTTACGGATCGATGGGACGTCACTGCCATGCTCGTACGCAGAAGGGCTCGGCGCGCTCTGATTGATAGCGTTGCGGTGGCTCCCGAATTCGGCCCCAGGGCGCCCAGGCCCAGGACCCAGGTCAAGTCCAAGCTGGCCAGGGCCTTGGACTCCTCGTCGCACCGCCTGCCGCAGTGCAGGCATCGTTGGATGTGCTCTGGCTGTTTGCAGATTGTGCCACGGACGAAGCTCTTGGAGTTTGCGGCCACATTTTGCCCTTCGGCTGCTGGGCCTGTTCCTCCTTCCTCCGCCTCGGCCCACAGTGAGCGCTCCCTCGGTGACGGATTCCTGGCGGTGAGCGGGGCGTCCGAGGTTGGAGGCGTGGCCCTGCATCCTTCTCATGCTCTTCTTCGGGAGTGGTCCCGATACGGTCTCAAGTTCTGTGCTGTGTGCGGGTTCACGGCTGCGGTTGACGGTCGTAACCTGGCCAACCCGTGCGCTGCCCCCACCCGCAAGGGGAGAGAGAATTTGAGCCGCCTGGCGAAGGGCCTTTACCCGTCGTATCGTGGGCCCCCCTCTTCGCTCGTGGTCGCTGAGATCCATGCTCATTCTGCGAGAGCCCAGGCTGCCCCTCGGCCCGCTGTTGTTGAGCCAGTGCACGTCCCCTTGGACGAGTATATCAGGTTTGCTACTCGTGGGCGATTCGGAACCCCCACCCGTGGGCGATTCGTGTGAATTCGTTTGTCGCCCTGAGTTTGAGTGTGCCCCCTGTACCCCACCTGTGGGCGTGGGGAGGATCGGAGGAGTCGAGGATGTGGCTTGGGGTAAGGGGTCGGGGGCGGGCGGCGCCCTCGGTCGCGGCGGCTGGAG
>CAUYUJ010015234.1:212427-219927 GCA_963575745.1 Prorocentrum cordatum
TCGCGGGATGGGTCGCGGGTGGGTCGCGGGTGGGTCGCGGGGTGGGTCGCGGGGTGGGTCGCGGGTGGGTCGCGGGTGGGTCGCGGGTGGGTCGCGGGGTGGATCGCGGGTGGGTCGCGGGCCAGGTCGCGGGGGGGGCGACGCCAAATAACAACAGCAGCAGCAACAACAGCAGCAGCAACAGCCACAACAACAACAATCATTGTAAGATTGATCGCTCTTACTGTCACGCGTGTCAAAAACAACAACCACAACAACAACAACAACAACAACAACAACAACAACAACAACAGCAACAGCAACAGCAACAGCAACAGCAACAACAACAACAACAACAACAACAACAACAACAACAACAACAACAACAACAACAACAACAACAACAACAACAACGAACGAACGAACAAACGAACGAACCAACGAACCAACGAACCAACAAACATACAAACAAACAAAAACAACAAAAACAAAAGCAAAAACAGCGAGAACAACCAACAGACAAACAAACAAACAAACAAACAAACAGACAGACAGACAGACAGACAGGCAGACAGACAGACAAACAGACAAACAGACAAACTAACAAAGCAACAGCAAACAAACAAACCACAGCAAGAATCCGCAGCGCGGAATCCCACTTTAGCCACGCACCCAAGGACAGTGAATGACCGTTCGGCGACGCCGATGTCGCTCCGCTCCGCTGGGCGGGAGGTCAGCAAACGCTCGGGACGTTGGCGCTGGGGGGCTGGGAAATGGATGGCGTGTTGCGCCAGAGCGCGGTGGGCCAAACCGGCGGAGCGACACGCCATCAAAAGGCTCCCAACCGCAACTACAAATTACCTGTTCCTGTTCGGGAACGGCGAGGGCTGGAAACCAACCAGCGGGTGGCCGTTTAGGAGGCGATGAACGCCTGGCCGAGCTACCAAATGCCTGGGGTGTCTCTGAAGGCCAGGGGTCGCCGGACGGATTCGATGACATCGTGGAAAAGTAGGGTGGTTGGACGCCCAAGCGAACACAGAGTGCGCGAGATCGACGAGTGGTTTGGGGGGGGGAGCTGCGGTGGACGCAGGCAGGCAGCCCGAGATGAACCAGAACTTAGAAATGTGAGGATTTTGTTCCCCCCTCCCTCAGCCAGACCGAGATGCGCCTGGGGAACACCCACGAGGCTGGCGCTCTTCATCTGAGCATAGTTTCACAGGGATCCCCACGGGCGTGGCCTGGGCCCCACTGGTCGACTTAATCCCCCTAGACGGGGATAGAGGCTGTTCCCTTCGAGCTTCGAGGGGCACATCACCAACTGAGGAGGTGGGATGGTGGGGATCGGAATGGGGATGGGGATAGGGATCGGCTAAACGATACTGAATCCAGGTCCGCGCCCGGATCACTGCACCGACCTTGCAGACGTACTGCAGCGGATTTTCGCGTGGATTTCTGTCAATGCAAAACCCCGGCACGGCGAGCGAAAAACGAAGTGAACTTCGCGTGGATGTTCTGTTATCTTCCTCCCTGGCCCAAAAAAAAGTCCGCACGAGATTCACTTCGAAATCCGGAACGAAGCTCTCCAGGACAATCGGGGCCCATTCCATGGTCCGAACGAAATCCGGTCCGCGATGTTGGCGCCATGACCCGTAATGCCCATAACAGGGGATATGTCGACCCCTATCCCAGGCTTCTTGCTGGTTTCGAATGGACCAGAAACCTGGGGCCCAACCCCGGGATATAAGACGGGGGGCGCCCATCCCCGATGGGGGTGCGTCCGAGTAGTCAGTCCCCTTGGGGTGTATCCCCGGGTTTCCCCATCTTTCTGAGCGGCCAAACTTTTGGCTCGGGCGAAGAGACCTGTGCACACGCACCGATCCTGGCAAGGCCCATCCTTGACCCAGGATCGGTGCACATGCCTTCCTGGCCAAGGCAGGAGGGCGTATGCACCGATCCTGGGTCAAGGATGGGCCTTGCCAGGATCGGTGCATGTGCATAGGTCTCTTCGCCCGCATGGCGGCCTCGGGCCATTTCGGCACACCCCTCGCGCGCTTCGCAGCCCCATAGGTGCTCCACCGAAGGCCCCAGTGGCACAGTCCGCATGGGCGCGAATGGATGCAGAACGTCGAGTGTGTTTTTGACGTGTTCGGCGAAGCGCCCAGAGGGTGCCGTCAAAGTGCTCTTATGTGTTGAGTGGTCCCATGCATAGTTGCCTCGATTTGCGAATGGGTTGGTTTCTTCGCCAGGCTCATTTCTTTTCCATCGCGATTGCCTCAAACGCCACGCCCACGAGCGGAATTGAAGCGTCAAGCAGCGTAGCTTGGCTGTCCTACGAACGATGGTCTTTGTAAACTGTCGCTTTGCGGCAGCAGGCCAATACCGAGAGGAAGGAGGGAGGAAAAACAAGAGACACACTCTGTGTCCAGGGACGCTGGACGTCGATACAGGCGACCCCGCAGCACACACGGATGAGGAGGAGCGGCGGGAAAGACCAGCACTGAGGCAAGTGATCACAGTGCGAATGCGGGCCGATGCGAATTCCCCCGAACTCGTATCGGTGGCGCCGGGAGAACAGGGGGAGCAGAGGAGGTGGGCAAGGAGCAGCACGGCGAGCGGGTGAAGAGCCAATCATCTAGTTATGCTCCCCTCTGACTTCTGCAGACGGCCCCATCGCAGATGAAAGCGACCACGACGTCAGCGTATGCGGCCGGTGCATCTGGACAGCGCGGGCTCGGGACGACTCCCTGATCAGGGAGCGGCCGGCAAGACCCCGCGTTCCTCCGCCTCATGATATACCTTCTCCTTCACCTCCTCCTCCTACTCCTCTTCCTCTTCCTCTTCGCGGCCGCATGGTCAGGAATAGCGGCCAGGAAAAGCGGGCGTGCAAGTACAAGCCTGCATGCACCCAATAGCAACTATGCACAACGACTCCTCACCATCCTCCCTGTATTCCCCATCTCCCTCCCCCTCCTCCTTCTCCTCCCACCTCCCCCCTCCTCCAGAGGCATGGCCGTGCGGCCAGCCGCCTGCTGCTCCGAAGAGGCTATGTTTTTGTTTTCTCTCTCTCTCTCTCTATCTCTCTTTCTCTTTCTGAGAACTGGCTGGCTCTCGTCGCCGCTCCCCCCTCGAGACGAATGACAAGCTAGCCAACGCCAGACAGGACCGAGGCCGAGGCTGTCCTGCTAGGCGGCAAGAAGACCTGGGCTGCCCGGAGCACACCGCTCCGCACACGAGTCTGGTCCACCACCGCCCCCATGGCATTATCGGGGGAGATGGGAGGAGGGCGAACTGTTCCTCGACGCTCCCTACCAGTCCTCTCTGCACCAAGGCCGCAACCATGTTCGACCCCGGCACCACCAGGGCCCCGCGACACTATGTTTTCACTGTCCTCGCCTGAAGTGCTCAAAAACATGCGTAGAGACCAGCATACTGAACACTCGATGGTTGACCCTCGAATCCACATTGCTGAAGCTACCAAGTTTGTGCTTATCGACTAACATATAGGGCAAAAATCCACCCCCCTAATAACCACCCCGACAAGAGAGGCCGTTTAGTAAACGCACCCAAAGAGGGAATCGAACAGGGCAGGGCTGTTTAGTAAGCATCAGCACATACTGGAAGTGGCACTTCTTTGGAGGAAGATACAAGAGGAGAGAGAGAGAGAGAGAAAGAGAGAGAGAGAGAGAGCGTCGAGTTCCCAGAGCAACCCCAGCAGCATTGTAGGGCGGCCCGTGGCATAGGTTCGACTGCCCGAGCTCCTCTCTTGAGCCCCCCCGTGCCCTCGGGGGAGGGCCCCAGCTTCTGCACCCCGCGGGGTCGCCGAGACCTCCGCTCTCGCTTCCATGGCCGAAGACCGAAGAGGCAGGGGAAATCATCATACACACACACACACTGGGCAGTTACTGCTCCGGCGATGTGGCACTAGTAGGGCGAACAAGATGCAAGCTGGGCCGCGGTGCAGAGTAGAGGATGAGGGAGGAAGCCCGGCGCGTGCGGGAAGAGAGGAAGCCGGGCCCGCTCGGGCAAGTCCCAGCGGAGGCGGGGCGGGCGCCCGCGGGGGGGGCAAGTAGAGTCACACTCAGTCACTCGAATCACGCGCGCTTCGCGCGCGCTTAGGTTCTGGCGCAGGCCAGGGCGTGTCACGGCACGGTGGGTGAACGTCACGACGCCTCGCGGGGCTGACGACAGCCGTGCGTGATCTTTTCGCGTCGGCTCGTTCGTCTCTTCCCAAACCGCGTCGTCCAGCGCTTTTCTTCTCTGCTCGCTACATCACATCCTCCAATCTCTCTCTCTCGCTTGGCCCCGCTTTTCGTCCTTCCCTCCTCTCGCCTCCCTATCCTGCTGCTGATTTCCGTTCTCCCCTCTCGCTCCTTGGATTTCCTCGACCATCTTCTCGCTCGATTCCCCCCTGCCCGTTTCTGCCCCTCCCCGTCGTCTCTCACGCTGCTTCCGGCTGTGCCATGTCGCTCCTCACTCCCTGTGCCTCTTCCAGAGGGGTGCGCTCAACTTCCAGTTGAAGGAGCGTCCTTCGTCCCATTCCTACTCATTTTCCCGCTTCCACTCCTTCCTGATTCTCCCTTTGCCCTCTCCCCCTTTCTCCATATTGTCTGCTTTTCCCGTTTCTTCCTCCATGTCTGCTACTCCTGCGCCCGTCTCCTCCTCCCATTCTTCGTCGTCCTCTTCCTCCTCCTCCTACTCCTGCTACTTCCTTATCCGTGCCTCCTTCCCTTTCCTCCCGCCTTCTCGAGGCCCTTCTGGTGCTGGCTTGGGGCCTTTTGGGTGCCCCGGAGGTGCGATTGAGAGGCCACCCCTGACCTGGAGGGTGAGTTGGGAGCGTCTCGAGGTTTCTGTAGGAATGCCGTGCAGGATGTAGACGCGAGGCGTCTCATACGCTTCTGGGGGCCTATCGGGAGGCCTCCTGGGAGCCTCTTGGAAGCATTTAGGGAGCCTCTTGGGGCCTCTTGTAGGCCTTTTAGGGGCTTGTTGGAGCTCCTGGGCAACACATTGGGAGCCCCGTGGCGGCCTCGGGGGCTTTGTGGAGGCGGAGGGCTCGAAATGCCAGTTGGAATTCCCCATCTTGGGTCCCTCCAGGGGCTCTCTGGTGACTATGTGGGCCGCTGTCTTGGACGCCTCTGGGGCCGTCTTGGGACAATTTGGTGCCTCTTGAGCAGCTCTGGGAGGTTCTTGGAGGGGCTTATTGGACTCTGGGGCCGTCCTGGGGTGGCTCCGAGCTGTCGCGGGCCGCCTGGATGGCCCTCTGATGGCGTTCCCTGACGATCTGGGGCGGCCCAAAGGCGGTCCCAGGCTCTGCCCGGTCCCCCGGGCCTGGTGCTTTGTTATGTGTATATATATATAGAGAGAGAGAGGGGAAAAAAAAAAAAAAAAAAAAAAAAAAAAAAAAGAGAGAGAGAGACATATGCATGCATGCATGCACGCATGCCTACCCACCTACCGACCTACCTACCGACCTACCTAGCTACCCACCTACGTACTTACATGCATACCTACGAATGTGGACCCGTGAGTGAAGTCCACGGATCTGCGTGAGTCGAGCTTTGCCGAAGCGCGCTTCTGTTTTTGGCACGGAAATCAATACCTTTAACCTCTCGAGGCCCTCTTGAGGGTCCTCCTGGGGCCCTCCTGGGGCGTCTTAGAGGCCTCTGGGGCTCGGCCCTCTTGGGGCCGTCGCATGCAGACTTGGGGCCCTCTGGAACTGTCTTCGGGCCTCTCAGTGCCCGTGTGGGAGCGTATTGGGCCGTCTTGGGCCGCCTTGGGCCCCTATTGAGACGTCTTGGGATCTCTTGGAGACCTCGTGGGGGGCTTATTCGGCGGTCTTGGGGGCCTCTTGGGTGGTGGACCGTCTCGGTGCGATCTTTGGGGCCTCTTGGGCCGGCTGGGGGTGCCCGGAAGCTCGACAACGTGAGTACTTCGAAATCTCTCGAGACCCTAGAAGCAGAAATCAATGACTATGGCCTCTTATTCCGTCTCCTAGACGTCTCCTATCTCCGTCTGCTCCGTTGCCCTTGTCGTTTCGCTGGCCTGGCCGCCGCAGGCACCAGCAGGGTAGTCTGGCAGTGCATCAACCAGCCCTAACTGACCAGCATGCAGCAGCCAGGACGACGTGCAGTACGAACGGCTGTAAGGACATAAAACATAAAAATCAAATGGGTTTTCAAAGCCAGGGGCGCATGCCCGGGGCAAGCTCGACTGCCAGAAGCACCTCGAAGCTAGAGGCTGGCAACGTGGTCGACCAAAATGACGGCAGGTCGCGATCAGGTGCGTTCAATCATGGGGGTGCGAGCAAAAGCCTCCATTCTGGCCAAATCCAGATCCATGATCGAATGATAAAGCGACAGGTCGTCAGCCCTCCCGATCAAGCTTGCTCAGCCGTGGCTGGAACTGAAAAATGGCCGCATGTCGCTTGGGCGCCTCTACTGTCCCCAGACATCCACTTGAAGTGGACTGTCCAAGCGCCTAGCACTCCCTCCTCCTCCTCACGCTCCTCCTCCATCTCCAGATCTGAATTCTTTCCGCATCCCCCCCTCCCCAGCCTCCTCCTCCTCCTCCTCCTCCTCCTCCTCCTCCTCCTCCTCCTCCTCCTCCTACAAGCCCAGCGCCATCCGTACTCCTCCCCTCCCCACCTCATCTTCCTCCTCGTCGTCATCTCCCTCCTCATCATCATCCCCCTCATTCTTCTATTAGCAAGCACAACGGCCCCCCCAGCTCAAAGACAAGCGCGAGTGCACGTGCGCACTCAGAGGAAGCGTGCGCGCGTCCCCCCTTGGTAGCATGCGCGAGCAGGTCCGCGCTGGCACCACAACTCCTGCAACTGCCAGCAGAGGTCCTCGACCACTCCCCAGCTTAGCTGCCCCAATACGCAACACGCAACCCGTGGCGAGTTGGTACGGGGCTCAACACGTGGATTGAAAACGTAGGTCCGGCACGATACTTACAGTGTTCTTTGAATCGGACGAGGGGGAGATCAAATTCCCCCACGTGCGTAGGCCCGCCACCCCTGCCAAGAACTAATGCAGAGCGCACGTTGTGGCAAACTGTTGGACCATGCGTGGGCGCTCCGGGATCGTTTTGCACTGCTAATTGACAATCATGATGGGGATGCCCTGGCACGCGCGGCGCACCTCGCGGGCGTCACGCACCTGGTGGGCAGCTGCACTGGTTCCCGATGGTTGTCGATGGCGGCCCCTGCCCATCCTGAGACTCGGGTGCTGCTTATCCATTGCGAGGGCTGGTGGGAGTGAGCGACACGGCTTGCGGCTTCTGGGCAGCTTGATAACGATTCCGTATTCATACACACACCCTCCCCCAGGCGACCGGCAGCCAACCCGAACCAATGAAAGCACCCCCCCACACCATCCCAAAATATAAAATGCACATTTACCTCCAAAATTGGAGCATGCGCGGGCGCCCCGCGACCACTTCGTATTTGTTTTTGACAGGAAAGCGGGGGTGCCGCATATTGCTTATTGCGCGCAGGCCAACTGATCCCCGTCCAAGAGCAAT
>CAUYUJ010015234.1:224927-244927 GCA_963575745.1 Prorocentrum cordatum
CTTCGGCCGCACGGCCCCCCCCAGAGCCTCCCTGGGTGACCCTTAGCGAAATCTTGGTCCAACGATGCAGTCGAACCTGGGCCAGTCGAACATCCTCCAAGGACATGATACCCTCAGCCCTC
This sequence comes from Prorocentrum cordatum, assembly GCA_963575745.1. Taxonomy (NCBI): domain Eukaryota; class Dinophyceae; order Prorocentrales; family Prorocentraceae; genus Prorocentrum; species Prorocentrum cordatum. The sequence goes on from CAUYUJ010015234.1 coordinate 225,050, forward strand.
CAAAACACACAGAACATCCAAGGGTACCCTAACCAGGGTGCACAAGAACACCCAACAAACACGAAGAACGTTAGGGTACCCTCCCCGCACCGACCTCGATCTTATACCTCGGTCCGACTGTATATGATGCACTGTAGTACTCCCAAGAGGCTTCCAAGAAGCACTGAAGCACCGAGCATTTGGCCATACGCGCCTCTAGGCCATATTATTGAACACTCGCTGATTTGGAGAGCTTGCTCATTCACCCCCAGGGGCCGCCGTAACTCCAGCTCCGCGGGCCCTATAGCTACACTCACAAATATTCAAACTCAGCTGCTGACGATGGTACTTGGCCGAGGGGGCAACCTTCAAAGGGAAACGAAAATTGCTTTAAGTGGCAATACCGATCGGCAGAGAATGCGAGCGTATATCAAAAAGTAAAACCGTGTCGGCAATACTCACAATAAGCTGAACGCACCGCCGCAGGATGTGGAGAAGGAAGAGGAGGATGAGGGAAAGCAGGAGAGCGAAAGGAGGACGAGGAGGAGGCAGAGGACAGGAGGCAGGGGGCTGCGATAAGAACTATGCAGTTGGGGCCATGACGAAGATTTAGGGCCGTGAGGCTCCCAAGAAGAGCCCCAACCCTGCTAGAAGTCTACCATAAATACTTTGCAATGGAAGGTGCAACGAGAAGCGAGAAGAAGCCGACATCTTATGAAAATCAGCCGCACATGTGAGTGTAAGAACATATCGCTGTGCATGTGAGCAACGCGGTGCCTGCGTGGGAGCCAGGGCGCATGTGAACGGCTGAAGGCCTATGAATACTGCAGGGCGTAGAAATCCGGATGGGAGGGGCATAGCGCTGCGGGGAGGGAGGGAATAAGGTGCGTCATGGGCGGGACAATAAAGATAAGCTCCTGTCGCGCGGAACATCTCGGTACGCTAGTCCGTGGGCTGGCAGTCCTTCGACTGATAGTCCTTCAGAGAGTAGGAGGAGAACGACGACGACGGCGACGACGACGATGACGACGACGACGACGACAAAAAAAAAAGGATAAGGAGAAGGAGAAGGAGAAGGAGAAGGAGAAGGAGAAGGAGAAGGAGAAGGCGAAGGAGAAGGAGGAGGACAAGGATAAGGATAGGGATAAGAACAAAAGAGAAAGAAGAAGGAGAAGGACGAGAAGCGCCCTGAATCCTTGGGCCGCCTTCGTCATCGAACTGGACCACCTCGACCGTGTCGCTGAACGGGTGGACGGTAGCGAAAAAGCGACGAACGCGCCCCTCCGACCTCCACTATGGAAACCTCCAGAAACGTCGGAAGCCATTGAATCAAAGCACCCCGAAATCTTCAACATCTCTTCTTCCTCCTCCCCCCATCAAACTCCTGACTCCTCCTCCCTCCGTCATGCTTTTCTTCCCTCCCCCCCCAGGCCTCCGACGTCGTGCTTTCTCACTGCGTGGGCGCCTCAAAGCTCTCGACACCAGCCCGGGGACTGGTTTCCCGCAGCGGCCTGGTCGTGTTGATGGCCCTGGTGCCTGGAGGCGGCTCTCCATACCCACAACAACAACAAAAACAATAACAACAATCAGTTTAAGACTATTCGCTCTTACGTACCCGAGTGTCCGTTAACGCGTATTTCCCAAACCCTCGATACCCGCCCTCTTCGTCTTCGATCGTACCCCTTTTGGGGGGGATATCTGTCTTCCCTGCAGGCCGGGCCCCGGCAAGCGCCAGGCCACGGCCTGGCCAGCGGAAGCGCTGATCGGCGGCAACCCGACCCCAAGAGGGACGGACAGGGGACCGACCACGACGACGACGACGACGACGACGACGACGACGACGACGACGACGATGTCGACGACGACGACGACGGCGACGACGACGACGAGCGAAAGCGAGATCGAGAGAGAGAACGACAGCAGGGCCACGAAGGGCACGAAGCAGGCCACGAAGGGCGACAGCGGGGACACGAAGGAAATGCGTATGGGGCCACGAAGAGCGCGAACGAGCGGGGGCAACGAAGGGCAGATAATGCGGAGCCACAGAAGGCAGAGACGGGGCAACTGAGGGTAGCAACTGGGCCACGTAGGACAGCGGGGGGCCACAAAGGGCGACAGCGGGCCCACGAAGGGCATGCACATGGGGCCACGACGGGCGCGAACGAGCGGGGGCCACGAAGGGCATACGTATATTGGGCCGCGGAGGACAAGGACGGGGCCACTGAGGGCAGCAACGGGGCCACCAAGGGCAGCAACGGGGCCACGACGGGCGACAACGGGGCCACGAAGGGCATGCACATGGGGCCACGACGGGCGCGAACGAGCGGGGGCCACGAAGGGCATACATGTGTGGGGCCACGAAGGGCAGCGAGGGGGCTACGAAGGGCTGCAACGGGGCCACGACGGGCAGCGAGGGGGCCACGAAGGGCTGCAACGGGGCCACGAAGGGCAGCGAGGGGGGCCGCGAGGAGCTGCAACGGGGCCACGAAGGGCAGCGAGGGGGCCACGAAGGGCTGCAACGGGGCCGCGAAGGGCAGCGAGGGGGCCACGAAGGGCTGCAACGGGGCAACGAAGAGCAGCGAGGGGGCCACGAAGGGCTGCAACGGGGCCACGAAGGGCAGCGAGGGGGGCCACGAAGGGCTGCAATGGGGCCACGAAGGGCAGCGAGGGTGCCACGAAGGGGCTGCAACGGGGCCACGAAGGGCAGCGAGGGGGCCACGAAGGGCTGCAACGGGGCCACGAAGGGCAGCGAGGGGGCCACGACGGGCTGCAACGGGGCCACGAAGGGCAGCGAGATCCCGATTCCTGAATAACTGTCAGGGAGTCCTAAGCGTGAGCGCGACTCCTGGATGCCTTAGTGTGGGGAGCGCGGCGCTTGTGTGAGGAAGAAGATTTTCCCTGATAAAGAACCGGGAGCGAGCGCCGGGAGGGACACTTCAATTGAAAAATACAGTGTGCACCGGAGGGGGGATCAACAGTAATTATGATTCAGTCATCAGAGTTCAACAACAACAACAACAACAACAACAACAACAACAACAACAACAACAACAGTAACAGCAACAACAACAACAACAACAACAACAACAACAACAACAACAACAGAACAACAACAACAACAACAACAACAACAACAACAACAACAACAACAACAACAACAACCACAACAACAACAACAGAACAACAACAACAACAACAACAACAACAACATCAACAACAACAACAACAACAACCACAACAACAACAACAACACCAACAACGACAACGACAACGACAACGACAACGACAACGACAACGACAACGACAACGACAACGACAACGACAACGACAACGACAACGACAACGACAATGACAACGACAACGACACCGACACCGACACCGACAACGACAACGACAACGACAATAACAGCAACAGCAATAGCAAAAGCAACAACAACGACAATCAGTTTAAGACTGTTCGCTCTTACTGGCACGCGTGCCTCGCATTCCGTATACCCCAACCCTCGATGCCCGCTCACTTCGTCTTCGATTTCACCCCCTTTCGAGGGGGATCTCTTCCTTGTCGGCCACTGACTGAAGTGCGAAGAAGTCTCAAACGAGAGCGCCGTTCCTGAGTTCGGGAACCTCTCTGGCCAGGGGCTGTCGGAATACCTATGATCGAACGTAAGCCCTTATCGCCGTGTCCGGGCCTCCACCAACTTGTTGAATTACGGGAAAGTCTCGAGCGAGAGCGCCGTTCCCCAGTTCGGGGGCCTTTTTGACCAGGGGTTCTCGGAGTAAATCGTGAGGCAGTATCGAGCACGAGCCCTTGTTGTCGTGGCTGGGCCTCCGCTAACTTAATTGAATTGTGAGGAAGTCTCGAGCGAGAGAACCGTTCCTGAGTTCGGAGGCCTCCCTGGCCAGGGTGTCTCGAGGTAAACTGTGAGGAAGTATCGAGCGGGAGCCGTTGTTGTCGTAGCTGGGCGGGAGCCTCGTTTTCAAAGAACATGTAGCCGGCGTCGAGGCGAGAGCGCGCGGAACCGTTTCCAGAGATCAACAATAATTATTCATTCGAAAAGAATATTCAACAACAACAACAATAACAACAACAACAACAACAACAACAACAACAACAACAACAACAACAACAACAATCATTTAAGACTGGGGACACTCCGTTCTCACCAGTGCCAGGGTTTTCATAGGAGGCGGGCAATACCCCCACTTTGTGGGGGGGCCGGTTCAAGCTCTACCAAATTTCCATACGACTCTTCGCCACCACCCACACCCAGCTTCCCGCCCTATGACGTTCGGACACTTCACTTCGTGGCATGCGGACGACCGTGGCTACTATTCAGGGCCCCGCGGCCGACGACGACGGCGTGCGCGCGCGAAGAAAAAACGAATGTGTCCCGCATGGTATTATTTGACAGGGATGATGGCCCTGGCAGGTGCGCAACCGTTGTCGCAGAAGTTCGAAAAAGTTGCTCGCAAAAGCCCGTTTGACAGAAATGTTTAAAAAGTGTTGGGTTTCCTACGAATCCGCAAGAGCGCGCGGGATGAGATTTTGACATTTTTTGTTGAAAAACCATTGGTTTTTTGATGTTTTTATGTTAAAATCGCTCCGAACACTAAGCTTTTGGAAGGATTTCGTCTTGCGCGCGCGAATGTCCACTTTACCTTATTTTTTGCAAGGGATTCTTGAAATTTGATTATATTAGAACAAGAAATGTCATTTTATAGTGTTTTTTGCAAGGGAAAACGGATTACAACAAAACAACCGGATCTGGATCACATCGTTTTACCTGAGGCTTCCTCACGAAAATGATGAAAATGTAGCTGCGGCCTAGGCGGCGCAGGGGGGGCGTGCACCAGGGGGCCCAACAATAATTATTCTTTAGAAGTAATAATATTCAACAACAACAACAATCACTTTACCCGAACGCTCAGTGTTCTCACCAGTGCCAGGGTTTTCATGCGACGCCAGCCAATACCCCCACTTTGTGGGGGGGCAGTGCAAGCTCTACCAAATATCCACACGACTCTTCGCCACCACCCACACCCAGCTTCCCGCCCTATGACGTTCGGACACTTCACTTCGTGGCCTGCGGACGACCGTGGCTACTACACTGGCGTGGAGTACACACCCACAGAAGTTGTTAAGCCTACGTTCGTACACCCACAGAAGTTGTTAAGCCTTGTTAACCCACAGAAGTTGTTAAGCCTTCCACAGAACATCTGTTGCATATGATGCATATGGTACATGATACACATGATACACATGATACGTACTCACAAGATAGTTGATCACATCTTTAGGGCAAATTCCTGAGGGATGTGGGAATACACAAGAGAGAGAGGATATGGTTGTCCCGATGGTTGTCTCGATGGTTGTCCCGATGGTTGTCCTGATGGTTGTGGTTGTCCCGATCGTTGTCCCGATGATTGTCCCGATGGTTGTCCTGATGGTTGTGCTTGTCCCGATCGTTGTCCCGATGACTGTCCCGATGATTGTCCCGATGGTTGTCCCGATGGTTGTTCCGATGGTTGTCCCGATGGTTGTCCCGATGGTTGTGCAGGTGTTTTTCGAGGACCTACGGTGCGATTCGTGTGATTTTATGATGCGCGGTGCTAAAATTCTTAAGAAGCCCAATGGTTTTTGGAGATTTCGGCGTGCGCGCGCGAAGAAAAAACGAATGTGTCCCGCATGGTATTATTTGACAGGGATGATGGCCCTGGCAGGTGCGCAACCGTTGTCGCAGAAGTTCGAAAAAGTTGCTCGCAAAAGCCCGTTTGACAGAAATGTTTAAAAAGTGTTGGGTTTCCTACGAATCCGCAAGAGCGCGCGGGATGAGATTTTGACAATTTGTTGTTGAAAAACCATTGGTTTTTTGATGTTTTTATGTTAAAATCGCTGCGAACACTAAGGTTTTGGAAGGATTTCGTCTTGCGCGCGCGAATGTCCACTTTACCTTATTTTTTGCAAGGGATTCTTGAAATTTGATTATATTAGAACAAGAAATGTCATTTTCTATTGTTTTTTGCAAGGGAAAGCGGATTACAACAAAACAACCGGATCCTGTACACACCCTCTTTTCTGAGGCTTCCTCACGAAAATGATGAAAATGTAGCTGCGGCCTAGGCGGCGCAGGGGGGGCGCGCACCAGGGGGCCCAACAATAATTATTCTTTAGAATAAATAATGTTCAACAACAAAGAACAAGAACAAGAAGAAGAATAATACCAACAACGACAACAAGAACAACAACTACAACAACAAGGACAACAACAGCAGCAACAACAGCAACAACAACAAAACATGATCCTGGCGAGGGACCCAAACAACATGCGGGCGCGAGCACCGCAGGGCAAGTGGGACGACAGAGGGGCAGCCCCCCCTATGGGGCCACGAAGCGTGTGATGGAGTGTGCCGACATGGGTGCGGCGCAGCCACTGGGGCCTTCGGTGAAACTACCTGTGGGGCCACCAAACGTGTGAGGGGGCTGCCGAAACGGGCGCGGCGGTGCCATGCAAACGCAGGGGCCGTCGGTGGAGCTCCTTATGCGGCCACGACGCGTGAGAGGGGAGCGCCGAAATCTGTGCGGGAGGGCCATGCGAACACAGCCGCTGGGGGCATCGGTGAAGCTTCCTATGGGGCCACGAAACGTGTCAGAGGTGTGCCAACATGAGTGCGGCTGTGTCATGCAGATTCAGCCACTTGGGCCTTCGGTGGAGCTCCCTATGGAGCCACGAAACGTGTGACGGTGTGCCGAAACGTGTGCGGCGGTGCCATGCCAACCCAGACTGCGAGGGCCTTCGGTGGAGCTCCTTTTGGGGCCACGAAGCGCGTGATGGGGTGCCAAAACGGATGCGGCGCTGCCATGCGAACGCAGCCACTGGAACCTTCGGTGGAGCTCCCAACGGGGCCACAAAACGTGCGAGCGATGTGCCGAAAACGTTGCGGCGGTAACATGCGAACGCAGCCACTGGGACCTTCGGTGGAGCTCCCTCTGGGGCCACGAAACGTGCGAGCGATGTGCCGAAAACGTTGCGGCGGTAACATGCGAACGCAGCCACTGGGACCTTCGGTGGAGCTCCCTCTGGTGCCACGAAACTTGTCAGAAATGTGCCCAAACGAGTGCGGCCACGAAACGTGTAAGGTGTGTGCCGATACGGGCGCAGCTGCGCCATGCGAAAGCAGCAACTGGGGCCTTCGGTGGAGCTCCCTCTGGGGCCACGAAACGTGTAAGAGGTGTGCCGAAGTGGGTGCAGCTGTGCCATGCGAACGCAGCCACTGCGGCCTTCGGTGGGGCCCCTTTATGGGGCCACGAAGCGTGTGAGACGTGTGCCCAAACGGGTGCGGGGATGCCATGCGAACGCAGCCGCTGGGGCCTTCGGTGGAGCTCCCTATGGGGACCACGAACCGTGTGAGGGATGCGAACGCAGCCACTGGAGCCGTTGGTGGAACTCCTTCTGTGGCCATGAAACGTGCGGTGGGTGTGCCGAAACAGGTGCGGCGCCACCATGCGAACGCAGCCGCTGGGGCCTTCTGCGGAGCTCCATTTGGGGCCACGAAACGTGTGCGGGGTGTGGGGCCACGAAACGTGTGAAGGGTGTGCCGACACGGATGCGGCGGTGCAATGCGAACGCCACGAAACGTGTGAGCGGTGTGACAAAACGGGTGCAGCGGTGACATACGAACGCAGCCACTGGCTTTCGGTGGAGCCCCCTGTGGCGGCCACGAACCGTGTGAGGGGTGTGCTGAAACGGGTGCGGCGGTGCCATGCGAAAGCAGCCACAGGGGCCTTCGGGGCGGTGCCATGCGGACGCAGCCACTGAGGCTGTCGGCGAAGCTTCCTGTAGGGCCACGAAACGTCTGAGAGGTGTGCCGAAATATGATGATGCTGATGGTGATGATGACGATAAGGACATGCGGAGGGCAGAGGCAGGGATAGAAGGAGGAGAAGGAAGAGGAGGAGGAGGAGGAGGAGGAGAAAGGAGGAGGGGAAGGAGGAGGAGGAGTAGGGACGCGGCGCGCTGTCTCATTGTTTACAAAAAAAAAAAAACCCAACACCACAGGATGGTTGGGAACAAATAACACAACACAACACACCACACCACACCACACCACACCACACCACAACACAACACAACACAACACAACACGACACCTACCGTGGCGCCGAACTGCCAACCCTCCAAAGACCTCCGACAAGTTTCTTGTTTCTCCGCACCGCGCTTGCCTGAGAGAATAATACTGTGGTCAGGTGCGTCGCCGCCTCGTCGCCGCCTCGTGCAATGGCCGGGGTCTCCAAATTTTCGCCCCGTCGCCGCCAGTCGCCCACCCGTCGCCCCCATCCCTCCTCCCTCGCCCCTGGTTTCCTTTGGGTCTGCCGGCCGGCGCCGTCGCTTGAACCCAGGGCCAGAGACGAGGCACAGGCTCGGGGGATGCGGTCGGAGAAATGGCCGGTGTGTCGTGTCGTGTCTCGCTAACGCCACCCGCCTGCGCCCGAGCCGAACGGACCGGCCTCAACAGAAGGCTGCCCAGGACAGAGAGGAGGACCAGGACTGCCTTGCTGCGGGCAGCCCCCGTAGAGTCGTCGGGCCCGCCAAGCCCACGGGCGAGGAGGAGGAGGAGGAGGAGGAGGAGGGGGAAAGGGAGGAGCAGGAAGAGGTGGAGGAGGAGCAGGAGAAGGAGGATGAGGGGTGTCACATCGTCGGGGCGCAAGAGGCGCGAAATCCATCTGGGGAGAGGTGCTCGTCTGGGTATTTTGCGACTTCCTCGGGATCCGACGGGGGCAAGAACTTGGGCGTGGAGCTCTGAGCCTCCTTGGGCATCCCATATGGGAGACGCGGGGATGCACAGCTGTTCTTTGAGTAGAAGCACTTTCGGCTTCTATATGTGACAGAATATGCGCTTGGTGGTGAGCTGTTGTGCCCCGCTGTTTCGGAAGGCTGTTCTAGTGGAACATGCATGCAGCAAGTGCAAGGTTCAGATAGCACTGCTGGACGCCAACACCAGAGTGGGAAGTATACTTTCGGATGATGTTGGGGGGGAGGGCTTCAGGCAGGAGGACGAGTCGGGTAGGTTGTTTCACGACATGCTTTTGGAGACGGGCACGGCCGCTGTGAATACCCTCGTCCCGCCCCTGAGTAAGGACTCGTACACGTATGTCGCACCTAAGTCAGAGATCCCCCACTGAATAGACTACATCTCGGTTGAGCAATTAATTAATCCCGCCACTGGACAGGTGCAGGTTAAGTATAAAATTGACTCCATCTGCACTGGCAAAGATCACTACCCCGTGCTTGCTCGCTTTGAGCCCTGCGGTGGGGTTTGGTGTGTCGGGTATCCACGACCCCATCAAGGCGGCCATGTATCGCGAACATATGGCGGCTTCCCTTTTGGTACCACATCCGGTAAACATGAACCAGCACCTGCATACTATGAACCAGTACATGAATAACGGCACAAGACGCTGTTTTCCCGAACCCCCATATGCCCTGATCAAGCCGTACGTTTCAGAGGAGCGTTGTGGTCTTATTGCGCTTAGGAAGCAAGTTCGACAAGCTTGGTCTCTTTGGGGCGAGCAGGATTCGAGTGGTCTCAGGAGGTTGGTCGCGGCTTCGCTTGAAGCTCGGGGGCCCCAGAGCGTCATGGACCTGAAGCTAGAGTTTTCGGTTTCTGAGCTTTTCCAGGCACTCGAGTCTTGGGGCACACAGAGGATGGCATGGCAGCGGTTCTTGCCCAGCCTCAGCCAGCCCTCAGACGCGCCCTGAAGAGATCCAGGGAAAAAGCTGCTGGACGACTCAGCCCAACAGGTGCCCCCCACGAGGGCCGTGACGAGCGGAGGGCTCTTTATCAGCTGCAAAGGTTCGGGGGAGAAGGTCCAAGTTCCGGGTGGAGGGGTTTCGAATTCGCCGTGGCGCCCAGGGCGAAGTTCTGGCTACCTCTAGTGACCTTGCTGAGGCTGTAACCGACTACTCTGCGGCGATCGAGAATGACCAGGCTTTGAGCTGGGATGACCTGGCTGCTAGATACAATTCCTTGCCTGAACGTGGAAACGTCTACTTCAAGAAGTTGGATATGGCCACTCCCTTTCGGAGGCTGCAGCATGACATCACGAGAGCCGCCAAGAGGAGAGGAGCAGGTCCTGATCGTCTTGGCAATAACTTGTTCCAGGACGCAACGTATGAGCGCAAACTAGTCTTGCACCGGCTCTTCGTCAAGATTGATCTTGCCTCCACGGAGCCCCTACTGTTCAAGGGAGGACGGCAATGCGACTTACATAAGTCAGGACCTCCAGAGCCCCTGGATCACTACAGAGGTATTTTACTAGATTGACATGTGATTGCCATATTGCGAAGTTGCACCACGCCTTCCTTCGGAGTAAGTTGCGAGGCATTATTACACATGCTCCTGGAGATCCAGCAAAGCGGGCTTCCAGAGAGAGGCGGCACCGACATAGCATCCTTGCACTTGCGTTCTGCCATGATGGCGGTGCGAGCTCGGAAATGCACGTACCTGTCACTGTTCACAGATCTACGGCCGCCTTTGATTCGGTCATCAAGGGGTTCGTGTCGAGAATGGCTCAGAGCAGTGAGGATAATCCAGAGCACGTTGGCGGATCTCGAAATGCCCGAATGCCCGAATGCCTCGAGCCCCTATGTCATGCTCTCGTCGCCAAGCCGGGTGCCTTGCACGCGCTCGAAAAAACATCTCTTGGAGGCAGTCGTGGACGTTATGGAGTGCAACTGGTTCCAGGTTCGTGGCAGTGCTAGAGTTGTCTCGTCTAGGATAGGGATACGCCGACACCATCATCTGTGCTATCAACTGACGGATGGGTGTCTCGGGATATCTCCACAAGTCTAAGAATGTACCTCCGTCTCGGAGGATCTTTCGATAACGCGACCACCAGCACGAGATAGAGGATGCCTGGGACCATACTTTCGTGGATGAGCTTGCTAATGGTGTGAAGCTATGTGATGCTAGATCTTGGAAGGAGGCTGCCATTATCATGGTTCAGACTATATATGAGGAAATTAGGTCTCGTGGGTTTCTTCTGAACTGGAAGCCTGAAGAGACTGGGCTCATGATCTTCTTCAGTGGCACAGGCAGGAAGGCTCGAGGGGAGTGCGCAGCATGGGCTGCCATTGGCCTCTTCGTGCCATCCTGAGGCGTGTCCTCGTGTCTCGCTAGGACCTACAAACACCTGGGAAGCTACCAGGACCATCAGATCTCTATGGGACCCGGGATCGCACATCGATGCCATCAGCAGCGACATCCCCCGGGAGTTCTGAAGCGCACGGTTTTCCCTAGGAAGCAGGTTAACCTTAAAGAGAAATGAATACATGTAATTTCTCGTTGCTCGTCGCACGTGTCATTCAATGCGGTGACGCGGTCAAGTCGAAATGCCAAGCAGCAGGCAGCCTTTCGCGCACGACTACTTGAGCCCCTTTCGTTCTGCGGCGGGGTTCGGATATGATTCTGCGTCAGGCAAAGCTGCTGCGGACCATAGGGTGCTCACCACGTGCAACTTGCTGCCAGTTGAGTTGGTGCTAAGGCTCAGGAGATTGCGTTTATTGCCCAGGCTCCTGAGAACGGCACCGATGTGCCTGCTGGACTTGCTTGACGAGCTCCGCCCCCACCAAGACTCCTGGACCGCCCTATGTTGCGAGGATCTGGTGTGGCTGAGTTTGCATGTGAATCTAGCCAAGGAATACATTCCCTCAGGACCGCCAGCCTGGTGGATATGGTTACTGAGGGCCAACAGTAGGAAGTTCTGGAAGAGACTGTGCAGACAGGCTGAAGATGCTGACAGGGCGAAATTCTTGGACGACCAGCGTCACGACGAATTAAGAGAGAGTGGTCGCGGCGGTCCAGCGCCTCTCAGGGCCTTGCTCCTCCTGTGCTCCGTTGGCAGCCGTCGGCGCTGGCGTTGTGTCCTTGCCGTGACTGTGGGATGGTGCCGGCAACTAAGGGCGCATAGGCTTCCCATCGCTCCAAGTGCCACCCCCACGTGGACCCCGTCCCGAGGTATGTGCCCGGCGGCGCTGTATGTACAGCGTGTGGCATGAACTTCCACACAAACAGGTAAGATTGCTCAAGCACGTTCGGCACGGCTCGTCGAGATGCATGGCCGACAAAATGGGCGTCATTCCCCCGATGAGCGCCGAACACGTCACGGAACTGAAGTCGGAGGATGCTGAGCTTGTCCGTACCCTGCGCAGCAAAGGCCACTACGCAGAGTCAGCTCAGCGCCCTCCTGGTCTCACCGCGGGGCCCTGGCTGAGAGGCGCAGCCGCCTCCCAAGGGACTCCCGACGATAGTGGCTAAAGTGAGGAGGAGGAGGAGGCGGAGGAAGAGGAGGAGGAGGAGGATAGAGGAGGAGGAGGAGGAGGAGGAGGAGGAGGAGGAGGAGGAGGAGGAGGAGGATATAGAGGAGGAGGAGGAGGAGGAGGAGGAGGAGGAGCAGGAGGAGAAGGAGGAGAGGAGAAGGAGGAGGACGAGGAGAAGGAGGACAGAGGAGGAGGATGGAGGAGGAGGAGAAGGAGGAGGAGGAGGAGGAGGAGGGGGAGGAGGGGGATAGAGGAGGGGGAGGAGGAGTGGGGGATAGAGGAGGAAGAGGAGGAGGAGGAGGAGGAGGAGGAGGAGGAGGAGGGACGAGATGCCCACCCACGCTCTGGCCACCCTCCCCCAGCTCCCTGGCACTCAGTCTATAGTGACGCCCCCAGGGGTACCGGCGACGTCCAGGCCTGTCTGGAGAATTCTAGTGCCATAGCGGGAAGATGTGCCTTGGTGCTTTTCAGAAGGATCCCGAGGGTCTGATAGGGTTGTGGGGCTTCTAGCGGACCCTCCCCACACCTCGTGGGACCCCAACCCTGTTGCAAAGCCAAGGGGGGGAGAGCAGGCCTTTGAGGAGCTGCGATGAACCTTGGGGTTTCTCTGCCAGGTCGCCCTCCGAATGGAAGCAGCTAGAGCTCGACAGCGCGTGTCTCCGTGCGGCGTTGACGCTTGTGTGGTACTTGGCCTCCTCGGGACTGGCGACCCTGATCACGTTGAGACCCCATGCTCAGAGTGCCCATCAGCCCTACGTGTGTGGAAAGTCCCCGAGGTAAGGTTTGTGTGTTCCCTCTCGGCCATGTCTCCGGTGCTAGCGTCGAGTTGTGCGCCAATCGGGGCCCGTCAGTGCCTTTCTTTGAAAACTGACCCTGCAATTGCCCCTCCTGGTAGCAGCCAGGCCAACTACTACCTCGCTGCTGTGATCGCCTCAGCTGCCTCTTCGCGCTGTGCCCCCATGCCGACTCTTGGGGATGCATGGCTCGAGACAGAGATTGTACATCTCTAATCCCATCTCGATAATCATTGTGAGTTGGGCTGATGTTGGCCATCGCTGCTGGTCTTCTCATGTCTCTGCCTTGCCGGCTCCCCTACCGCTGACGCCTGCACGCGTGGACACCTCAGACCCTCGTCCCCAGGGCTGCAGGAAGAAGACGGAGGAGGAGCGCCAGAGGAGGAGGGCGAGGGGAAGGCGGAGGGGAGAAAAACGTCCCCTGAAGACGTCCGAGAACCTCCGACGAAACCTCCCCAGACATCCGACGTCCTGATTCTTTCAACGAAGGGGTCCTTGGAAGTCCCGACCCGTTCCCCAGGACCGGCTCTTCGCCCTGAGTCGCTTCCTGACAGCCCCGAGGCCCGGCGAGGGCCCCCCGAGGCCGAAAAGGGCCACAAACCTCCCGTCCTGATCTTTTACGCCGCGATCATGTCGATGCATCGCCGATGGATCGGCGACATAGGGCATTCGAAGGCGATTTTCGGGGGGCCGACGCGTCCCCGCCCCCCCCCCCCGAGCCTCCGACGCCACTGCTGCCCCCTTTCTTGGGCGGCGACCTCCCAGCCCTGCCCCCACCAGCCCTCCTCCTCCTCCTGCTCCTCCTCCTCCTCCCTCCTCCTCCTCCTCCTGCTCCTCCTCCTCCTCCTCCTGCTCCTCTGGGTCTGCCACCGCCCACCCGAGCTGAACGAGGCACGCCGACAGGCCGCCATCCGCGGCCCCGCGCCGCCGCCGGGAGCCGCTCCGCCCGGCCGCGCGCGCGCCCCGGGCTCTGCGCGGCGCGCAGCGGCCGCTGGAGTTAGGTCGGGCATGCCCCCCCTATAGGGATTTTGGACGAAAACCAAAAAATCGAAGAATACCCGAAGATAGTCAAAACTGGTCAAAAAAAAACTCGTCCCCAGACTGTGTTTTGACTATTTCTGAATATTCCTCCTGTAGGGGGGACGTGCCCGACTTACGCGCAGCGGCCGCTGGAGGGCTGGCTCGGCTCCGAGAGGCTGCGGACGGCGCAAGCGCCCCACGCCCCCAGGCGGGCGGGCCGGCTCCACCGCGGCGCTCCGCCTCGGTCTCGGGCCCAGGGGGCCGTTTTTGCTTGGGGGTCCTGCTCCTCCTCCTCCTCCTCCTCCTCCTCCTCCTCCTCCTCCTCCTCCTCCTCCTCCTCCTCCTCCTCTCCTCTCCTCCTCTCCTCCTCCTCCTCATCCTCCCTCCTCTCCTCCTCCTCCCCTCCTCTCCTCCCTCCTCCCTCCTCCTCCTCCTCCTCCTCCCTCCTCCTCCTCTCCTCCTCCTCCTCCTCCTCCTCCCTCCTCCTCCTCCTCCTCCTCCTCCTCCTCCTCCTCCTCCTCCTCCTCCTCCTCCTCCTCCTCCTCCTCCACCCTCCTCCTCCCTCCTCCTCCCTCCCTCCTCCCATCCTCCTCCCCCTTCCTCCTCCCTCCTCCTCCCTCCTCCTCCCTCCTCCTCCTCTTCCTCCTCCTCCTCCTCCTCCTCCTCCTCCTCCTCCTCCTCCTCTTCCTCCTCCTCCTCCTCCTCTCCTCCCTCCTCCTCCTCCTCCTCCTCTTCCTCCTCCTCCTCCTCCTCCTCCTCCTCCTCCTCCTCCTCTCCTCCTCCTCCTCCTCCTCCTCACTCCTGCTCCTCCTCCTCCTCCTCCTCCTCCTCCTCCTCCTCCTCCTCCTCCTCCTCCTCCTCCTCCTCCTCCTCCTCCTCCTCCTCCTCTCTCCCATCCTCATCCTCCTCCTCCTCCTCCTCCTCCTCTCCTCCTCCTCCTCCTCCTCCTCCTCCTCCTCCTCCTCCTCCTCCCCCCCATTCCTCTTCCTTTATAGGTAACTTCTCCGTGTCGCACCCCAAGGCAAGTTTTTACGGCGGGTCAGGCGTTTCGCATGAGAACTCCTCACCACTTATGACTCTAAAGCTTTAAAAAATTGCCAAAAGCCTCACAGATGGAGGGCGAGGGGTTTCAAAATGTGGCTCTCGCAATAGCGCCGCGCACATTCGTTTTCAAAATGTGCAAGGGTTTCACGGATTTGGGGCGTGTGGTTTACAAAATGTGTCTCTCGCCTTAGCGCCGCGCACATCAGTTTTCAATATGTGCAAGAGCTTCACCGATTGAAGGCAGGTGGTTTTCAAAATGCGGTTCTCGCCTTAGCGCCGCGCACATTCGATTTAAAAGATTAAAAGAGCTTCACGGATTGAGGGCGGGTCGTTCTCAAAATGTGGCTCTCGCCTTAGCGCTGCTGCCAGAGTTTCACGGATGGAAGACGGGCCGTCTTCAAAATGTGGTTCTCGCCTTAGCGCTGCGCACATTCGTTTCAAACATTCGCAAGAACTCCACGGATTCCCATGATCGAACTACCAGAAAATGCACCTTGGAAGGATTCAGGATTATGCGGGTGCAACAATTATGTTGGTTCGCAGTGTTTAAATCCAAAAAATGGCGTTCTGGCACGATTCCGGATCGTCAAGACGCAGCAGTCAGGTTGATGCGTGGCGTTGAAATCCCGAGCACAATGTTTTGGCATGCTTCAGGAGCTTCAAACCGTTGTCTTCCAACGAGGCAGTTCCCTCACTCAATGGAAATGAACCGTTGTAGGGGCCTATGAAGAGGGTCCACCTCCTCCTCCTCCTCCTCCTTCTCCTCCTCCTCCTGGTCCACTGGTCCACCTCCTCCTCCTCCTTCTCCTCCTTCTCCTCGTCCTCCTCCTCCTCCTGCGGCGCTCCGCCTCGATCTCGGGCTCGGAGGGCCGTTTTTGCCTGGGGATCCTGGAGCGGTGCAGCGGCAGGCCGTGCAGTGACCTCGGGGCCCCCAAAGGCCTCACTGCACGGCCCGTCGCCGACCTGGATCCCCCCTGGCTCACCACACGGTGCGGTCACCGCACCAGTTTTGAAGGCCCCCGATGTTCGGGAGCGGCAAAGAGGGGGGCGTCCAAGAGGGGGGGGCGCAAATCATGACCGGCGGCATGTGCGCGGCCCAGCGGGGGGGCCAGGGACGTATTGAAACAAGAAGAGGCGCCATGAAATCTGGGGAGATATCATGGCCCGCGCCATGATATCCACCCCCCCCTAGTCGTCATCACCCCCGTCTTTTCCGCCCCCGAGATGTTCGGCCCCCGGGGCGATGGAAGACGGACCCGGGACAAGTCCCGCCGGCCCTCTGGGCGCAGATAGTTTAGAGCGCTTCTATTTACAACCCTCTTCTTCCCCTTCGGGGAGGGTCCATCACTGCTCCTTCTCATTACACACCCCTCCCTCGCCCGACTGGCGACAAGCCCTGGCCAATGCCAACAATCACCCCCCCCCACCATCCTTTGCAAAAAAGATACCAAGTACACTTGGCACCAAAATCTGGATCATGCGCGGACGCCTCACGATCACTTTACACTGATCTGTTCGGCTACACGCAAGAGTTACCCTGGGCAAGAGTGACCTTTAGTGCGCGGACCTAGGGGGCGCGAGGTGGCCAAATCCGAGTGCGCAAGCAGCCACTACCGCATCGCGCTCGGCGATCTGGGGGACCCCGGTGAGCCCGCACCAAAGGTCACTCCCGCGAAGGGTCACTCTTACGTGTGGTCGATTTTTGACAGGGGCAGCGGGGGGGGGTGCCGGCACAGTGCCTGCTGTGCGCAACGCCCATTCCCCCCCCCGCCCACCATCCCTTGCAGAAAACCAAAACAAAGGGCACTTTGCACCGAAATCTGGATCATGCGCGGACGCCCCACGATCACACTGCAGTGGCTTTTGACAGAGACGGCGGGGAGCCAGCACATTGCCTGCTGCGCGCAGGCCCGCCATCCCTTTCAACCCGAAAAGTACAGAGTTCACTTTACCAAGGACGACGGGGGGGGCGACATACTGCCTGCCGTGCGCAGGCCCATCATCCCTGCCAAAATTTAGTGCAGAGCGCTTTGCACACCCCCACACACACACACACACACACACACACACACACACACAAACAAACAAACAAACAAATACGCAATGCTCGCAAACCCGCCGTCACTTTGCCTTGATTTTTGCCAGGGATGGTGGTGGGGTCGACGAATTGCCCAATGGCGCTCCTGGCATGTGCGCACCTGGCATGCGCGGCGCAAGTCGCTGGTTTTACGCACCTTGTTGCGTCTGCATTGGTTCCCGACGGTTGTCGCCCCTGCCTATGCTGACACTGGGGTGCCACATATGTAGTGGGAGTGCGGGTGGGAGTGCGCGAGATAGCTTGCGGTGTTCTCGCTGGGAACTTGACCCATCCGGTCTGCAAGCGGGGCTGCGAGGGGTTAGACTGTCCAAGATGTCTCCAAGATGGCCTCAGGTAGCCCAGCATGGCCTCCAAGATAGCACAACATTCAGGATGGCTCACGATGGCTGTTCAACATGCTTCCAAGATGCGCCGAGACCACCACCAGACGGCTTCGAGTGGACACGGAACCTCCCGACAAAATCCCCAACAGTCAAAATTCACTCGAACACATAAGACTGTTTGTTCAAAGACTCGTGTTTTTTCGCTTCCGATGGGCTTCTGAGGCCGCAAGATGGCTCCAAGGTCGCCCAAGAGAGCCCTAGAAGGACTCTCAAAGGCTCTAAGACAGCCCCCCGAGCGCCCAAGAGCGCCCCAATGGTGCCCCAAAAGATGATGTGTCTGGCTTCGATGGGGGGGCCCTTTTCGCAAACGAAGTCATTGAAAAACCTTAGATTGTTGATTGGGTTTGACTTTCTGGGGGGGGCCACCCTGGAGGGCTTTTAGGCCAAGATGGTTCCAACATGGCCCGAGATGTCATAGATGGCATCTAAGATAGTACAAGATGGCCCAGGTTGGCGCAAGATGGCATCCAACCTGCCTCCAAGAGGCCCCACCCCAAGAACGCTCCAAGTGGCCTCGGAGCTTCCCAAGGACGCCCCCAAAAGGCACAAAAAAAATGGTAACCATAGACGTGTCAATATGTGTGCCTTCTCGTCTATGCGCCTCCGATTGGCTTTCGAGGCCTTACGACAGAGCCAGACGAGGAGGGCATACGCGCCCCAAGAGCGCGCAAGAGTGCCCCAAGAGCGCTCCAAGGGGACCCCAAGAATCGACGTTCGAGCTCCGACGGGGTGACTTTAATTGAGTCCGAGAAGGCCCGAAAAAACTCCGAATACGACCCCAAGAGAGCCCAAAGAGGGCCCCAAGAGAGCCAGGCTGGATGCAAAGAGGGCGCTAAGCCCAGACGAGCTGCCATGCGGCCCACACATCGGGGACCCTCGAGGGCATCTGCGGTTGACTCCCGGGTCTGCTCGGGCTGATCCCGAGCTCGGCTTGACGGCTGCCCCTCCCCCCTCCTTCCACTGCCTGCTCCTCGCTTCCCCCAGCGAGGCGTGGAGTGGGAGGATGGACTGCGGCCACGCGAGGCTCCCTCGTTCGTGCCGCAGCTCACTGCACCAGCATCCCGTTCGCAGGTCGGCTCGCGTCGGGATCCCGCTTTGCCTGACGGCACTTTGATTTACACAGCGGTTGAGGCCGAGCAGCGTGAGGAGCCCGCTTGACCTCTGGTCCCCCCTCCCCCAATCCCAGAATCCCGTTCGAGGTCGCGAGGGCTGTGGGGGCCCAGCCCTCACTGCCTGGCCTCTCGGAGCCTCCCCAGATTCATCGCCAGGCCGTGGAGGTCTTCAAAACTCCAGCCCTGGACGGTCCAAGATGGCCCAAGGTAGACCAGTATAGCATTCGCGATGGCCCCTGCCTGGCCTCGAGGACCCCAGAGCGGGTCCGACACGGTCCCACGGAGCGGTCCCCAAAGACACGAGTCGTCCAACTCCAAGAAGGTGTGCTATGCCTTCACACTTTATATTGAACGCCAGATTGCCCCACGAAAGGCGCCCGAGGCCTCCGAGAGGGGAGGTGCCAGGGTAGCCTCAAGAAGGCCACAAGACGGCATCAGGAGCACCCATCTGGCCTGCATGAGAGTCCCAAGACGGCTCCAATCCGGCCCAAGTCGACTCCAAGACTACTTCTTGATGCCCCTATAGACGGCTCGAAGACGCTCGAAAGCAGCCACGAAGCCCTTCCAGCCCAAGGGGCGCCAAGAAGCAACCAAAAGGCGCCACACAGGGCCCGACAGATCACAAGAGCGCCCGAACAAGACCCCCAAGCGGCCCCAAACAGACCCAGACAACTCCCAACACGTTCCCCTTGCACTGAGATGGTTGGCCAGTGCTGGTCCATGCCTTCTCGATATCCTCCTCGTCCTCTTCCTCCTCCTCCTCCTCCTCCTCCTCCTCCTCCTCCTCCTCCTCCTCCTCGCCACCACCAACACCACCAGCACCACCACCACCACCACCACCACCACCACCACCATCATCATCATCATCATCATCATCATCATCAGCAGCAGCAGCAGCAGCATCAGCATCTTTCTCTCATCACCAGCATCATCATCAGCATCATCATCAGCAGCATCATCGTCATCATCATCATCACAGGCAACAACAACATCATCACCAGCGCCATCACCATCATCAATACTCATTGCCGTCACCTTCATCATCAATCATCCTCATTATCGTATTTGCAGGCGTCATCCCCAGCCTATAACCATCATCATGACGATCGTCGTCCTCGTCATCCACGTCGA
>CAUYUJ010015234.1:249927-294927 GCA_963575745.1 Prorocentrum cordatum
TTCAATACGGGGTCTCTGGAAGTCCCGAGCCGTTCCCCGGGAAGGGCTCTCCTCCTGAGTCGTTTTTGACGGTCCCGAGGCCCGGCGGGGGCCCCCCGAGGCCGAAATTGGCCCAAAACCTTCTGTCCTGATTTTTGCTTCACGACGCGATCACGTCGGGGGCCGCACCTTCTTCTGGCCGCCTCGAGAGGATGTGGCTCCGCCGCCCTGCGCCCCCGCCGGGGCCTCCGGGCGGAGGCGGCCCCCGTGGCCGGGGCGCCGCCGGAGGCAGCCGCCCGCGCACGCGCCAGAGCTGCTGTGGCTGCCCTTCGGCAGGTCCTCGTGCCCAGCCCGGGGCCAGGTCAGCGAGGCCCTCGCCAGCGCCGGCGGGGCCAGCAGCCCCCCTTCTGCGGCAACGCAGGGGAGCATCACACCCAGACATGATCGCGTCGTGCGAAAAAATCAGGGCGGGAGGATTCGAGACACTTTCGGCCTCGGAGGGCCCCTCGCCGGGCCTCGGGGCCGTCCAACAACGATGCAGCATGAAAAGCCGGTCCCGGGGAAGGGGTCGGGACTTTCAGGGACCCCGTATTGAAAAAACAGAACGTCGCATGTCTGGGGGAGCATCACGTGCCACTTTGCCGGCTCTTGCGAATCGACGCCCATCGACGCGCCTTGCCGCGAATCGACGCTAAATCGACGCTGGGTCGCGGGTTCTCACAGACCACTGGGCGCTACTGCACGCGAGTGCACTCTGGAGGCACGGAGCTTCGAGGGCACATGGGCCCCCATGATTTGCTGCTGCCGAATCCCCCGTCTGGAGAAGAAGAGAACGGGGAGCATGACCAAGACTGAACGAGGAAACGTGGTGTCGGTCTTGGTCAACGTCGATCTTGGGCAGCGCCAACTCGTGGATTATCCTCTCGAACCGGCGAAGGCCCGCATGGACCATGACCAGGATCGCCATCGACAGACTCCCGCGACATCTTGGACATGGTCAGTGTACTTCGTCCCTCGAGCCCCCGCCCTCAGGCCCGATCGCGGCCGCCGACTCCAGCGGCACCCCCGCGGACGCCCGGCCCGCGGCCCCGCTCGGCGCGCGCGCTGGCGCGGGCGCCTCCGCGCCCTCGGGCAGCAGTGGGCCGCACGCGCCCTCCGCCCTCCCTGGCGTCTCGGGGGCGCTCACGGCCCTCCTCGGCGCCTCTGGCGGCCCCGAGCACGCGGGCGACGCGCACAAGGCCTCGTCCTCGAGCATCGTTCGGCCGAGCCCACTGGCGTGGCCTGGGCCCCACTGGCCGATTCGCCCACCGCCACCCCCTACCCGATAGGAAAACGGGCCGTTCTCTTCGGGTTTCGAAGGGCCTATCGCCAACTGGGGGGGGGGGATGGCGGCGCGGGCGGAGATGCCATGGCCCGATGGGGATGGGAAAATGGGAGAATAAAGACTGACATAAACCATAAACATAAAAACTCGGAGGCCCGCGCGAATTCCTCGGATCGGCGCTGGGGCCCTCTGGGTGCGCCAGGGATGAGGGCCCAGCGCCGATCAGACAAATCCGCGCAGAACTTCGAGTTTTTAACTTTATGCCTTCGCTTGCTCCCCAAAGCCTCAGAGGGGCCCAAGACGGCCCCAGGAGCCCTTAAGACGAGCCCAGGAGGGCCCCAAGAGGGGCCCAGTGGGCCACTACAAACTGGCATCTCGAGTCTTTCCCGCCGCGGTGGACCCAAGAGCACCGCAGTGACCCCCGAGGCGCCCCCAAGCGGCCACAAGAGGCGGGGATGGGCCAAACGATACTGGGTCCTCCCACGTCTCGGGCGGCGCCACCGCGGCGGCCGCGGCCGCGCCCGCCCTCTCTCGAGCCGCGCCCAGCTGGCAGCCGTCGCCGCCGCTGCCGCCGCCTGGCTCCGCGGGGCCGGCGGCGGCCCGCCCGGCGGGCGGGGCCGCGTCCACGGAGGCGGCCTTGGCCCAGGCCCCGCCGGGCTTCGGCGGCGCGCCGCCGCGCACGGGGCCCCCGCCGCCGCCGCCGAGCGACAGCGCCCTGGCGGCCTGCGGGGGGCCCTGCGCCCAGGCCCCCTGGGGCCTCATGGCGCCGCGGCCACGGCGGCGGCCGCGCCCCGCACGCGCGCGCGACGCGCCTCCGCGCGACTCGAGCCTCGGCCAGCGCGGCGCGGCGCGCGATCCTGGCGCTGCAATTTCTGATGAGCGCCACCTGCCGTCGCCTGGCTGCTAAAGAAAAATCCAAGACACCAGGGGGGGGGGGGGGGGGGGGGGGGGGGGGAATTCCCCCTCTCCCTTCCATGGGAACTGGAGGGCGGGCCCCCGCCCCCAGAAACCGAAGGGGCGGGGTCGAACCGCCAGAGGGGGGGGAAGGGGGGTCCAAACGGCTCGAAAAAACTCGATCCAGCTCTAATCGAATCCTGCCACTAGGGCGACTAGGATCCTGGTAGGGCTCGACCCAACCTTAATACGACCTTACGAGGGTTCGGTCCAGCTTTCATAGCACCCCACTAGCACTCAGTCGTAGTCTTCGACGTCGTAGTCGTCGCCGCCGTCGTCGTCGCCGGCGACGTCGTCGCTCTTGGCGGAGCTCCCCCCACCCGCCCCCTCGGTTCGAACCCGGGGGGAGGGGATCCACCCCAGATATAGGACAAATTACAACCAGCCCAACCAAGATCCAACCACGATCCAACCAATTCCATACTGATCCCAACCACTTCGTTACGAATCTCAGCCACTGCAGGATGAACCCCGACCAACCTCCATGAAACGCCTCACATGCGTTTCGCGGACGTCTTACGGGCGTCTCTGAGAGGCATCTTTGGGAGGAGTCTCTGACCGACGTCTCAAGCCCCGTCCGTTGGTTTTCAAGCATCTCCTAGGATTAGGTCGGGCATATCCTCCTACAGGAGGATTTTGGACGAACATTATCATTTACAACAAAAAGTCGAAAGATCGTCCCCAGACTCTTTTTTGACTATTCTGAACACTCCTCCTGTACAGGGGCATGCCCGACTTAACCTCAAACCCCGCCCGCTGGCTTTTGTTGGCGCCTCTTGGGAGCTCGGGCTCAGGCCTGGCTGGGCAGGGCTGCGGCCCACCCAGGCGTCCGTCGAGCCCCCTCGAGCCGTGCCCTCGGTGCCGGACGCCCGCCCGCCCTCGCTCGCCCATCTCGCCGCTACTTCTCCTGGCCGGCTCCCCCTCCGTAGCCGTTTTGGCTGAAGCATGCGTTGAGCATTCAAACCCTGAGCTCCTTAATCCTGCACACCCCTAAGCTGTTGAAACCTTGAACACTGAAAGCCTGCACCGTGAAACCCGTAAATCCTTAAACCTTAAATCGTTAAACCCTTACGCCGTTGAGGCCCTCAAGGTCTCAAGGGCTCAGGGTAAGCCCTTAAGCCCTACAGTTCTGAACTTTTAAACCCTTAAACCCTGAAGGTCTTAGACCCTTCAGTCCTTAAACCAATCAACCAAATCCCCAGTCAAACATTGTCCAGGTTGTCTGGGCATTGCACTTTTCTTTTGTTCTCGAAAATATACTACCCATTCATTAACACCGACATCAACATACACACTTCGAGTTACACAACATCGCAAGCCGTTTTGGTGCAAATTCCAACACGGGCAGTCGTGCCAGTTTCTGGAGTAAGTGTGCACACATAAGCAGATTACTTGGCTTACGGGGTATACGTATATCACCTCACAACTAACATCATACAGTGAGGCTACTTGGCCGATTGGAACTTGTATCCGTATCCGTTCGTGCTGGTTGGAGGAAGTACCAACTGGTTGTGATTACTCCCGGTCTTTTGCCAAGCTGATCCATATTAGTGCAACATGCAAATCATTATTTGTACACCCGCCTCAGGCTCGCCTGACAACGGCTATGCCGCGCCAGGGTCGCCGAGAAGCAGTTGACTGCGCAACTTCCTTTGGTCTCCTTTCTGGTCTAGGACTGAGTATGCGCACTCTTTCGAGCACCCCTGGTCCAGTCCGTCTCCAGCGATTCGGCGTGTGCTTGGCTATCCTCTTCAGGACCTGCCACAACCAACCACACGGGGCAGGCCGACGTCGTCACGAACGACACCTCTGTTTCTGACTGTGCGAAAACACCACGCGTACCTCTTGAATGCAAAGATACACTGCGTCTGGCTGTATTCTGGGATTCCGTCGTCCAAACCAAAATTGCCAGAAGATGTCAAGACAAGTTCTGAGAACCTGCTGTTTTGGCCTTCAAAGAAGGGGGGAAACAACTGCCCCCCCCTCTTTCGTGACACCGCCGGCAACCGCAGCTAAGCCGGGCGATTGCCCCCTTTTCCTTGAGCGGGCACTAACCACGGCTCAGGGGTGTGAGCCACCCGACCCCTGCGTTAGGCGCTCGTGGATAATCAGAGCGCACCTGCGAAGCCCCCTTGTTGGTAAAGCCACCACTGCTACCTCTCTGACCGTTGGGAATAAGGCCGCACCACCGAAGACGAGCTCCTGGAGAGCGTTTCGGCTGATAACAATTTTTTGTCAAGCATATCCATATTAGTGCAACATACAAGGAATTCTTTGGACACCCGCCTCAGGCTCGCCCAGCAACGGCTATGCCGCGCCAGGGTCGCCGAGAAGCAGTTGACTGCGCAACTTCCTTTGGTCTCCTTTCTGGTCTAGGACTGAGTATGCCCACTCTTTCAGGCACCCTTCAGGACCTGCCACAACCAACCACACGGGGCAGGCCGACGCTGTCACGAACGACACCTCTGTTTCCGACTGTGCGAAAATACCACGCGTACCTCTTGAACGCAAAGACACACTGTGTCTGGTTGTACTTTGGGACTCCTGCGTACACACCAAAATTGCCAGAAGATGTCAAGACCGGCTCTGAGAACCTGCTGTTTTGGCCTTCAAAGAAGGGAGGAAACAACTGTTCCAGCTAGTTGGGATCAGTCCGAGATGCGGTCCGCCCCTCCACCAGGTTCGGCGTGCGATACAATGGCCCAGGGGGGGATAGGGGATCAGTCAGACGATCCTGATGGACACTCCCCCCGCCTCGGGGGCGGGCAGGTATCCACACGCACCACTTCTCCAGAGGTCCTCGAGGTCCCAGTGGCACCACTCCGAGGTGGTGGATAAATGGACACGTGTTGGTTTCTGCAAACTCTGGATCCAAAAGGTTAACAACTCTTGAAGGCACAACTTTTACCTCCGCCAGCTTCCGCCGGCCTTCCGCCGCCTTCCGCCGAGGAAGAGATGCCAACTCCTTCGACCCCTCTCTGGAGCGCGCCGCGTGTTCTGTCGGTGGTTTAGGTCGTGTCGATGCATACCCCCTGAGCCTATCCCCCCCCCAATGATCCTCGTCGTCAGATTTTTTTCGGGGTATGACTCGGGTCTCAGGCGGGACGACACGTCACCCCCAGACGCCTCTCGGCGAGGCGCAGCTGATGGAGAGCATCCCGAGGCTGGAAAGCCGCCGAGAACGGCGCCCGAAAACCTCAAACCTCGAACCTCAAGCCCTCCGCCCCCGAGCCTATCCCCCCCCTGGCGTTGGCGGGCCTCTGTCTCCCTCCCTCGCGCAGGAGCGGACGCCGCGGGCTGCGCGCGCGCGCCTGGCGCCAACAGGCTCCGCGCGGGCAGCTCGAGGCTCTCCGCGGGCAGATGGCCGAGCCTCACCAGCAGCCCCAGCAGCTGCTGGGCCTCGGGGACCGGCCGGGGCGACGCATCGATCGGCTGGGTCGCTTCATTTAAAGGGGCCCTGGGCCCTGCGCGCCGTCGTCGTCGTCGTCGGCGTCGGCGTCGGCGTCGGCGTCGTCGGCGTCGGCGTCGGCGTCGGCGTCGGCGTCGGCGTCGGCGTCGGCGGCGGCGGTCGACTACCGGGAAGACGCCGAAAGGGCGCGAAGGCAGCGGCGCCCGGCCGCCGAGCGCCAGGGCCCCGCGGTGCGCGCTTCTGCCGGCGCGGACGGCCCTGGTGGCCCCCGCGCGCTCCAGTGGGCCACTCTGCGACGACCCAGCGTCGGGAGGGGGAGGGGGAGCAGGACGGGGCTGGCAAGGGGAGGAGGAGGAGGAGGAGGAGGAGGAGGAGGAGGAGGAGGAGGAGGAGGAGGAGGAGGATGGGAAGGGAGGGAGAGGAGGAGAAGTAGGAGGAGGGAGGGGAAGAGGAGGACACATCTGGGGGTTCGACAGGGGGGAGTTGTTTAGGAGGAACAGGGTGGAGGAGGAGGAGGAGGAGGAGGACCAGTGCAAACCCAAGACGTATCAACGATGTTGAATTAAACCCTCCCTCCAGGCTTCCTCTTCACAGGTCCCTACAAGAATTCGCTTTCATTGCGGGAAGTGCCCCATTGGAAGACAACCGTTTGAGAATCCCGAATCGTTCCAAAACCTAACTCCCGGGACTCCAACGCCGCGAATCGACGTGACTGTGGCGTCCTGCCGGTCCAAAGTCGCGCCAGAACACAAGTCATTGGACTTCAATACCGCGAATACACATGCCTGTTGCGTCCTGATCACCCTGACGCATGCCAGAAAACCACTCCTGGAATTTCAACCATACGAACATATCGGACTGCTATAAACGTTTGAAACGAGTATGCGCGGCGCTAGAGCGAGAGCCACATTTTGAAAAGAAGCCGCCCCCCATCTTTGAAACTGTCGCAAATGTTTGAAACAAATGCGCGCGGCGCGAAAGCAAGAGCCACATGTTGAAAAGGATCCGCCCTCCATTCCTGAAACTGATGAAAAATTGTACGACGAATGCGCGCGGCGCGAAGAAGGTAGCCACACTTTTGAAAAGGACCCGCCCTACATTATTGAAACTGCTGCAAACATTGAGACGAATGTGCGCGGCGCGGAACCAAGAACCTTATTTTGAAAAACACCCGCCCTCCACCCGTGAAACCGTTACAGACTGTAAAGTCGAATATGTGGGAGCCGCATTCTGAAAATCACCCGCCCTCGATCCGTGAAACCTTCGCAAAGTTCAAGCTTCGGGATCACAAATGCTGAGGAAGTCTCAAGCGAAACGCCCGCCCCGCCTTACTGACGCATCTGGACGCGTGACAGGGAGCACTTGTTTACAAGGGAAGAGGATAGAAAAGGATGAGGTGGTGGAAGTAGCGGAAGACTACAACACCGACGACCGATGGACGACGGGCCGCGGACACCGGACGATGGACGAGGACGAGGGGCGACGGACGACGGATGATAAGCGACGACGACGACGACGATGACGACGGCGACGACGAGGACGGCGGCGGCGGCGACGACGACGGACGACGACCACGACGATGACGACGACCACGACGACGACGACCACGACGACGAGGACGACGCACGAAAGACGGAGGACGACGTACCACGATCACGACGACGACGACGACGACGACGACGACGACGACGACGACGACGACGGACGACGGACGACGGACGACGGACGACGACTACGACGACGACGACGACGACGACGACGACGACGACCACGACCACGACCACCACGCCCACGACCACGACCATGACATCGACCACGACCACGACCACGACCACGACCACGACCACGACCACGACCACGGCCACGACCACGACCACGACCACGACGTCGATCGGAGACATCGACGACCTACCCTGGGACTCTCACCGTGGACTCGTCCACCCCGCCAGAGCAGCTCCACTCGCCGGCGGCAAGGAGACGCGCCAGCCCCCCGCTCAAAGGTGGGCCAATTCTCGCGTGCCGAAGGGTCCGGCAACGACGACGGCGCTGACGACAACGGTGGCGTCGGCGTCGGCGCCAGTGCCAGCCGCAGCAGCAGCAGCAGCAGCAGCAGCAGCAGCAGCAGCAGGGCAGCCCCGGCTCCATCTCCTCCTCCTCCTCCTCCTCCTTCCTCTCCTCCTCCTCCTCCCCTCTCCTCCTCCTCCTCCTGCTCCGCTCCTCCTCCTCCTCCTCCTCCTCCTCCTCCTCTCCTCCTCCTCCTCCTCCTCCCTCCTCCTCCTCCTCCTCCTCCCTCCTCCTCCTCCTCCTCCTCCTCCTCCTCCTCCTCCCTCCTCCTCCTCCCCTCCTCCTCCTCCTCTCCTCCTCCTCCTCCTCCTCCTCCTCCTCCTCCTCCTCCTCCTCCTCCTCCTCCCCTCCTCCTCCTCCCTCCTCCTCCTCCTCCTCCTCCTCCTCCTCCTCCTCCTCCTCCTCTCCTCCTCCTCCTCCCTCCTCCTCCTCCTCCTCCTCCTCCTCCTCCTCTCCTCCTCCTCCTCCTCCTCCTCCTCCTCCTCCTCCTCCTCCTCCTCCTCCTCCTCCTCCTCCTCCTCCTCTCCTCTCCTCCTCCTCCTCCTCCTCCTCCTCCTCCTCCTCCTCCTCCTCCTCCTCCTCCTCCTCCTCCTCCTCCTCCTCCTCCTCCTCCTCCTGGCCGCGAGGCTGGTCGCCAGGCTGGCCGTGAGGCTGGTCGCCAGGCTGGCTGTGGGGCTGGCCGTGAGGCTGGCCGTCGGACCGGCCGTGGGGCTGGCAGTCGGGCTGACCGTGGGCCTGGCAGGGCTGGCAGTCGGGCTGGCCGTGGGGCTGGCCGTGGGGCTGGCCGTGGGGCCGGCCGCGGGGCGGGCAGTCGGGCAGGCCAAAGGGCTGGCCGTCAGGCTGGCCGTGAGGCTGGCCGTGGGGCAGGTTGGGCTGGTCGTGGGACTGCCCGTAGGGCTGGCAGTCAGGCTGGCCGTGGACTGCCTGTAGGCTGGCAGTCGGGCTGGCCGTCGGGCCGGCCGTAGGATTGGCAGTCGGGCTGGCCGCCGGGCAGGCCGTGGGGCTGGCCGTCGTGCGGGCCGTGGGGCTGGCAGTCGGGTTGGCCGTGGGGCTGGCCGCGGGGCTGGCCGCAGGGCTGGCCGTCGGGCTGGCCGTCGGGCTGGCCGCGGGGCAGGCCGTCGGGCTGGCCGTGGGGCTGGCCGGGCTGGCCGTGGGACTGGCCGTGGGGCCGGCCGCAGGGCTGCCCGTAGGGCTGGCCGTGGAGCTGGCCGTCGGGTCGGCCGTGGGGCTGGCCGTGGGGCTGGCAGTCGGGCTGGCTGTAGGGCTGGCCG
The DNA here is from genome assembly GCA_963575745.1 of Prorocentrum cordatum. Lineage (NCBI taxonomy): Eukaryota > Dinophyceae > Prorocentrales > Prorocentraceae > Prorocentrum > Prorocentrum cordatum. The sequence continues at coordinate 258,929 of CAUYUJ010015234.1, forward strand.
CGGGGCCGACGGGTTGGCCGTCAGGCAGGTCAACGGGTTGGCCGTCAGGCGGGCCGTGGGGCGGGCAGCCGGGCAGGCCGTGGGGCTGACCGTCAGGCTGGCTGTGGGGCTGGTGGCAGCCAGGCAGGTCGTGGGGCTGGCAGTCGGGCTGGCCGCGGGGCTGGCCGTCGGGCTCGCTGTGGGGCGGGCCGTGGGGAAGGCTGCGCGCCGCCGCGGTGGCGCCGGCCATCGCGCCCTCCACCGCCGCCGCCGCGTCTAGGAGCCGGCAGCAGCAGCGGCCGCGGCAGCAGCGGCGGCGGCGAGAACGGCGGCCAACCCAGCCCCAGCCAAGGCCGGGGCCAGCGCCAAGGCGGCCGCGGCACCAGCAGCGGCGGCCGCCGGCGGCGGCCCACGCGAGGAGGCAGCGGCGGCGGCCGCGGCGGCGAGCGCGGCAAGCAGAGAGGGGGCGGCGGCGGTGGCCCAAGGGGCCGCCAGCAGGTCCGCCGGCGCCGACGGCACCGGCGCCAGCAGCGGCCTGGCGCCCGCGGGGGCCGTGCTGGGGGGCCGCCTGCCGCCGCGGCAGCACCAGCCGCCGCGGCGGGGGCAGCCAAAGCGGCGGCGGCAGCCGCCGCGGAGGGGGCGCCGGAGGCCGAGCTGGCAGCCGCCGCGGCAGCGGCGTCGGCCGCCGCGCTGGCGGCCGCAGGCGGCCGCAGCGCCAGCGGCCGCGGCAGCGGCGCGGGCAGCGGCCGGCGCCACGGCGGCCGCAGCGCCAGGGCCAGCAGCGTGCCGCGGCGGCGGCAGCCGCGTCAGAGGCGGCCGCGCGGCAGCGGAGCGGCGGGGCCGGCGCTCGCGGCCGCGGCGCCGGCGGCCGCGGCGGGAAGGCGGCCGGCCACGCGGAGCCAGGGGCCGCGGCCGAGCGGCGCGCGGCCCCGGCGGCGCGGGTGGTGGCGGGGGGCAGCGGCAGGCGGGGCGGCAGCACCGCGGTGCCGGCCAGAGCCACGCCGGGGGCGCGAGCGGCGGCTGCACGACGAAGCCGACGACGCCACGCCGTGGGCGCCTCGGCGCCGCCGCCACGCGGGCAGCGCGAGCGGCGGCAGCCCGGCGCCGTCGCCACCGCAGGGGACGCCATCGCCCAGGAGCGGCGGCCGAGAGGGGAGGGAGACGAGACCCCCCTGCCCAAGCCGCCGCCGGAGGCCCGCGGGCGCGCCCGCCAGGCCGCGGGACCCAGGCCGCGCAAGCCACCTCGAGCGGAGACGGCTTGAGCCAAAGGCTACGGACTGGTGGGGATACTTTTTTGTCAGCAGCCGCGAGCGAAAGCGCAAACGGCGAGTCGAGTCAGAGCGGGCCGCGCAAAGACGAATTGTGAGGGTGCAGGCTGCGGCTGCCAGGGGCTGAGGCTGGTTGGGATACTTTTGTCAGCGACCGCAGGCGAGCGCGCCAGCGACGAGTCGAGTCAGAGCGGGCCGCACAAAGACGAATTCACCTAAAGCGGTGGGCCCGAGCCTCACGCGGCACCTCGGCGGCCAGGCCGGCGAGTGGAGGGGTGCTGGCGGCGGCTGCCGGGGAAGCTGCACTGCCAGGGATTGCACGCATGCAACGAACTGCAGAGAGGCTGACTGCCAGGGAGGCCGACTGCCAGCTGGTGGGGATACTTTTTTTGGTCGCGGCCGCGGGCGAAAGCGCACACGGCGAGTCGTAAGTCTGGGGCGCGGGCCTACTAATTGACAACAGCAAGCTAGAGCCGACAACCGCTGGTGGGGATGCGCGAAGCGTCAAGAATCGTCATCAGCAGCAGCAGCAGCAGCATCAGCATCAGCATCAGCATCAGCATCAGCATCAGCATCAGCATCAGCATCATCATCATCATCAGCAGCAGCATCATCATCATCAGCAGCAGCAGCAGCAGCATCACCATCATCATCATCATCATCATCATCATCATCATCATCATCATCATCATCATCATCATCATCATCATCATCATCATCATCATCATCATCCAACATCGTTCTGCGCATCCTCCTCCTCCTTTCCTCCCCCTCCTCCTCCTCCACCACCTCCTCCTTCTCCTCCTCCTCCTTCTCCCCCTCTATACTGTCTGTCCTCCTCCGCCTCCTCCTCCTCTTCCTGTTTCTCCTCCTTCTCCTCCTCCTCCTCCTCCTCCTTCTCCTACTCCTCGTCACCATCCTGAATCATCCACCCTCCACCCTCCATACTCATCCTCCTCCGGATTTTCCTGATTTCCTGATGGCATTGGTGTTCTCCGAACGCTGCCGGTCACGTCCTCCTCCTCCTCCGCATCCGCATCCTCCTCCTCCTCCTCCTCCTCCTCCTCCTCCTCCTCCTCCTCCTCCTCCTCCTCCTCCTCTGCCTCGTCCGTCTCTTCTCCTTCAAAATAACTCCTCCCTGTCACACCCCCAGACGCGTCGGTTGGGCGGGCCAGGCGTTTCGCCTGAGACTTCCTCACCGCTTAAGATCGGCAACAGCTTCACATATGGAGGGCGAGACTTTTCAAGCTGTAATTCTTGCCTCAGCGCCGCGCACATTCACCTCCAAAGTTTGCAAACGTTTCACGGATGGAGGTCAGGTCTTTTTCAAAATGTGGCGCTGGCCTTAGCACCGCGTACATTCGTCTAAAAAGTCCGCAACAGTCTCGAGGATGTAGTGCGAGTCGGCTTCAAACTGTGCCTCTAGCAATAGCGCCGCGCACATTCGTCTACAAAGTGTGTAACTGTTTCAAGGATGGAGGGCAGGCTGTCTTCAAAATGCGGATATCGCCTGCGTGCCGCGCAGATTCGCCTTAAAAGTTCGCAGCGGTCTCACGGATGGAGGGCGTGTCCTCTTCAAAATGTGGCTCTCGCCTCAGCGCCCCGCACATTCGTGCACAAGCTTGCAACCGTCTCAAAGATTCGAACGGTCGAATTTCCAGGCATCGTGTTCTGTCACGATTTCAGACTGTCAGGGCGCAAAGTCACTCTGATTCGCGGTGGTGAAGTCCCAGGAATAGCGTTCTGGCTCGAATTAGAACTGTCAGGACGCAAGAGTCGCATTCATCCGCGGCGTTGAAATCGCAGGAGCAGTGTTTTGGCACGTTTATAAATTATTGTACAATTCTCTTCTGACCGGCAGTGAAAGTAACAAATTGTTTCAGGGACCTACGAAGAGGGACCTTGGAGGGAGTGTTTACTGCAACGTCGTTGATGCATCTTGGGTGTACGCTGGTCCTCCTCCTTCTCCTCCTCCTCCATAACCAATCCTCCTCGTCCTCCTCCTCATCCCCCTCCTCCTCCTACTCCTACTCCTCCTCATCCTCTTCCTTCTCCTCCTCCTCCTCATCCTCCCTCCTCCTCCCCCATCCTCCTCCTCCTCCTCCTCCTCCTCCTCCCCCATCCTCCCCCATCCTCCTCCTCCTCCTCCTCCTCCTCCTCCTCCTTCTTCTCATCTCCCTCCTCCTGATGTCCTTCCCTCCTCCCCTTTCCTCCTCTCCACCTCGAGCCGTCGGCGCCCTGCCCTCCCCTCGCCCTCGCGGGCGGAGGAGGAGAAGGGGGCGTCCAAGAGAAGGGGGCGTCCAAGAGAAGGGGGCCAAGAAGGGAGCGTCCAAGAGAAGGAGGCGGCCAAGAGGGGGGCGTCCAAGAGAAGGGGGCGCAAAGCATGACCGGCGGCATGTGCGCGGCCCAGGGGGGGGGGCTGGGGACGTAATGAAATGTGAAGCGGCGCCATGAAGTCTGGGGAGATATCATGGCCCACGCCATGATATCCACCCCTCCCTACATCATCCCCCTCCTGGCCGCCCCCGAGGGTACCCAAGCCCTTGCAAACGGGGCGTTAGTAAACGGACCGGTAACCAAGGGTGCGTCTTCAATGGTGCTTTCAATAAGTTGATTTGCCGCGCATAGGTGCGAGGTAAACCCCCCCGCCCAGAGTTATAATAATGTGTGGATCTTTTGTCGTCCCGATTTATCACGAACTAGTGCGAGGCAAATGCCCTGTCGCCCCGTTCTCGTTTGAAGAGGCCCCTTAGCTACCACCCTGTTTACTAAGGCCCCGTTTGCAGAGGCTTGTGGTACCAGGAGGCTTTGGGAGGTTCCCCCGCGCAGAAAGTATCCATGGGGTCGCGTAGCCATGGGATCGCGCCTCGGCCTCCAGACCGCAAGGTCGTGGATATGGATGTGCTCGTCGCTCTTGACGCCCCTCACCCCTCCAACTGCCCAGAAAGAAGCCGCGGGCGGCCGCGGGTGAGTAAGCGGGGGAGGGGGCGGCGGCCGCCGGAAAGGCCCTCTGGCATCGAGGGCGTCCTGCTGAGACAGGCCGTGGCCCTGGCTGAGACGGTCGACCGCGCCGTTCTGCACGTTCGCCTCGACCGCGAGCAGCCACGACGACAGCGACAACACCGACGAGAGACGACGACGACGACGACGAGAGACGACGACGACGACGACGACGACGACGACGACGACGACGACGACGACGACGACGACGACGTTGACGACGACGACGGACGACGATGACGATGACGACGACAGACGTCGGCGGCGGCGGTGGCGGCGACGGCGGCGAAGGCGGCGCGGCAGCCACGACGACGACGACGACGACGACGACGACGACGACGACGACGACGACGACGACGACGGCGACGACGACGACGACGACGACGATGACGACGACGACGACGGCGGCGGCGACAGACAACAGACGACGGCGATGCGTTAGTCCCCCAAATCCTTGAACTCTTCGCACAGGAGCGACGTGTGGCCGACAACCTCCCGCACGCAGCCCATCTTGCGGCGGCACGCCTCGACGGGCGCGCGCGCATGCGCACAGCAGCGGGCAGGGCGAGGGAGGCAGTCCCGTGTGCATCCTCGGCTGGGACCCGGCCTCTCGTGCAGGACAGGGCCCATGCATACGTGGGTGACGCGCATGCCGAGCCAGACCACGAGAGCGAGACCCAAGTCTGGAACGGACAAACCGACCGTGCCCAGGTGAGCCAAAGGCGAAGTCACGGATCCTGGCCGAAGTTCGGAGAGCCACCGCGGCATCTGAGCTTGTGGTCCTTCTGCGGACAAGGCCATGGCGCCACAGAGGTGCCGGAAGAGGTCGTGTGACTACTTCCCCTGGCGCCCTGCATCTTAAGACATGCTGTCCACTTCTTAGTCTCAGCATCCACATGTTCCGCACTCCCGACACGACGTGCCGGCGACAACGCTGCTCCTCAGAAACAATCGTCCCGGAACCTCAGGGGGCAGAGAGCGGCGAAGGGGCGGCACCCGCCCTCAGAGGGAGGGGGTGGGGCGTCATTCCATGTTGCGTTCTGATCACACTGCTCTTCGAAGCCAACGCGGTTGCTGCGCCCACCGGCTGAAGGACCTACAGAGTCTCTGCGCGGAGGAACGCCGACATGCGCCCGAGGTGAGAAACCAGCATCTGGCATCTGGGCCCGCCAGCAGAAAATCGCGTGGCGACAGTGCCAGAGAGCGACTAGAACAGCGCCTGGAGAGGCGTGGCAGAGTGGTGAGCTGGGGAGGAGCTGGTACGGACCTCAGCGAGGAGTTGAAACCCTCGACTTAGCCAGACGAGTCATCCACCACTGCCTGCAGCGGCAACACCATGCGCCTACCCCTCTGCCAACTAACAAGGCGGCAGTCGCAAAAAAAGATCTCCTGTAGCCAGGAGACATGCCACCCGATGCCCCTCTCCACCCGCTCACTCTCCACCCCTCCCATTTGTGAACCGCCGCGGGCAAGGCAGAACAAAATCACATGGCTCTACCTCCACCTGCGCAACCCTCTCATTCACCATTGTTTCTCCTTTACCCTCGCCACAGTTTAGGTCGGCGTCACTGCCCTCATCCAATGGACCGATGGGGCGAGACTGGGGGGAAGGCTTGGGGTCCAGAGCACGGCGGTTCGCATATCACCAGTACGACTTAAGCCGACGCGAGCACTTGCTGTCCAGCTGAGGCTGAGCGTAGCAGTGACAGCAGATGCTGCGACAGGCAAAGAACGACAGGTGGCAGATGTCATGTCCGATTATGATATAGGGACGTACTGGCCGCCAACACGGCGACGAAAGCATGGCCGACTTGCCGCGCATAGACTTGCACAGCAACAAAAACTAGGCGACGCGAGCGGCAGAAAGCGAAAGGCAAAAGCAAAGTACACAGGCCAACGACGAACTCAACACCCACGACGAATTTCATGAACGGCGAATTCAAAATCGACAACGACATCCTGACGACGAGGTCAAGATCGAGAAAATCTTCTAACGACGACTTTTCGCTGACGACGAATACGAACACCGGGCTGACGCGACTAGCTCAGACTTGGATGTCGCTGCAACAGCTTGACATGGAGAATAACACTCCATACTTCCATCCAGAATTTCGTCGGACCAGTGCGTCGCGCAGGTTTGTCGGTCGTGCTGGGCAAGTCTTTGGCGGGCTTCCCGGGGGGGTCAGGCTTGTCAGTCCCTGGCTTGCGGGGGCCGGGGCGCGGGACAGATCGAGCAGGACCAGCCCTCGCATCCGCGCTCTCTCTTGGAACAGCGGCGGCGCCAGCCCAGGTCAGAACCCTGAAGCTAATCAGGGTACGGGCGGCTGCTTTCGAGACGGGGTCCTGGCCTCGACACGAGACTCTGGCTTGTGAAGAGTATGTTTTTCCGCGGGTTTAACCCTACCCATCGGTCGGAAGAATTAGGTACAACCATGAAGTAGGAAGGCGTTGAAAGTAGATTGGGTCTCCCCCCGCCTCCTGAAGAGGAGGGGAGAGGGAAGCCACTCGATCATTGAAGTAGGAAGGCGCCTAAAGTAGATTGGGATCTGGGCGTCCAAAAATACCCACTTGCAACGACCGATGGGCATGGGTTTTGACAGCATGACTGATGCCACGGCCAGGGCGCAGGCGAGGCGAGGCGAGGCGAGGCGAGGCGCCGACATATGCGTCCAGAAGGACGGACCGCCCCACGAGAGCACGGCGGTTCGGCTGGAGCCCGGGAGGCACTTTGGATTCACCTGTGATTCATGAGCGCGAAAGCTCCCGGAGGAGGTAGGGCGACGACGACGACGACGACGACGACGACGACGACGACGACGACGACGACGACGACGGCGGCGGCGACGACGACGACGACGACGACGACGACGACGGAGAGCAAGAACCGACACAATTGACAAAAGACCTACACTCCAGAAGAGGCTGGCCAAACGCCGACGCATACGCGTCTGAATGCATACGCAGAGTAGGAAGAGCAGGAACAGGGAACGGACAAAGGTATGGCCCCGGACCTCTGACTGAAAATCACAGCGTGACGTGGGCATCCACCGCTCCCGACCCCGTCCTCTAGGCCGGTGTTCCGTCGTGGGCGGTTCCCAACCTGCCCGCTCGGCACACCCCTCGCACGCTTCGTCCCCTCACGGGGGATCTCCGCATGCGGCCCCAGTGGGCGCGCGCGCGCGCACGCCGCCACCACGCCCGTTTCGGCCTCAGGGGGAGCACCGCCTGGGGCCCCAGTGGGCCCACCGCCTGTGCCGCCCCCCACACCCATGTCGGCACACCCCTCACACGGCTCGTGCCCCACAGGGAGCTCAACATAAGCTCTCGGAGGGCGGTATCGCATGCCGCCCCCCCGTCCACTTCGGCACGCTCCTTCACAGACTTCGTGCCCCCACGGGGAGCTCCACCTACAGCCCCAGAGACAAGGCTCGCACGCCGCACGCAGCCTCCTCGCCCAATCGGCTCACCCCTCACACGAATCGTGCCCCCACAGGGAGCTGCACCTGCAGAACCAGAGACAGGGTTCGCACGCCGCATCCCCGCCCATGTCGGTACACTCCCGGCACGGGACCGTGCCCCGCAGGAAGCTCCTCCTACGGCATCAGTGGGCAAGCTTGCATGGCGCCCCGCCGCTCACAATGGCGCAGCCCTCTCACGCGGATCGCGCCCCACAATGAGCAGCTCCACCTACGGCCTCGCTGGGCCCCTTAGCGCGGGAGGGCATCCGCCCTATTCGGCTCCCGCCTCACGCGGGCGTGCTCCGAAGAGGGTTCGGCGCGCCTCTGCGCGCTTGCTCCACAGGCCCCACACTCCCCATCCGCACTGGCCCGCGGCACGCAGTAATGAAAAGAGAGGCACGCCCTGCGCTACACGCAACTTCCTAGGTTGGTCAATTCGCCCGGCATGTGCTTTGTGGACGTGGCTTCCCTCTCGCTAATTCAAGCTGCGCGCGGCCCGCTTAGCTTCGAGTTGAAGAGGTGCGCTCTCGACCCGCGGATCAAAAAAAAGTGTTGTGGACGTGGGGCCTGGAAAAAAGTGGGCGCAACAAAAAAACAAAAAAGCTGGTGCCGCGATTTCTTTCGCAAAGCCTCGAGGGCTGGGCCCATGCGACAGCAGAAAGAGAGTGTTTTCGAACCGTCTGGGCCATAGCGCGCGTTATGCTCACCCCAATACATAACGTCCTCCCCAACGGCCCGGTGCGCCCCTGGACTGCCACAGGGGGGGCATCACAGTCGAAACGCTGTTAAACGCTGTCGAAACGCTGTCGAGACCCCCTTTTTCCCAAGAAGTTCACCTTCGATTCCCATGGAGAGCCGCAGAACACCCAAAACAAACTGCAAGAATCCCGAGCCCCTCCCCAACGGAAAGGCTTCCTGCTTCAGCGGCCGGACTGCATGTTGTGACCCCCCTCCCCCCCCCGCCCGATCCCGCCCGTCATCGCCGCGAAGAACAAGTGCTCTCGAACTGCCCCGGACGGGCAGAGCGGCAGCAGCGCGAAGAGCGTCGCTGGCGGGACGCCGGCTGGGCCGCAGCGCAGCGAGCCTCGGCGCTGGCCACGAGCAGGTGCGTCGGCCACGGGCAGGACACCTCGGACCGCTGCCGCCGTGGCCGCCGCCGCCGTGAGCTGAGCTTGGCGCATCCTGGGAATCCTCGGCGCGTCCCGAGAAGACAGCTGCCTTTTCAACACACAGCAACGACACTTACCGACGACCTTCTGGGCGACGACCTCTCTGCGGCGGCGAGATGGGCATGTCACGGAGTACCTCTTGAAGGCGGCGTGAGTGCCAGAGAGCACGGTTGAAGCACGGTTGATGGACAAACTCCTGCACCGCCCGCGCGACCAGTGTGCTGGCGCGAACTTCCACACGCGCCCCCCTGCCCCCGATTCAATGTTGGTCGGCGTCACCACCAGGGTGCAGGATTTCGGCCAGTCGACAAATCGACGCATCAAGTCGCAGACCGCCGATATTGAATCGGGGGCGAGGGGGGTGTGACAAAAAATCAGCACAGAAAATGCAGGACTTTGTCCATCAACCGCAGGCCCGCTGGAGTCGTCTCGTGCAGGACTTTTGATTCAGGATGATCGCCAGGCGAATCCAGCGACTGCTATCTAAGCCCCTTGCACCCCCAACTCAGGGTGTTCCTCGGCAGTCTGGGACCCGACTGCTGCATTGCTGGCGGGCGTCGCTGCAGGACTGCGCCGTGCAGAAGGAGCACGAGTAGCTCATACAAATTTCAGCTTGCTTCTCTGCTTGGGAAAACGCGACGAACTCCTTTCGGAGCCCATCCTGCCGCACAACCACCCTGAGTCCTCGGAGCACCACACGCCCGGCGCAGGGCCCTGCGCCCTCGGGGCCAAGGGCGGCCGCACCGGCGGAGCTCGAGAGGCGCAGGTGCGGCGTGGCCGACGAGGCCTTCGCTTCTGCAGTGCTCTCCCGCTCGGCGCTCCTCGTGCCCCTTTCGGGGCGACGCAAGACTCGAGATTGAAGGACTCGAGTTTGGCCCGACGGGGCCGTCTGAAGAGTAACGCGGCGGGACGCAGTCTGAAATCTGGCGCGAGCTCCCGCTGCAGACGTGCCACAAAAACTGGGCCGTCGAAATCTCAACGGCGGGCCCGTCGAGAAGCGTCTGCAACCACCTGGGCTTCTGGGCTTCTGCGGTCGACCCCCCGAGCACCGGCGGGGCCCCCGCGGAGGCCTGGTTGCCTCAGGGGTTGCTGCTGGAGGGAGGAAGCGGGAGCGGACACCAAAACGAAGCCTCCATCTGTGCACCACGTCTGTCCTGCGAGCGTGGCCGAAATTCGGGCCCCGAGCTCGGACACGGACGAGAGAGACAGGAGGAGGAGGAGGAGGACGAGGCGAACGAGGAGGAGCAGAAGGAGGAGCAGGAGGAGGAGGAGGAGAACAAGAAGGAGGAGGAGGAGGAGGAGGAGGGGAAAGAGGAGGAGGAGGAGGAGGAGGAGAACAAGAGGGAAGAGCAGGAGGAGGAGGAGGAGGAGGAGGAGTAGGAGTAGGAGGAGGAGTAGGAGGAGGAGGAGGAGGAGGAGAAGCAGCAGCAGGAGGAGGACGAGGAGGAGGCGGCGATCCCGCAGAGGCCCACTTGGGGCCGAGCTCCCCAGGGTGGGCGCCAGGGCCTCCCCAGAGGCGGCCTCCCCGAGGGAAACCGCCGCCCACCTGCCTCAGGGGCCCCGAGCGTGCCCGCAAGGCCCTGAGGCGGTTACGCGTCACGCTCCGTCTCCGGGACGTGTTGCCCAACCATCCTGTGGTGAGGCCCCGAATTCGGACACGGAGGGGGGAGACAGGAGGAGGAGGAGGAGGAGGAAAGACAGGAGGAGGAGGAGAGACAGGAGGAGGAGGAGGAGGAGGAGGAGGAGGAGGAGAGACAGGAGGAGGAGGAGGAGGAGGAGGAGGAGGAGGAGGAGGAGGAGGAGAAGGAGAGAGCATTTGACCGCCCAAGCGTTTCGGGTGCGTCGAGAGCAGCGCGCAGGCCATCGCCAGGCCTACCACGTCGCCGCTTCCCATACCGTACAGGTGACCTGCGGCGGCAATCGTTCTGCCGACCATGCGCCGCCTCGTTGAAGGGAGATACTCTTGCACACATGGAGAGAAATACGACAGGTCGCAGTACGATCGTCAGCAGTACAACCATCAAGATGAAGTTGGACCTGAGACAACACAAGCTTGTCTGGTTGGTATCACAAACCCCAAAAAAATTCTCATGTGGGTTCAAGGTGGCATTACTATACTCAGGGGGACAATCATCCGGAATGTGTTCATCATCCGCACAGTCTTCAACGGAGTAAGTTACAGTCCAATCAAGATGGGCATGGGTTGGTATACGAAATGCCCCCTAAGAGAAGGGAACGGGATCGTAAAACACACATTAATTGTAATCACAATCCATCGACTTCAGTTTGAAAATATATGTTCCATGGTAGAAAAGGCCACAAGAAAGCAGGCCGCTTGCTGGACGGCAGAAGTACTTGGATCTTGTGTATCTCCCCACTCACCGGTTAGTATTATCTGACAGTGTTCCAAACATCGGTCTCATTGCACCCGCTCCATCGTACACTCCACGGCTTGAGCCGCACAAAGGAGTCGATGTAGAGCACGCTTCAGAAGAAGTTGTAGCAGAGTGCAAAAAAGTAAGCATGGAAGCACGGATTCCCAGGCCATCTGAGACGATTACATCGGTGCTTTGCCTTCAAACTTTGGAGACCTTGTTGCCCGTGCCGACCGACAAAAAAGACACGTGCACGATCAAAAGCTGACCTCTGCGGTGAGCCGTCCCAGCCAACCGACACCACTACACACGCCGATTCCAATAGGCCAGCGAAGGAGATCTCGAGGGAAGGTGGAGGCCGAGGCGCTGTCGTCGACATCCCCAGAGACCCCGCGCAGACGTCTCTCGTCGTCAGGGAAGGGAAGGCGGAGGCCCCGAGGCGCTCTCTGCGACATTCTCGAGAACAAACCATAGCCAGGCTGAAGCTGAACGTCTGGTTGCACAAGAGATAGGCGATGACGCCGATCCAAGCAAACACCTAGAAGCACCACAGCTTCGTGTTGTGGAACTGTTGTCGTTGCCACAGACGGTCTACCACTATTTGTTCGACGAGTACAGCAAAATGTGTAACGAAGTAGACGGCACCCCTCACGTGTTGCATAACAAACGGTATTACCAAGCCGTTGGCATGATCCCCGAAGAAAAGGATGAACGTAGACACTTATTTTGAATATAGAACGAAGCAAAGGTGGCAACGCAGAAGATCAGTTTTGCGAGCGCCTCACTGTTGGGAATGGAAGTGGTATAGTCTTTCTATACATTGGCACGGACATGTTTGCATGTGGCGCTTCCCAGGTGGTATGAAGAGACAGGTCGATATTTCGTTGCTCCACCTTAGTGTCACAACGCAAGCATCATCATCAACTCCATCACTATCTTCATCTGTCTTCATCTCCCTCTTTATCGGCATCAGCAAAAAAAGGCCCTCAAGGGAGCCGTTTTCCGAGCGCTGGCGTTCTGTGTCGGAGGAGGTGGAAGTGGAGGTGAGACGGAGGATAATACGGTGGAGGGCTAACGCATTGTAGCCAGGACCCTCGGTGAGGGCACTTTTGTCGAGACCCTCAGTGAGGGCATTTCTTCGCGGAGCAGCTTCCACTTTAGTGACGCACCTGCATCATCCTTTGCTTATGGCGTCCCTTCTCCTCCCGCCTCCTTGTGGGATGGGTACGGGCTCGTGCTGGTTGGAGGGATGGGGGGGGGCCTTAGCAGTTCGATCCGCTTCTGCTGCGATGGCGCACCCGCGTCTGACAACGACGCGGAGGTGGAGGTGGAAGAGAGGAGGAGGATCAGGCTGAATGCTTCGTTGCCTTGCGATGCCTGGCTGCAGTGATCTTAGAGGCATGACTCAACCGCTGCTGAAATATCGGATATTTCGTGACACGTTTCGAGCGAGGTGAGGACGGTAAAGCCTACGCGAGCAACCAGACCTCTGCATGAATTGCGCCCGGCATCGCCGCTTTACGTACACGAGAGGATTGTGCTGCCCACTTTCTGTTTACACTTATGCTGGCTAGATCCTCCATCTAGCCCCTACCAACGCGCTACACAGCGCTACACATGCTTGCTAGATCCTTCATCCAGCCCCAACCAACGCACTACACAGCGCTGCACAGCGCGGATCCTCTCCAGTTTAAGCCGGCGCCAGGAGGAGGAGGAGGAGGAGATCGCGGTGGGGAGTTTTAACCTGACACTCATAGCGAGCAAGATCACGGGCATCTTTACATAGGCCCGACTGGCTGTGAAGCATTAGCGCTGCGCAAGACACAGGCATCCTCAGATCGAGCCATCCTTGACTGCTGCCAGGGAATTACATTGGCCCTGCCATCATTGATAAACGCTTGGCATTGTAAATCATGAGGTGGAGGAGGAATCGAGATTGGGTGGTGAGGGGGGTTATGGCGCGCACCACGCTACTCAGGGGTTTTGTAGACCCCTGCCTGCCCTCGGCGAGGGCACAAGCTGCCAACAGATTTATACAGAATCCCTCGGTAAAGGCATTTTCAGCAACTGCGGTACTGTCCCTCGGTGAGGGCCTTGACCTGGGAAGGGATTGGGGCAGATATGTCGGTTGTAGGTGGGGGGCTACCTTGCGTGTGCCTACTCCGTCAGGACATCCTGGCTAAGGTCCCTTTGTGAGCCTCTCCTTGTTCCACTTGACTTCGTCTCTCTTTTCACCTTTCGGCAATCTGTCACACTTGGTCTTTTTGAGTTGCACTTGATTATCTATGGGACTTTCTTCTCGGTAACCATAAGAAACATGTTGCACGACGCTACGAGCCTCGCTCAAAGCTTGCCCAACGCAAAACAAAAAAATGCGAAACAGGAGGAAAAAGAAGAGGATAACGAGGAAGAGGAGGAAAGGAGGATGAGGGTCCTCGTTCTGAATCCGCAGCGCCGCGCTCCACTTCCCCCCGCTGCCCCTCATCCCTCCCTCCCTCCCATTCCTGCCTCTACCCTCCGCGTGTCAGCATTCTCTTCACACACATACACACACCTCTCGCGGTCCGTATCCGCGATGAGCCAGCCGGTCAGTCAGCCAGCCAGCCAGCCCCAGGTGTCATCTGTTCTGAGGCGCGCTAGTTTCGGGGAGAGGGTCATACCCTGCGTGACTCGCAGATGCATATGGTTGGGTCCTTCGCCCGGCGAAAGGTTGTTGTCCCTCCCCCTCGCTTGAGGCTCACAAGTTGCTAAAGCACCACAGGATGAGATCATGCGGCTGCAATCACCACTGGGAGAAAGCACTGGCTGCGCGGATGATTAGCATCGTGGTGTTACACACAGCGCCAGTTGGGCGAGGTACCAGCAGTGCGGGCTGTTGCCATCAGGACGGCCCCTCCCCCAGACGAGGCCAAGAGAAAGCTGCACTGACACCACCAGGGGTCCAGGATAAGAAGGTCATCGTGCTAGTGAGGTATCAATGCTACTGGGCGCCTTGCTCAGGCCATCCCGAGACTCCAGCTCGAGGAGGCCTCGAATGCCCCTCGCCAGGAGGGGCCTGGATCATGGTGGCGGCGTTCCCCTTCCTTCCTCCAACCTGGAAAATATGCGCCCGCAGAAAGACCAGCAACAGAGGGCAGAAGCAGAAAAACACCCGGAAGTCCGCGCGGAGTTCTTGGGACTGTGCTGGAGACCCCCCTCCCCACACGCGCCCGGGGACGGCGCCGCGGGCGCCGCGGTCTGCGGAGGGGGGTGAGGCGCCGACCCCCCCAAAAAAACGCGCGCCGACCTCCGAAACCTTGCTCCCATGCCCTGGCTCGGCGGCGCGCCGCGCCGAGGGGGGAAGCGACGAGGGGGCAGGCCTTCTCGGAAGAGGGGCGGGGCTCCTCAGAGGCCCCCCTGTGGCTTCGGGGAAGGCTTCCATCGGGGATGGACAGAACCCCCTTTCGTAGAACGTGGTTTGACGAAGACGACCTCCGGCCAAAACCTGGCGGGCGCAAGCATGGAAAATGACGGCCGCGGCGCCCTCTGAAGAACCGAAAACGGACAATTCACAGATCGACGTGTCAGGGTGGGGGATCTGTCCACCCCCGATTACACAGCTTCTCAGAAGGCTGGGGGCCTTCTAAGCCTTCTGAAACGCCTGGTGGCTTTTGGACCATAACTCCACTCTCTGGCGGCCGTTCGGGACGACCTCGACACCCCCGGCACGCCCTCGGCGAGGCGCGGCTGCAGAGCATATCCCGAGGCCAGAAAGCCGCCGAGAACGGGAAACTCGAAGCCTTCTCCGAGAACCGTCGAAAAAGTCCGAGAACCGTCGACAACGTCCAGGGACCTCGAGGCTCGAACCTCGGACTCGAAGCCTTCGCACTTCCCCTCTCGGCGCGCCGCGGCGAGCAGAGCTCGAAAGCGGGGCCCTCTCCTCCGTCAGGACGTCGCAGGTGCCCTCCGCCAGCGAGCGCAGGGCCGGCGAGTCCTCCCACAGGACGGCCTGCGCCTCCTCGGGGGGCCGGCCGAGCGCTCTCCCGCCCTGCGCCGCCCGCGCTCTCCAGCCCGCCCCTCTCGGTGTTGGCTGCGCGCACAGGGGGGGGGGGGGGGGGGGGGGGGGGGGGGGCGCCGAGCGCCGCCAAAGCAAATCATGGGAGCCTCGCGTGTCCTCGCGATTCCGTCGCTCGGGCACGCTCGCGTGTGCCAGCGTCTGGCAATCGATGAGACATCGCCGATGTAGCGCTGGTCTGGCGTCGACCAGGATTGAGCATGTCGCTCTCGTCGTGGCGCTGGCCACATCTGCCTCCCGCCCTGCGCCGCCCGCGCTCTCTGGAGCCCCCCCCCCCCTCAGTGTTGGCGGCGCGCACAAGGGGGGAATAGAGGGAGGGGCTGCTTCTCGGGAGGCGCCGGCCCTGCATCTGCAGACGAGGCCCGCGCCTCCTAGGAAGCAGGGGGGTGCTTCGAAGAAGCCTCCCCACCTGCCCCATAACCCCCTGTGACCCTGCCCCCCCCTAGTACCCCACCCCGCTGCAGACAGACAGACAGACAGATTGACTCACTCACTCACTCACTCACTCACTCACTCACTCATTCACTCACTCACTCACTCACTCACTCACTCACTCACTCACTGACAGGCAGCGGCCGACGAAAAACGACGACAGACGACGCCACACGACCACGACAACCGACGAGCGACGACGACAGACGACAGACGACGAGCGGCAATAGACGACCACGACGACCACAACTACAGACGACGAGCGCCGCACGACGGACGACGACGAACACGAGCTGCAGACGACAGATGGCGACGTCGACGACAGGCAGGCACGCAGACAGGCAGCGGCGGTGGCGACGACGACGACGACGACGACGACGACGACGATGGCGGCGGCAGCGCAACCGATGTCGGTGACGACGACGACAGCGGCCGCGGGCAGCGTCTCCCTGCTCCACAGCATTGCGTCCAGTGCCTCCGCCGCGGAGCTCATCTCCGCCACGGCTGGAAGCGGGCGGGGGCGCAGCAGCAGGCGCGCGGAGCACGGGCGCTGGCGGCGGGCAGCGAGCCGATCAGGCCAGAGAGCTCTCAGGCTGCGATTGCGCAGGTGTGCCGCTGCGGTGGTCTGGTGAGTCTGGTGTCCGTCTGGCGGGGGTCTGGTTGTCCGTCCAATGGGGTGCGATGGCTGGGTGTCTGGGTGTCTGGTTGTCTGGCTGGCGTCTGGTTGTCTGGGGTCTGTCTGAGTCTGGTGGTTGCGCGATGGCGGGGTGAGTCTGGTGTCCGTCCCATGGGAGCCTACATGGCCCCTGGCGCTGTCCGGTTTAGGCTTGCTCTGGACCGGCTCTGGAGCGCATGTGGACCCGGAATGGGACCAGATTTGGACCCGACTCGCCCCTTCACAAGCCTCCTCCTCATCCTCCTCCTCAGCCTTCTCCTCCTCCTCGTCCTCCTCCTCCTCCTCCTCCATCTCTTGGGGCCACGTCCGTTGCTTCCGCGCGCATAGACGGCGCGGCCGGGGGGGAAGTGAGGAGGGGCGGGCCTTCTCAGAAGGCTCGGAAGTCCCCCGGCCTGCTGAGAAGTTTGCTAAACCTTCCCCGAAGACACCGAAAAAACTTATCAGGCGGCCCGAGGGGCCTTCTGAGAGACCCCGCCGCCTTCTGGGAAGGCCTTCTCCTTCTCGTTACCCCCCCTTAGCTCGTCGCCGAGCCAACCCCCCGCCGGCGAAGCCACCCCCCGCTTCGCTTCCGCCAGCCTCCGCCCGCCCTCCGCCGAGGAGGAGCAGCCGACCTTTTCGGCCAGCGGTCCGGAGGAGGAGGAGGGGGAGGAGGAGGAGGAGGAGGAGGAGGAGGAGGAGGAGGAGGAGGAGGAGGAGGAGGAAGAGGAGGAGGAGGAAGAGGAGGAAGAGGAGGAGGAGAGGGGAGAAGCCGACCTTCGGCCAACGGTCGGGAATGCGTTTGATTCCCGCGTCGCCGCGGCGGCCCCGGCGACACGCCGTGCCCTGCGAGAGGAGCGAGCGCGTGTCGCTCCGCTCTCCGCTGGGCGGCAGGCTCGGAACAACTCGGCACGCGGGCGCCTGGGCACTGGACAGCGTGCCGCGCCGAAGCGCGGTGGGCCAGAACCGGCGGAGCGACACGCCATCCAAAAGCTCCGATCGTACAAGCAGAGGCCTCCGAGATGGGGTCGGAGTAGCTGGCGTCGGAGGATCGCACCGCATCGCCGATGCATCGGCGATGCATCGGCGACGTCGGCGATGCATCGGCGACGTCGGCGGTGCATCGGCGGCGTCGGCACGGAGAAAATCGGGCTCCACATCGAGCCGCATCGGCGATGCACTGGCGACGCGGCGCGATCCTCCGACCGCATCTGCTCGGACCCCACTTGGGAGGCCTAGAGTAGAGGTTGCCTTCTCTTCCTCGGGGGCAAACAGCTCCTAAGACGCCCACAAGGATCCCCACGTAGCATCCTAGAAGCCCACGACGCCTCCACCGCGGACTCCACGCCTGAACTCCGTAAGCCTCTAGAATATAGGTCGCCTCCTCTTCCTCTGCAGAAGATCTGCATCCCTCTCGGAGGCGAGGCCCCTCACTCGCGCGCCCCCGCGCTGGGGAAACCAACGAAGGCAACGATATACCGCTGCTCCCTGGACCTCTCCTGGGGTGCGCTCTGACCAGGACTTCGAGGCGAATCACGCGGTGGCGACGAGGGCCGAAGAGGGCCCAGGCAGAGCCCTAAGAGTGGCCCCAAGACGGCCTCGACAGGTGCTCCACGAAGGTCCGGAGAGGCTGTCAAGAGAGCGTCACAACGGGACCAAGACAAGGCCCAGGGAGGCCCCAAGCGGGCGCCAACAGGGCCCCAAGTGTCAGCTCCACCTGCATGGGGGCGTTCTGACCAGGAGTTCGAGGCAAAGCCAGCTGTGGCGACGAGGGCCTCCCAGGAGGCCCCCAAAAAATGATCACGAGGGAAGGGTGGCGGTATGTGTACCATTTCCTCCTCCGACGCGCGGCGCCCCACGGCCCGGGCCGCGCGTCCTGGAGGCGCCCTGCCCCACCCCAGCTCGTCGCCCAGCAGCGCCAGCGCGAGCCTCGGACACAGCCCGGCGGCCACGCCGACCGTGTCCTCGCGTGGCGTGGGCCGGGGACGCCCAAGAGGGGGGCGTCCAAAAGGCGGAGGTCCCAGACCATGACCGGTGGCACGTGCGCGGACCTGTGGGGGGGGGGGCGGGAACGCATGGAAACAAGGAGAGGGGCCATGATGTCCAGGGAGATTTCACGGACCCAGCCATGATATCCACACACACGCACACACACCCCTACTCGTCACCCCCCTCTTGGACGCCCCCCGAGTGGCAGGGGGGGGGGGGGGCACTGGGCCTCCGCGGGGGACAGGACGAACCCAGGACGGGGACAACAAGCGGACCCGGATACCTCGGGGACCTCCGAGATCCGTCAGCTCTGGGCGAGGTACATCGGGCGCCGCGGCCGCTCTGGAGCGCTCCGGGAGGCTCCGAGAGCGTTCCACGACGAAGGCTCTGCAACGGTCCTACCCCGGTCCTGGCCCAACTGGAGCCTCAGAGGCCCACTCTCGACGATCCTCCTCCTCCCCTCCTCCTCCTCTCTCTCCTCCTCCTCCCTCCTCCTCCTCCTCCTCCTCCTCCTCCTCCTCCTCCTCCTCCTCCTTCCTCCTCCCCCCTCCTCCTCCCTCCTCCCTCCTCCTCCTCCCCCTCCTCCTCCTCCTCCCCTCCTCCCTCCTCCCCTCCTCCCCCTCCCCCTCCTCCTCCTCCTCCTCGGCAGTTTCTCTCGCGGTGGGCCCGGTGGCGGCGCCCAGGGCACGCGCAGGGCGGGCGGGAGGCCTGCCAGCGCAGGGGGCTGGGAGGAGCTGGGGGAGCGAAGGGCGCCGCTGCGTCGGCGACGCGCCAAGACCGAGACCGTCCAGAGATCGACATCGCGAGCCCGCTCCAATTGAAGAGACGGGAGCGAGGAGTCCGCCGTGGCCCCACCGAAGGTTTTACGCCTCCTCCTCCTCCTCCTCCTCTCCTCCTCCTCCTCCTCCTCCTCCTCCTCCTCCTCCTCCTCTTCATCATCTGCTTCTTCGTGCGCTTCTCGCACTAGCTGAGGGCATCGCGGGGGAAGATGGGGGGTGAATCGCGTGAGGGGGCCGTGTCGTGTGGTTGGGGCCTTTCGACCTTGCACATCTGGACGCGCCCCGATATACGGGGACCCGCAGCCAGTCCTCTCCAGCATCACTGTCCAGCCAGGATTTGCTGCCCACTCCATCCGATAATGGAACGGGCTGTCAGGCGGGCTGTCGGGCGGGCTGGCGGGGGTAATGTGGCGATGACGTCGTCGTCGATTTCTGACGCTGCGTGGAACGTTCGACCTCCAGCGATCGTGGATTTCCGAAGAAGATCCTTAGATATCGGATGGTCCCTAGCAACTGGCGGAGTTCACACTTGAACGCCCGCGCTGGGGTTGCCGCCGCATCAACGCGGCACGAGCCTTGTGCTTCAAGCAAGGCGTAAGCACAGCCCGACAAACAGAAGCGGACCGCTGGGAGGGGGTGCCGGAGCCGAGGCTTTCCAGCCCTCGCCGGCGATGGGCGTCGAAGTCCAGGAGTGGGAGCGATCGGGGCGACAGGGCAAGCCCCCCCAAACCAAAGAAGGAAAAACAAAACGTGCACAACAAAAAAACACCCGAGGCTAGGTTCAGTCACTGAAGGGGGTTGCTGAAGATGCACGCCGTGGGTCTCTCGGCAAGCACGCTGCTAAAGAACTCTTTCCGGGCATCTATGCGAAGGAACTTTCCTGTCATTGGCAAGGCCTGTGCCCGTCCAGAACGGCACGGCACAGCGAGGCTTTCGCCACAGCCTTTTGACATCCCACGTAGCACCACGGCACCCCAGAATCAAACCAAGCTTCGAGTCATCGCGTCACATCGTGGTCTTCCAGACGCGTAGAAGAATATTGGACTTCGCTGACAATTGACTATACATAGACGCGAACACTGGTAATATGACAGTGTTAGCGAGCGTGGACTCCAAGCAGGGTGTTTATGGAAATCTACGTTGCGCAATCTAGGTGCTGCAACTCACCCATGTTCGCAGTGAGTTGTCAACTCCAATGCTGGCGCAATCGTCCCACCCACCCACCCGCAACTTGGTTTACAAAATCAAGTTGCGGCGGCGATTGCGATGAGTGCTTGGTTTTGGCTGGTGCATCCCTGCGGCCGCGCGAGCCCGCGCATGCTCGCGCGCGCAGCAGCCAGCTACTTTGGCGCGACCGACGCGGCCGCGGTGGCGCTGACTGCTGGGCACATCCCAGCGGGTTCTTCAGTGCCAGTCGGCGACTTGGGCGGGCGCGGTGTAATGGCAACGTCCACAACGGTAGACACGATGATGATAGTGGCGATGCTGCTGATGACAACGACGACGGCACGGCCAGTGACGGCACCGATGCTGATCACGTCGACGACGATGACTGCGTCGGTGATGAAAGTTTGGAGGGAGCACGACATGCGCGCGCGGCCGACGCGCGAGAGTGGCCACCATGATATTATTTGAAGCGGATCGTGCCCCCCAGCACGCGCGCTAGGGCGTTGTAATGATTTCGACCAGCGGCACGAGAGGCCCGTTTGGCAGAATTCCATGAAAATTGACGATGGTTTGCTTCAGAATTCGCAAGAGCACGAGCGCAGGCTGTTTTGAAAACTGGCGTTGCGAAACTACGTGTTTTAAAACAAATGTTGCTGGGACACTCGAATTTCAAATCTCGGCAAAACCTAAGGTTTTTGAATGATTTCGGCATGCGCGCGCAACGACGCGCGAGTGCGCACCTCGTCCCATCTTGCGCAAGGGACTATTACGACAGAACGCGCGCAAGGGCGCTCGAACATTTAGGCACGCGCGCGCGAGAGGCCCATTTGTTAGCACGGTATGGACATGTTGACAAAAAACGATGGTTGTCTTAGGAATTCGCAAGAGCGCGGGCGCAAGCTTTTTTTAGGAAATCCGTGTTGCGAAACCATGTGCTTGTGTATGTTTTCGGGACGCTCGTTTTTGAATTGTTGGCGGAACCCAACGTTTTGGAGGATTTCGGCATGCGCTCGCGACGACGCGCGCGTGTGCACTTCGTCCCGCTTATTTTCAAGGGATTCTTGGGAACTGATGATTCTTGATAAACGAATGCGCGCGCATAGTATTTTCTTGCAGGGGACGAAGGAGGGGCATTACCAGCCTGGCTGGGATGATATGAGTTCCCATCTAGGATGGACGAAGGGGCAAAATCATATGTAAATCCCAATACGAAAAGGGGACCCGTGAAGTCCTGGGGGGTAGATGCTAATACTCTTTAGGGGGATATATGTGGTGCAAGCTATGTCGTGCAATAGATGTCGTGCAATATACGCGGCGCAATGCACAAAGCAAAACAATGCAAAGCAAACCAATGCACTTTGCAATGCGCACCAATGCAAAGCCGTGCAAGCAGCGCACCGCAATGCACAACAAGGCCCAGACGACGGGCGGCGACGAGGCGGCGACGGGGCGGCGACGGCAGAAACACAACCGCCAGAGCGGCACACCGTACCAAACGACGGGCGGCGACGAGGCGGCGACGGGGCGGCGACGGCGGCAACATTGCCTCTAGAGCGGCACACCAGCCCAATTCCTACGAACCAAAGTAAAAACCCCTAATTGCAAGCACTGTTCGGGGAATGTAGCAGAGCACAAGGCCCCCGCCTCAAGGCACCACATGCACGGCACCACGCAGCATTATTACGCAGGCACGGCAATAAAAAAGCAGCATCGCCTTGCACCACTGCCCAACACTGCACAAAAAACGCGGGGCCTTCCGCCTCTGGGATCTTCACACGACAGCACACGCGGCACCACTGCACATTGCACATGTCGCCCAGCACCGCGGAGCCCGCCTCGGGACGCCAACGCACGACACAGCATGGCATCCCATGCACGGCATCATACAGCGCAACACCCAAGCCACCACGTGCCTCGGAGCACCACGCACGACACCAAACAGTACCAGCGAACGACATACGACACCGCGAGCACGACCTCACGTGGTACTGGTGCGAAGCCGCACCACGCACAGAAGCACGGCACGACCTGGCACCTCACGCCCCCCTTGCACGACACCCTGGGCCACCACATCGGAATAATACTGTACGGCAGCGCTGCCCAGGAAGACACACGGCGCCAAGCCCCCCCCCCAACGTGGCACCGCACTTGGCGACAACGGGCACCGTTGCTCAGCACCGCGACACGGCACAAGGCTCGCACCTGTAAGCACCGCAGGGGGCTGCACGTCACCACTGCTCGTTCTACTTGTACCCATCCTCCTCCCCGAACCTCCCGACGTTCTGCTTTTTGTTGGCGACGTGGACCCTGGAGTTCCCGACACGTCCCCAGGACCGATTTTGCCGCTCCGCACACACACACACACACACACACACACACACACACGCACACACACACACACACACACACACACACACACTGTTGCGGCCACGCGTGCGGCGGCGCAGCGCAGGGCAAAACAACAAAGAAAAGCGCGCGGCTCAGGCCAGCTCACTATATACATACATACATTCACTTCTCGGTCGTCAACGAGGAGGCGACTGGCCGTGCTGCTGGGATAGTCTCGCGGGCGCACCCGCGCAAGGCGGGGCAAGAAAGTGGCCAGGCCCTCACGGGGCGGTGGCGGCGGGGGTGGGGCGGGAGCCAGGCGCGCAGCGGCGGGGCGGCGGAGCAAACCGGTCGACACCAGGACGTCGCGGGACCGGGGGCCCGCCAGAGTTTTTGGACACCCGAGATGGGCACGGAAAGAATGGGCACTATGCCCAACAACAAATGTTGTCCCAAGCCAACAGCGGCCGCTGTTGGGCAGGCGGCCTTCTGTCTCGAATGGACACAGGCCGCGGCGGCGTGGACAGCGAATCCTGTTGAAAATGAACAGGAATTGTTGTTGGGCATTGTACCCATTCTTTCAGTACCCATTTCGGGTGTCCAAAGAGCTAGGCGAGCGGAAGGGGAGAACAGGGGCCCGCCAGAGTCAGGCGAGCGGGAGGGGAGCCCGCCAGAGAAGGCGTGCGGAAAAAACGGGGCACGCCCGATCAGCGGGTCCAGTACGGACAAAAAGCCAAAGCCGGCCAGAATCAGAAGAGACAAGGGACCAGCAGGACAAGGGCAAGGAGGGGCCCAGCAAAGCGGAGAGAGAAGCGAGGAGCGAGGAGCAACAGCGAGAGCCGAAGGAGACGGACGGACGGACGCGAGTGACGGGGCCGACGATGAGGGGGAGACAAGGGGACGAAAGGAGAAGGAGGCACGACACATCAACAGGGCAAGGCAAGACACGGAGAGGAGAAGGAGCCAGCCGAGGAGGGAGGCGCGGGAGGAAGAAAGGAGGCACAATACAAAAGCAGGGGGGGAGGAATGAGAGGGGGTCCACGGGGCGGCCTTGAGCGACGAAGCCGCCGACAGAAAGCACGCCAGCTGGGCAGCGCGCGGAGCAGGAGGCCGAGCCACGGGCGGGGGAACGGCGGGGAGGGGAGGGGAGGACGGAGGGGGGAAGGGATGGCGGCTTGACCCCCGCCACGGGGAAGGTGCGACGATATACACACACACACACACACACACACACACAATCCCACACACAGGCACACACACAGGCACAAACACACACACACACACACACACACGGCGCCCTCTTCCTACTCCTCCTACTCCTGGTCCTTTTCCCCACCCTCCTCCTTCCAACGCGGTCCGTGGCACGGCGGCATGAGGGCAGCGTGGCGACGGGGGCCAGCAGGACGAATCGCCTCGGCGCCTGACCGCGCCCCGAATGCAGAGCAGGCTCACAGACGACGACGACGACGACGACGACGACGACGACGACGACGACGACGACGACGACGACGACGACGACGACGACGACGACTACGACGACGACGACGACGACAACGAAGAGGTGGGCTTCGTCGTTGAGGGCCTCCCTGGAACCCTCGTGGCCACGCACGGAGCCGCGTCGACATCTTGGCCACGCGAAGCGCAGGGGAGCCCAGGGACCTTGAGCAAGACCGCGGCGAAAACCTGGCCGGGGGGGGGCGTGGTCGAGAGGTTCGGGGCGTCTCGTTCATATTTACGACACGGAAGGCTTTGGCCACCGCCTCAGCACATCGACCGCCGTGGCCTTCACTGCATCTGAGCTCAGGCGGGAAAGCCCGAAGTCCCAGACCCAAGAAGGTGAACAGGCACCCGCAAAGGACAGCTGAATCACGGCAAGACCCATCCTCATGTGTTGCGGGCAGCTGTACCCAGGGAGGACAAGCGCGAAAGGATGAGGCACGAATGAGACGCTCCTCACAGTGGGGGCGAATCGATCGCCCAGGGCTGGAGACCACCACAAATCCATGATGTGCTCAGCCGAGGTCATGCCATGGCTCAGCGGGATGGTGGACACGAAGCGGACGCTGACCGAGCAGTGGCGAGCCCGCCATGCGCACCACGGCAAAGAGGAGGCGGGTCAGGGCGTTGCTGCCTTTCGGGGCCCACACGGTGACCGCCTGGCCACACAAACGCTTCCAAACCTTGACGCCCCCTGTCTCCAAGAGCGCGGCCAATGTGCGCGCCTCATGGATCCTCACCGCTTCCAGGGTCGGGGTGAGGATGGAGGACTAATTCATCAGCAGCCTGTCGTCGGACAAACTTGCGGTGTCGCAGAGCATCGTCATGCCATCCGTACCGAGCTCTTTCTGCCTACCTACCAAGCCACCCCAACCCAACCCGAAGACCCGAATTTCGGGTTGGAGGGGTCAGAGGTTGGGGGGTGAGATCGAAGCGGAACGGAGAGCCCCCCACCGGGAAATCGGTTTCGGTTTCGTGGTCGAGCGTGCCGTGCGTGCGGGCGAAGCGAAGCGAAGCTGCGTGGGCGGGCGAGAGGAAAGTCTCCTGCGGCTGAGGCGCGGACGAACCAAATGATTCCCCCCCCGGCAAACGGGGCCGCGCGGTGTCCCGCCAGTGTCCCGCCGGTGTCCCGCTGGTGTCCCGGTAAGTATCCTGTGGCTGAGGCGTGGCCGGACCAAATGTTTCCCCCTCCGGCAAAAGGGGCCGCGCGGTGTCCCGCCGGTGTCCCGCCGGTGTCCCGCTGGTGTCCCGGTGTCCCGCTGGTGCGAAAACGATAGTGAAACCGATAATGAGATCGATTGTGAGATCGGTTGTGAAATCGACAGTGAGATCGATAGTGAGATCGATCGAGTGAGATCGATGGTGAGATCGATTGTGGGATCGATAGTGACAGCGATAGTGGGCTATGGTGAGATCGATTGAGTAAGATAGATAGGGAGATCGATCGAGTTATATCGACAGAGATCGATAGTGCGATCGATAGTGAGATCAATGGAGTGATATATCGATAGTGAGAGCGATAGTGAGATCGATGGAGTGGTATCGATAGTGAGATCGATCGTGGGATCGAAAACGAGATCGAGAGTGAGATCGACAGTGAAATCGATCGAGTGAGACCGATAGTGAGATCGATCGAGTGAGATCGATAGTAAGGTCGATAGTGAGATCGATCGTGGGATCGATAGTGAGACGCAAATCGATAAGCAAATGCAAATGCAAATCGTCAGACACATCGACATCCCGTGCTGTATGCTGTGCCAAGAGCGAGCGGCAACGCAACAATCTCTGAACACCAAGGCTCCCAGTACGAACGTTGGCGGAACAGGCCCTAAAGGGTCGCTCCAAGAAGCTCCCGGGAGGCCCCGAGAGGCCCCCAAGAAGCCCAAAAAGGCATCCAAGAGGCCCCTAAGAGCCCCCCAAGCAGCCCCCAAGAGCCCCCCAAGGGGTCCCAAAGATGAGCCCAAACGGCCCCCAAAGCCCTTGCAAAATGAACCAAATAATTTATTATTTCGTTGGTTCCCGGGGGGGGAAATGGTACCAAGGCGCCCAAGAGCGAAGGGTGACGTAAACAACTCGACACTAAGGCTCCCAAGAGCGAGCGGCAATGCAACCATCTCCACTGGCATCGTCAGAACAACAATCACCACTGTTGCCCATTGCTGGCCCCCTCCCCCCCCAACCTCCTTATCACCCGCAGGGTGGTCGTATAGGTAAGGGTCCCATATGTGCTTTTCAGTGTTCCCCGACCCCCCCCCCCCACTGGAAATGGAGGGCACATTGAGGCATTCGGGTTGGGTTGGGGTGGTTTGGTGGGTGGTGACTTTCAGAGTGGCAGCCTTGCTCTGCATACATGCCACCACATGTATTAGTCCACCTTTGATGCACCACATAGCTTGTACCCCATTGACACTACAACACATAGATGCATGCACCCCACAGCTTGCACCACATGGATTGAACCACGTGGATTGCACCCCCAAGATTGCACCACACAGATCTGACTATTCAACGTCATCAGCAGCAGCGTCATCGTCGGCAGCTGGATCAGCATCAGCATCATCGGCACCATCCGCGCGACTACAATGGGAGCAGAGCCAAAGGTTCGGCCAAAGCCCAAGAGGCTGGATGTCACTGGAAGCACCAGGCACGTCCAAAAAAGTGTGCCCCGATATGTGGAAAGCAAGTGCACGGGAAGCCGATTCACTCACAACGAGAAAACCACAACGCCACGAGTGACACCATCCGAAGAAAGAGTGCAAAGAGAATCGAAGCTGGGATGGACACGAGTGCGGTACACTCAATATATACATATATACATATATATACATATATACATATATATATATATGTTATATACATATTGTGTGTATATATATATACCAAAAAAAAAAAAAAAAAAAAAAAAAAAAAAAAAAAAAACAACAAAAAAAAAAAAAAAAAGCCTAGGGGTCCTCCCACACGCACGCGACCACGCGCGCGCGCACACTCCAGAGTCAACAGACATGGCACCAGACCTGAGAACCATCGGTGCACCACCCTGAACATCCACTCTACTCATCCGCACGCTCCCTCCCTTTCCCTTTGCTACCCTCCCTCCGGTCACCCTGCGCCACCTTGCCCCAACGTGGCACTGCCTGTCACTGCGACTCGCAACACTTCCCCGTCGGTCCGCTGCGAGGGTACCGCAGATGCGCAGGAGCCGATTGGCAGCCGCGTGCGCCACTGCGTCCTGAGGGGGAGCGATGAGGAGGCCAGGAGAGCCCAGAATCGAATCGATAAGTCGGATTAACGATCGAAATGAGTCGGATCGGCGGAAATCGGCAGCCGAGTCAGGGGAGAAGTCGAATCAACGGAAATGCAGGCCTCCATTGGGAAATCGGAGCCCCAATCGGAATCCGAAGTCGAATGAATCGGAATATGAGGCCATCAAAGTCGGATCGAGTCGAATCGGAGGAATCGAAATGAGCCCTGGGAGGCACCCTGGCACGCACATGTCTCACTCGATATCCTGACACACAGTGCCAACGTTTCCGCGTGATCCCCTCTTCTTGCCCAGCAGGTCGGCCGTCAGGGTCTACCCAGGAGGTCAAGCGAGCCAGGATTGAGAGGGAACGCTAGAGGGGAACCCGCTCAGGGGCTGGAAGCAATCGAGTAGGGGATCGACTACATGATTGATTTACCCAGAAATTGATTGTTAGTCGAATCTACGGACCAAAACAACAACAAAAAAAAAAAAAACATTGCTCCGTCCGTTGACTTACCAACATGCTGCGTGTCTTCTCGTAGACTCGACGAGGAAATCAAGCTTGGGGTAAACCAACTCTGTAGATCGATCCCCTGCCCGAAACGTGGGGCTGGAAGCGGCGATCCATCGCCGATACGGCAGCGACGGGCCCGCTCAGGAATCCGCAAGTGATCCCGGGCAGGGGCGGGCCCCCGGGCCCCCATCGCCCCAAATCGGCGATCGATGAGCGATCGGGGGTCGACGCGTCTCCCCCATGGGCCCGTTCTCTCCACTCCACGCAGCCACGCAGCCACGACACGCCAGAGAAAGGGAGACAGAAAGAGAGAGAGAGAGAGGGATATGTGTGTATGTATATATATATAACAAAACGAACCAAACAAAAAAAAAACAAAAAAACAAAAAAACACGCGAGCTTCCGAACAAGAACTGTGTTCGTCGCAGCGCTGGCGGACGCACGGCGCGGTCGGAGCCTGCGGCTTTCGAAGAAGCATTCTGCAGCTGCTCGTTCCTGGTACGGGACAGAGGGCGCTGAGAGACATCCCCCGCACCTGCTGGGGTAGCTTCCAGACCAGTCTTCGAATAGGGGATCGACTACAGAATTCATCTTCCCCGAAATCGATGTACCCCAAAATTTGTCGACTTCGGAGAATGCGTAGAATGCTCCGTAGAGCATTCCACGCGCTCATTCACAGATTCGACGGATTATCAAGTCTGGGGTACATCAATTCTGCAATCGATCCCCGACTCGAAGTCTGCAGGCCGCGTCCAGACGCGGCGACGAGGGGCCCCCGCAAAGACCCCGCAGAGGCTTCGCCGAGATCGAAGGGATCGGCGCCCCATGTCGGGACACGTCTCCTGCAGGGCCTCGGACAAATCGAGGGGGTCAGCGGCCCGCTGCGGTACCCAACCACCCCCGAGAAGCCCCTGGGAGCCCCTGGAGACCCGGCGCAGACGCAGTCAGCTCGACATCAAGCCACGAATTTCCCTCCGCTGGACACCCCTCCACCCAATTCCTAAATCTTAATCGGGCACGTCCCTCTACAGGAAGAGTACCCAAAATTAGTCCGAAGAAATATGGGGACGCTTTGTTTGACTATGTTTGGCCCTTTTGAGGGTATTTTCGGCGGTGGCCAAACCTCCCCGTAGTAAACCACCGTTTAATGAAA
The DNA here is from genome assembly GCA_963575745.1 of Prorocentrum cordatum. Classification (NCBI taxonomy): domain Eukaryota; class Dinophyceae; order Prorocentrales; family Prorocentraceae; genus Prorocentrum; species Prorocentrum cordatum. Next base: position 287,987 of record CAUYUJ010015234.1, read on the forward strand.
ACGGCCTAGGACCGAAACCGACGGACTCGGACCCGCAAAAATGACGGCCGCAACGCCCTCTCGCGAACCGAAAACGGCCAATTCGCTAATCGACGTGTCAGGGTAGGAGGTCTATCAACCCCCGATATGTTTTAACTATTTTCATCTGTCCTCCAGAAACCGCCTGCAGTGGACATGCCCGACCTATCCCTGGCTGCATGGCCACATGCTCGATCGGGCTGCCGGCGCCCTTGCGCGCCAGGGGGCACTCGAAGAAGCGCTGCGTGGCTGGGGCCCTCCTGGGATCCGATCCCTGCCCCCCTGGCTGTGGCCGATCTGCGGAGAGAAGGGCCCCCCTCTCGGCTTTGCTATAGGATGTGGCCCCAGGTGTACAATTTGGCGTCGGCGGCTGGGAAGGAGGGACTGCGCTGGCGAGTAGAGCGAAACGGGGCAACGTTAGGCGAATTCAACCACCATGCAGGAGGGCCGAGAGGAAGCCACCATGCGGTCCCAGTGGCGGGAGATCCACCTGAGGTCCCGAATTTACAAGGATGGAGGGACGAATTCAGCCACCATGCGAGGAAGGAGACGAAGCGGCGGCCGAGAGGAGGAAAAGCGGGCCGGGGCCGGTCTACGGAGACGGGGCCCGTGCCCCCCGTGCACAGGGCGTGAGCGGGCGGCGGCGCGCCCCGCGAGAGGGGGCCACTCGATAGAAAGGCTCGAAGGCGCAGGGGGAGGCTCACACACACACACACACACACACAAACACACACACACACACACACACACAAACACACACACACACACACTTTTTGCGTCGGCGGCTGGGCAGAGGGACTACTCTGGCGATGTGGCATTAGTGGGTCACACAAAACGCGAATCGAGCCGCTGGCCACACACACACACACACCCAGCGAACCCGAGACACCTAACAAGCCGACGCTTAGATGTGCTGCAAGGCACTAATGAACCGCACGCGCTCGAGGTGCACGGGGAGAAGAGGGAGAGAGAAGCGAGAGAAAGAGAGAGAGAGAAGGGAGAGAGAGAGAGAAGGGAGAGAGTGTGCGGCGGCGCGTGACTTTCTCCCTCGCGAGGTCGCGACGACTCTGGGCTGAGGACCGGGGGGGGCGTCGCGCCGGTCGCGCCTGCAACTCACACAAGGCTTCCCTGTCGCGGGCTGCGTGTCTGTGCTGGGCTGCACCCCGTTGAAATGTCTTCCAGTTTCTGTGATGGTCTGAGGTCGGGCATGTGCTCCTACAGGCGGATTCTGGAAGAAACCTGAAAAATTGTCAAAACATACTCAAGGATATTCAAAGATAGTCCAAAAAGGTCTTCCCCTGACTACTTGTTTGACTATTTTTGAAGTTTCCTACCGTAGAGGGGCATGCCCGACTTAATGATAGTCGGAGGCGGCAATGAGGGCGAATAGCCCAGGGGCGGGCATTGCACGTATCCCTCCAGAAGCCTCGACGAAGACGTGGACCTTCGGCGCCCCTGCACACGTGCACTGCTCCCTCCTGGGCTATTCGCCCCAATCGTCGCCTCCGAGATGGACTGTAGCCCACGGATGGGCGGGCGCACCCAGCGCGTGGCAAAGAGTACCCAGCGCTCTGTTCACGGGCCTCTCCCACCACGCGCCCCGTCACCGTCGGAGGCCTGCTCCACGATGGAGACGTTCCCGCCGTCCACGCTGACCCGCGGGGGGATGATCCAGCACGAACAGACGCCCAAGAATGTGACGAAGACCGGCTACACGCAAGAGCGACCCCAAGCAAGAGCGACCCCTGGTGCGGTGCGACAGCAGCGCGACGGCCGCGCACCGAGGGGCACTCTGGCAAAGGGTCACGCCTGCGCGCAGACGAGAAGTTCGGCCGCTCCGCGCTGCCCAGGTTCACGCGCGCCGTCCTCAGCAGGAACCAGTCCGAGATCTGCGCGGGCAGGCACCGCGCGGCGCAGAGTTGGTAGGCGGCCTCCTCCGGGTCGGGCTCGCCGCCCGGGCGCCACGAAGCCCCCGGCTGACCCGGCAGCCAGCCCAGGAGGCCACTCTGCGTCTGCTCGTGCAGCGCCAGCTGCGCGGCCATCTTCGGGAAGTAGTCCTTCCGGAACCAGCTGCGGAAGGCCGGCTCGAAGCTCTCGATGGCCGGGCGCTTCGAGGACAGCAGCACGCCTCCAGAGGCCAGGCTCACCAAGAAAGCGATCCAGAGGAGCGCCTTCAGGAGGCACATCAGCACCGTGCCCACGAGCAGCGCGGCGATCCCCAGCGCCATCACCTGGCCCTCCCTCGGCAGACGGTGGAACTGCTGGATTGCCCTCCTCGTGGTCGGATGATTGCGCACCTGCAAGACGCACTCGCTGGCCGCAGCCTGGACTTGTGGATGCCATGACAATGGACACCCTAACAATCCGATCATTGAGTTAGAAATGTAGTTAACATGTTTGAAACATGATCTGAAAAATATTGAAATGTGTTCTCGACATGTTAGCACATGTTTAAGACATGCTTTACACGTCTGGAAATTAGTTGACAACCTGCTTCCTCTCAATTGCTCGTCGTCCACAAGCCTGGACTCGCACCACGTCGTACCTGGCCTCGGTCGGCACAGCTCGGCGCCCAGAGCTGCGGTGGGCGTCCATGGCTGGCCGAAACGGCCCGCAAAAAGGCAGCCTGCGCGTGCGCGGAGCGCCTCTCCGGTGCGGGACGGGCGGAGCTGCGCCCCCCCCCTGATCTTGAGCCAAAACGGCTGCGGAAGGACAAGGACTTTGCCCTGGACTCAACGCGTGTACATTCAATGCGTGCTGCTGGCACGGCCCCTTGCGGGGCCTCTGAGGCTAAAAACGGCTGCGGAGTTCGGGAAGCCTTGCTGCAGAATCGTCTCTCCCGCCTGTGCTACACTGTGTATGCGACTACGTACGGCAAGTTCGTGTCGTGTCGACCCAGGCGTTGGTTCCTGACAGCGCGGGGATCGTTCAACCTTGAACGATCGGCCGTTTCCGCAACGTCCAATCGTTCAACATCGACCGATTCTGGGCCGCCGCCGCCGTGCAACGTTGAACGCCGGCGGCGGGGTCGCCGCCGGTCGACACGACACGAACCTACCGTACGCAGCTAATTCGGTAAGGTGAGGAGCCGTTGCATGGTGGGTCTGCGGTCCGAGGGCCGATGGACAGACGGCCGTGTCAGCATCGCGGGGCACCCCATCCCCGTGCCGACGGCACGGTTGCGTCGAGAACTCGGGGGAGCGGTGGACGGATCACGGAATGCGCCAGGGCCTGACCGTCAGGAACAGATCCTTGCCCAGTGCCCTCACAGTACGCCGTAGAGTGGGTGGTCCGGCCGAAGCGCCTCCTGGGCCTCTGGACTGGCGGCCCCGGACCGCCGCCCGCGTTCGAGGCCACGCCCTTGACCGCCCGACCCCGCAGCTCGGGAGCCACCGCGGTCTAGCAGTTGCCATCTTTCGGCCCCTGCCCCTCGGCATCCCATCCCGCGTCCCACCCGCATCCCTCCTCCCCTCACCTGCTCACACGAGGGTACATAGAGGTCTCGCCGCTGCGCTCCGTCGCGCCGCTGGCGCTCGAGCAGCTGCTCGTCGCGGTGGTGGTCAACACGTGATCGCTGGAGGCTTCCTCAACTTCAGCGACCAACTGCACGGGTCGAAGGCGGCTCCTTCTCGAAATGGAGCTCTCGCTTGAGACTTTCCTCGAGCTTTGCGACCACGCGTGTGAGCATGGTAAATGTGTGCATGAGTACTGGAAGCGCCACCCTTCCCTACAGGAAGCGCACCCTTGAGTACCCGCCAGAGAGCTGCAAGGCGGTTCCTTCTCAGCACCAGGCCCTCGCCAAAACGGAAGGCACATAGATGGCGCTGTAGGGACATAGTTACGATGGGGCTTGGGACGAGAGGGTGGATATTGCAACATCGCTGATGCATCTTAGATTTACTTTGTTCCCCCTCATCCTCCTCTCATCCTCCCGGATTTCGCCAGATTCCGAGCAAGGCTTTTGCAGGAGGACGGGATTCGGGGCGTCAAAAAATGTCCTCACGAAGTCCACGCAGGGGCGGTGCTGCCGAGAGTGAGAGAGAGATAGAAAGAAAGAAGAAAAAAAAAAAAAACAGACAGACAGACAGACAGACAGACAGACAGACAGACAGACAGACAGACAGACAGACAGACAGACAGACACACAGATAGACATACAGACGGACACACAGGCAGGCAGGCAGGCAGGCAGGCAGGCAGGTAGAAACAGACACAGAGAGAAAGAGACAGAGACAGAGACAGAGGCAGAGACAGATTGAGAACGGGGCACTCCTCCGAGTACATGAGCGCCACATCGACCACCTGGAAGGCATCTGAATATTCAGCGTTGGAGTTGGCGAGGATTCCGCAGTGAACAGCCAAGGCTGGTAATTCAGAAATGCAGGCCAAGAGTCGTGGATATGGCTTCAGTGGACAAGATTATCCATGGCTGCCTGCTGCATCTCCCCCCTACGGTCCCTTGCTGCCCTCTCCCCGAAGACCCTCCTGCCACCCGATCACTGCATGAAGTATCCGCGGTTCGTTTGTGAGACATCCACCGAAGGTTGCTCGAGCGCTTGCTAGGGGTGAGAGTGAGGAGGCGTGTGAGGTGATTGGCTGTCCCTCGCCTGCTGAGGTGAGTGGTCTGGGGGGGAGACGATCCCCACGGCGCGTCTCCCGGGTATCTCCAGGCCTTAACGGCCATACACGATAGCCCAAGAGAGCCCAAGATGGCCTTCAAGATTCTCGGGCATGCTCCCAGGAGGCCCTGAGAGGGCTCCAACGCAGCCTCGAGTGGCCCCGGAGCATCCAGGTTGCTCCCGAGAAACCAAAATCGTGAAAACCTGTGGCCTTTCAGAGATGCTTGCCCTTCGCTTCCGAGGGCTTCTGAGGCCTCATGGTGGCTCCAAGATGGCCCAAGAAAGCCCCAAGGGAGGCCCAGAAATGCTCAAGCACTGAGTTTTCTGGCTCTGGAGGGTCAGCGCTACTGAAGTGTCATCCCCTTTTTGGTCTATGCCCTCCGACATGGCCCCGATAGGGCCCGCAAGGGTCCCGAGAGAGCCCCAGATGCCTCCGAAGTTGCCCCAAGGAGCCTCCAAGAGGCTCCCCGATCAAGAGATCCGCACCCATGACACATCAGCGACCCTCGGACCCGCGCCGAACTCAGCCGCCGCAGCCCATCACCCCAGCAGGGCGACCCTGCTGACTTCTCCATCCCTCGGGGGCCGTGGCGTGAGAGTCTCGAACAGCGTCGCGCCTCGCGCGGCGGGAGGCGCGAGCCGAGGCGATCTGCACGCCCTCACTCCTGTCCAAACCGCGAAGCACGACGCGCGGCCATCTTCGTGCCCAGACGGGTGATCCGGCTTCCGAGGCCATCACCATCCGCAGACGCTCTCCATGGACGGAGTGAAAACGATGACCACGACCGAGGCAGCACGCGGAAACGTCGGCGCCCATCTTGGCCATTCTCCATCTTGGTCATCGTAGACCCTTGGATCATCGCGAATCGGTGAGGGCAAGCACAGACCGTGACCAAGAGCGGCGTCGGCAAAATCCGGCGAGATCTTGGTGATGGTTATCGCGCCTCCTCCCTCGACTCCAGGGACACTCGGCCTCCAGAACCTCCCCCTGCGCCCTCCCGGGCAGGGGGGGGGGAGCCCGGGGCGACATCCTGCGGGCTGCTCGCCCCATCGCCCGCTCCGAGCTCGGCCCATGGCCCCCGGTTACCTCTGACTACCGTAAGACTCTGGGAGGTCAAGTCAGGCCTGCGTGCGTAAGGCGGGCGGGTAGGGTCGCGGGGGCGTGCGTAAGAAGGGCGCGCTGGCATCCTGTGCACTCCTGGCTCTGAGCATGCCTGAACGAGTTTAGGTTTGGTCGTCGTGGGTGTAATCGTTTTGGGGTCTGGTCCTCCTGGATATGCCGAGCGAAGTCTGGAGTGGTGGTGCCCTCGGGGATGGACAGAGCCCCCTTTAGTAAAACGTGGCTTGGTGAAAACGACCTCGGGCCCAGCCCTGGCGGGCGCAAGCCTGGAAAACGACGGCCGCGGCGCCCCATCGAGAACCGAACACGGACTGCTCACGACTCGACGTGCCAGGGTGGGGGTCCTGTCCACCCCCGACGCCTTCAGAGAGGAGTCGGAGGGAACCCGGCCCTGGCCCACCGCGAGGCCCTCCCAGCCCGCCTGCGCGCAGCGCATGTGGGGCGTCGGAGCGCCGCGCGCAGGCGCCCTCGACCCCCCTCGGGGCTCCGCGCCCGCCGGGCCCCGCCTCCTCGGCAGGACCTCAAAGAGTCCAGGCCGAGCCGGCGCGCTCAAGGGTAGGGCGACGATATCTATACATATCCACTGCTCCTGGCCAGGCCCATCCTGGGCCCAGGAGCGGTGTATATGCCTCCCTGGCCAAGCCAGGAGGGCGTATACACAGCTCTTGGGCCCAGGATTGGCCTGGCCAGGAGCAGTGGATATGTATAGATATCGTCGCCCTAAAGGGTGAAACGCTTCCTAAGGGGACGCCAGCGAAAGGGACCTCTGAGACCGCGGCGCTGCACCCGAGACTGCGAGGAAGTGCGAGAGCGAAAGCGTCGCGCGGCGACCTTGTGGGCGAAGCCGAGCGGACTTGAGAGATCGGCATCGCCCGTCTCAGGAGTCCCTTTCCCTGGAGAGCCCCTTCTGGAGCCACATTGCAAAGAGTGGTGCCCGTGGGTGCGCGGAGTGCGCCGGCGCAGGCCGCAGAGGAGGATCGGGGGCGCCCAAGCGGGGGGCGTACAAGGGGGGGGGTGCAAATCATGGCCCGAGGCATGTGCGCGGACCAGGGGGGGCGGCCAGGGAACGCACTGAAGTAAGAAGAGGCGCCATGAAATCTGGGGAGACATCATGGCCCCCGCCATGATGTCCACCCCCCCCTTAGCCATCACGCCCCTCTTGGCCGCCCATGTGGGAAAACGGG
>CAUYUJ010015234.1:299927-314927 GCA_963575745.1 Prorocentrum cordatum
CAGAAAACAAAACGCCCCGCAGCCGCGGGGTCGCGGCGAAGCGAGGCCGCGGACGCGGATATACTTTTGTTTGCTTCCCTCGTGCACGCGGAGCGCGGCCCGGCGGGGCCGCCCGAGAGGGGGGGACGCGGAGGGGCTGGGCCTGCTGCGGCCCTGCGACGGAGCTCGCTGCGCCCTGCCTGGGGGCCCAGGCGGCCCAGCGGAGGGCCCCGGGCGGAGCTGCGCTGCCCCGATACGCCACGCGCAGCACGCAGCGCATCGATACGACGCTCAACACGCAGACTGAAAGAGCGCAGGTCTGACGCGACACGTTCGCCAAGACGAGGGCCAACACGTTGGGCCAACACGTCACGTGTCGACACGGACGCTTTGAGCACGGCACGTGCTGCGTTTCAACACGGGCGCATCGAGTCAGCTAAGGCTCCGAGAAGCCCCGCCGCCGTCCGAGGAGGCCTGCCCCCTCTCACTTCCCCCTCTGCGGCACTTCAGTGGGAGCCTCCCATTCCACCCTGTTGGCTCTTGCGAACCGACGCTCACCGACGCCAACCGACGCCAATCGACGCTGAATCGACGCCGATCTACGCCGGATCCGCGCTGTCTCGTCGACCACCAGACTCTAGCGCACGCGAATGCACTCAAAGGACGGAATGACGAGGACGCACATGGCTGTCATGATTTACCACCGAGACCCTCATGACGACCCAGAACGGCTCCCGAGAGGACTCCAAGCGGCCCCCAACAGGCTCTGGAGGGGGCCCCCTGCGACACCCCAGCGAGCAGCCTGGAGGCATGTGATACGTTTTTTTTTTTAGCCGCGCTCCATAGGCTGCGTGGCCCGCTCCAGCCAGCTCCGCGCGGCGCCCTCCAGCGACGCCTCCAGGCTTGCCCAGACCCGCTGGTGGAAGGCGTCGAGCCACTCCACCTCCTCCCTGGAAAGCAGCTGGAGATCGATGAGCTTCCTGCAGAAGGGCACCTGCGTCAGGTACTCGAACTTCAGGAAAGGCCGCCCTCCCATGCTCTCGACGGTGTCGGCGGGCACGACCACCAGATCTGCCTCAAGGCGGACGCCGAACTCGCCGTCCTTGTAGCAGCCGGGCTCGTCCGACACGAAGTGCCCAGCGTGGAAAGGCTCCAGGTAGATCCTCTTCATGCGCTCGCTGCCCTTGATGGTCCCGCCGGGGACGCTGCCGCCTCCGATGCCCATCGGGCCCTCGTGCACGTTGAGGTACGCGCCGATGCCGTGGCCGGTACCGTGACCGTACTGCAGGCCGTCGCGCCACAGCGGCCCTCTGGCCAGCATGTCCAGCATCAGCCCCGGCGTGCCGTCGGGGAACACGGCCCGCGCCAGGGCGATGTGCCCCTGCAGCACGCGCGTGTAGGTGCGCTGCTGGTCGGCCGTCGGGCTGCCATGGTGCACAGTCCGCGTCACGTCCGTGGTGCCGTCGCTGTACTGCGCGCCTGTGTCGACCAGGTACACGGCATCGCGGGAGAGCGTGCTGCAGGCACCCGGCTGCGGCTGGTAGTGGACCTTGGCGCTGTTCGGCCCCGCGGAGGAGATGGTCGGGAAGCTGTCGCCGACGTACAGGGGCTGCTTCCGCCGCAGCTCGGTGATCTGCTCCGCCGCGGCCACCTCTGTGAGCGGCGCGCTGTCCGGGGCGGCAAGGTGCTGCTCCAGGCCCGCCAGGAACTGGCACAGCACCAGGGAGTCCCGCCGGCACGCACGCCGGAGCCCCTCGATCTCCTTCTCGTTCTTGATGGCCTTGAACTCCTCCACTGGGGAGCGGCCGAGGAGCCGGCGCTCCGCGGGCACCAGCTCGAGAACGGCCATGGAGGAGGCGGCGTCGATGAGCACCCGCTTCCCCGACAGCATGCCCGGCGCCAGCTCGAAGAAACTGCCGTACGCCGCGACCTCGGCGCCGGCCTCCGCGAGCGCGGCGCGGGCCGGCGCCGGCAGGCCTCCGCGGCCAGGGTCCTCGGGGCGCACGAAGACGCAGCAGCGGTCCTCGGTGACCAGCGCGTATGAGAAGAAGACGGGGTTGCAGTCGATGTCTGAGCCGCGCAGGTTGAACAGCCAGGCCACCTGGTCCAGGGCGCTCACGACGAGGGCGCCGGCCCCCTGCTTGGTCAGGGACTCCCGCACACGCCGGATCTTGCTGGCGGCGGTCTCGCCAGCGTACTCCACGGGGTGCACCGCGATCTCCCGGCACGGGTCCTCGGGCCGGCCAGCCCAGATGGCGTCGACGAGGTTCTGCGAGACGGGCCTCAGCTCCACGGCCGGGCCCCACAGCGCCCTCCACTCCTGCGCGGTCTCCGCAGACACCAGGGCGGGGTCGCACCCGAGCGCCTTCCCGGAGAGGTTCGACGCCACCCAGTGCTTCAGCTCCGGCACTCCCGGCGTGTGCGTGCGCATCAGGACCCACTCCGTGCCCCTGAGGCGCTCCTCTGCCTCCAGGAAGTAGCGCGAGTCCGTCCACAGGAGGGCCTGGGAGGCCGTCACCATCGCCGTGCCCGCGCTGCCCGCAAAGCCGGTGAGGAAGGACCGGCGCTCGTCGGCCCTCGCGATGTACTCGGAGGTGTGGGCGTCCTGGCTGAGCACCACGTAGGCGTCAAGGCTGTACGCCGCCATCAGCGCTCGCAGGCCGGCCAGCTTCTTCGCGGCATCCTCGGGCTCGCAGGAGTCGCAGAACGGCGTGCCGGGCCTGTAGCAGCACGGGCACGCCAGCTGCAGCCCGAGGTCCAGCGCCGGCCGCTTGCGCCTCGCGCCGCGCGCCGCTGGCGGCGGCGCGGCGGGCGGCGGCGCGGCGGGCGGCGGTGCCGCGGGCGCCGCCATGGCTGCTCTCGGCGGCCCTCCGCCCTCTATAGCGCCGCCGGCCGGGGCGAGCCGGGCGGACCAGCCGGGGCGGCCGCCGGGCTCGAGGGGCAGACACGCGGCCCCCGAGAGAAGGGAGGTGCGGCGGCAGGGCCGGGGCGCCCCCCCCCCACCGCACGGAGGCGGCCCGTCGAGGCTGCGAACAAGGCGCATGGGCTTCAGCCATGTGTGTGCAGATATACGTGTATACATCTACATCTAGATATACACTATGCATATGCACGTATACATATATATACATATAGGCATATATATATATATATATATATATATATATACAAGTGGCACGTGTGCCATGGCTCTTGCACAAAAAGGAAGGGGGAGGAGGAGGATGTGGAGGAGGAGGGGGGCGCGGGGGGGCGCTGAGACGGCGCGGGGGAGGGGGCGGAGCGGGGGGGGTGCGGTGCCGAAATAAAATGGTCGGGGCGGAGGGGGCGCTGGGCGGGCGCTGGAGCCGCGGGGGCGCTGAGACGGCGCGGGGGAGGGGGCGGAGCGGGGGGGGGGTGCGGCGCCGAAATAAAGGGGTCGGGGCGGAGGGGGCACTGGGCGAGCGCAGGAGCCGCGCGGGGGCGCTGAGACGGCGCGGGGGAGGGGGCGGAGCGGGGGGGGGTGCGGTGCCGAAATAAAGTGGTCGTGGCGGAGGGGGCACTGGGCGGGCGCTGGAGCCGCGCGGGGGCGCTGAGACGGCGCGGGGGAGGGGGCGGAGCGGGGAGGGGGGGGTGCGGTGCCGAAATAAAGTGGTCGGGGCGGAGGAGGCACTGGGCGGGCGCTGGAGCCGCGCGGGGGCGCTGAGACGGCGCGGGGGAGGGGGCGGAGCGGGGGGGTGCGGTGCCGAAATAAAGTGGTCGGGGCGGAGGAGGCACTGGGCGGGCGCTGGAGCCGCGGGGGGGCGCTGAGACGGCGCGGGGGAGGGGGCGGAGCGGGGGGGGGTGCGGTGCCGAAATAAAGTGGTCGAGGCGGAGGGGGCACTGGGCGGGCGCTGGAGCCGCGGGGGGGCGCTGAGACGGCGCGGGGGAGGGGGCGGAGCGGGGGGGGGTGCGGTGCCGAAATAAAGTGGTCGGGGCGGAGGGGGCACTGGGCGGGCGCTGGAGCCGCGGGAGGGCGCTGAGACGGAGGGGGCGCATGATGATGATGATGTGGATGATGATGATGATGATGATGGTGATTATGATGGTGATGATGGTGAGGATGATGGTGATGATGATGATGATGATGATGATGATGATGATGATGATGATGATGATGATGATGATGATGATGAAGGGGGGGGTGCGGTGCCGAAATAAAGTGGTCGGAGCTCTAGACACCCTGTGCAAGAGAATACATATATGCATGGCTACATATATATATATATGTGTAGCCATGCGTATGTACATACATACATACATACATACATACATACATACATACGTACATACATACATACATACATACATACATACATACATACATACATACATACTTACGTACTTACTTACATACATACATACATGCATACATACATACATACATACATACATACATACATACATGCATACACACACACCTACCTACCTACCTACCTACCTGCCTGCCTGTCTACCTACCTACCTACCTACCTACATACATACATACATACATACATACATGCATACATAACTATCTATATACCTACATACATACATATATACATGCATACATACATATGTGTATGTAACCCGAGGAAGTTACAATCGCAGCGATACACATATACATATAATATAACAATAACAACGATTGTAATAATAACAGTAGTAGTAGTAGTAATAATATTTTCGTTATCTCTGTATAGCCTCGGAGGCAAGCAATCTAGCCGTATCCCCGCTCTGGCTCCTCGTGGGTTCAGGGCGCGCGAGCAGGTGCACGGATGGAATCCATCGGCGAAGCGCCCCGGGGCAGACGGAACAGAGAGCAGGGGGCGCGAGAGTGCGGGAGCGGTGCAGCGGGCAAACCGATCGCTGGTGAATAGACGAGCGCGTTCCTCTACTCGCATAATAAAACTATACGCAAATGGCCTGGACCCGCCGCGGGGGCGGGGGATCTACGGTAAATTGCGTCGAAACCAAGATATGTTGTTCGGACGTTTGCGAGCGGTCACTTTGCGAGTAGTGGAACGCGCTCGATGAGTGAACACGTCCTGTGCTCTCTCGTGCCCGCTGGCTCTGAAGTGCTGCAGCAAATAGCGCCATCAGAGCACATGCTGGCACAGCACAAACATCAGGGTGGCAACCAATTCAAAAACACCCTCTTGTTTGGGGAGTCTCGTCCGCTTGACCGTTCCGAAGACTATCGGCCATGACCTCGGAAAGGACGATGTGCGCGATGCTTCTGCATGGCCGTCTAAAACGACGGGGTGGCCACGGGCATGGCAATTCCTTTCCAATGGCGATCTTCAACTGTTCCCGCGTTCGAAGGTTAGGAAGCGCGAAAACCATAAATCATGACGAAGGTGAAAGCGTGGAGATCAACAAAATGCTCGAGGAACAAATCCATCTGACTGTACCCAGTGCATGTGTGTGGCAAGTCACGATGTCCTTTTAATTGCATGATCGTTTTGAGGGCAGCATTCAGCGCCGCGAGCAATGTGTGGGCATTGTGAGCAAGTCGTCGCGTACAACTTCGAAAACCAAAACAAAACATCGTCACACCAGCACGATACAGTCTGCTCAACGACGCTGGGTATACATGACGCACACATGACAATGATCAGTGGCATGGCCGCCCTGTGTAGCCACCTCTGCTGGCCGCTGGTCAGAACTACAACAGGCAACGATACTGAAAAACGCGCGCGTTCGACAAGCGCGAAGAGCTGCCACCAAAAACTCAGAAACCTCGAACTTCGAGTTGACGATGAAACGTGTGCTGATTGTGAAATAATGCGAATGGGCCGATACCCAACACAACATGTTGCCCCAACGCGACACGACCACTATTGGGCGGGCGCTTCTCGCTGCAAACGGACGGAGTCCGCGAAGATCCCACCACGAAGCCTGTTCCACTGTCGGTCGTCGTCTCCACGATTTCCTTCCTTCCCCTCATTTCCCCGCAGCGCGGCACCCGGGGGCGTCCAAGAGGGGGGCCTCCGAAAGGGGGGCGTCCAAAAAAGGAAGGGGGGCGTCCGAGAGGGGGGCGTCCAAGAGGGGGACGAGCCTCCGTCCTCATCACTTACAAGATGGCCCCGCTTGAAAGATCAGCACCACCCCGTGGGCCTGCCATCCGGGCAACAGCCCCGTATACGAGGAGGAAAAGGAGGAGAAGGAGGAGGGAAGGAGGAGGAGGAGGAGGAGGAGGAGGAAGAGGAGGAGGAGGAGCAGAGGAGGAGGAGGAGGAGGAGAAGGAGGAGGAGGAGGAGGAGGAGGAGGGAGGAGCAGAGGGGGGGGGAGGGGGAGCAAGAGGAGGAGGAGGAGGAGGGAGGAGGAGGAGGAGGAGGAGGAGGAGGAGGAGGAGGAGGACCCATGGACGCCCCCGAAGCACGCAGGCCCTTTCCAGAGCCCGTCCGGGACCCGCACCCCCCGCGCGGAGCCGTACAGGCTGTTGCGGAGCGCGCCGTAGACAGGCTCGTCCCGCAGCCCGGGGTAGCAACCCACGCGCAGCCTCGGCAGGAGGAGGAGGAGGAGGAGGACGAGGAGGGAGGAGGAGGAGGAAAAGGAGGAGGAGGAGGAGGGGGAGCAGGAGGAAGAGGAGGAGCGTGAGCGCGGCCTGGCCCGGCGTACAGTCACCCTGGCGCAGCGATGTCCTGGATGTGCGCGCCAGCCACGCCATTTCGGGCCGAAGTCTTTTATTCGTCGCTGACCGTGGCGTTTCTCGCACCAGGGAGGGCTTGCTGGGGCGTTCCTGCGGCAACGGATGAACGCGGTTCGGGAAATTGGCCAGGATGGACCACGGGAGGAGTCTGGAGAACCGTTCTGACGTGTTTTTCGTCGTCGCCTCCGCCGTCGATGAGACGGGATCGCCGATGGAACCGTACAGTTAGCGCCCGCGACGTTTATCAAGCATGAAGATACGGCAGTGCTCAAAAATAACATACACGTAAAGTGCAGCAAGAGATGATGCAATCCAGCTTGCTGCGGAAGCCGATCATACCCACCCACCCAGGCGATCGTAAAGCACGAAGAATCATTAGAACCCCACTGCGCCCGAACAACCCCACGTTGCCCAAGAAGGCCGTGGTTTCACCCTCTGCTCCGATTGTTGACGCACCTGCAATCCGAAGGCCGTGCAAGCTGATGAAACCTCTCAAACGTCTGCGCAAGTTGATGGCCTCACGTGCGAATCTGCATAATTGCGCTGACGAGCATTAGCGCGCGAAAATACATATTATTGACAACATTCGATGTACGCTTATACGTTTCCGGAAAAAAAAAGGGTTCCGCATGTGTTGGAGATATCGATCTTGAAGTGCTTGACAAGAACTGCTCGCGCGCGAATCCGCATGTGGCCCGCATGTTAAGATGGCATACAAGTTCTCAACCAATACCAGGATGTTCCAACTGCATGATATGTTTTCCAGTGGTTTGTGCCAGGGCTGTATACGGCGGATCACCGACATGAATCAAGTCAAAGATAGGATGGGCATGGATGTCTCGAAACATATGACAACACAGAATGGCAACAGGGTCTGCTCGGATCCCGCTCGGCATGGCTCACACGGAGTCACGGCATTGGAGCTGTAGTGTCTCTCGAATACTCAAAAGAATATGATCATTCTCATCGTCCGCGCACCCCTGGCGCTGCTACTTCCTTTCCGTCTACTACTGAGGATAAGAAGAAGAACGGATGAGGGGGGCGTGCAGAGGAGAAGGAGGAGGACGACGACGACGACGGTCGCACCGCCGATTCCAAAACAGCAGTCACCCTACGCCGCGCAGACACAGTCTGGGGTCCACGCAGCACCCGACTCCCCAAAGACTGCTTGCACTTACGTGGACCCTCTTTGGAGCTCCATATGTCGCCATTTGTTTCTCTCAGGGCTCTCATTGGGACAGTCACCTTCGCGATCTGCACAGGCCTAACTCCGGCCTGCGCCCCGCCTCAAGATGTCTGGAACCACAGGGTCCACGACGACCCACCGCTGCCCGCGGAGATCGGCAAGATCTCCGCGCGAACGTTTGTCGACGGGATTATATGCGGAGGCCACACGCTCCCACCACGAGTAAATAAATATAAACCTGCACTCTTCCCAAGTAGCGTGCACGATCTCGTTCGTGCGAACGGGCCTCGACGAACTCTTGATCGAGGAGTACTTCGCGGATTCGTTGTCGACGAAGTGAAACCACACACACACACACACACACACACGCGCAATAACGCCGGCCAGGTGGCCAACGCTAGCAGGGGGCCCACCACCTCGATCTCCTGGACGGCGTTCACACGGTCGTGCCCGAGCCCCGCATCATCCAGGGCTCTGGCACCGCAGTGGCGGTGAACACTGGCCGAAAGACTGGGCCGCGCGGCTTCCGGACGCCCGCTGCCACTCGCCCCGCGCCTTCCCCGTCGCTCACCGTTACAACGAGGGGCCACGATCCGAGGTCGAAATCGACTTCTCGGCCTGACTGCTCGCGCAGAGCGCGCCGGAACCAGCGCAGCGAAGCACTGATGGAACCCGGCAAGTCCGCCCCCCCGCTGCCATCGACTGTCGACGCCTCAATGGCACCAGCGCTGCGGAACCGCAACGGCCAAATATAAACGAGCGCGCCCACCCCAACCGGTCTCCGAGGAGGCCCGCCTCTGCAGCAGGCAGCCAGCCGCTCTGCAGGCAGTAGTCGATGTCTCCAAGCAGCGCGGCTGCTCTCTGATCGAGCAACCGAGCGACAGGCCGAGGGATGTCTACCACGAGTTCCGCCCCGAGCAGTTGCCGCGCGCCAGCTGGCAGAGGCGACTTCTGATCGTCGGGCCTCCACCCAAATCTGCTCGCGCAGCCGGGCCCAACAGAGCGGCGCGCAGGGCGCTGTGCAGGCCCGCTCCACGCACCGGGAGTCGTCGCTGTAGCGACGCATTGGAATGACCAAAAAATCCTCGCCACGGCGCACATCGCCGCCGGGACCTTGACGCAGTTAAGCTGCGATCCAGCGCCCCCGAACACTTGTCCCAAATTGCGCGGGAAGACTGGCTCGAGACGCCCAGGGTGCCGCGCCACCGACCACATCCACTGCATCTGCTCTGGGGCCCGAGGACTCTGGCGGACAGCGCCGCTGCGAGCGGTTGCGATGCCAACGACGGGTTCTCCATCACGCCAGTGCTCCTTCGAGAAGCGCGCTGCGGCTCGAGCCGCATCCACGTCGTCTGGCGCGCACGCCTCCGTCGCGTGACGGTTGCACGTGCGCCACTGGATTTGAGGTTCTCGATGTTGCGCGCCATCCGGGCGCCCGATGGCCCGCGATCCCACGCCGGGAAACTGTGGCGCACCGCCACGTCAGCGAGGTCCACGTCCGAGACAGAGAGTGGCCCCTCAACAGCTCCAGCGGCAATTTCTTACTCGCGTTTTGACCACGCTGCCTGGTCCAAGGCGGCGTCGCCCGAGCCCCCGACGCCGACGACGATGCGGCGGTTCCTCTCGGGGGCCTCTTTGACCCAGCCCTGCAGATCGACCGACGCCACAGACTCGGCCGCTCTCCAGAGGCCTGCAGGCTGGATTGCACCCAGAGCCGACCGCCCGGCGCACATGGACTCGAAGTACGTCTTGTCTGGGCGCCCAGACACGCCAACCAGCTTCTGCAGGAAAGAGCCGCGCAGACAGCCGACTACCCAGCGCACGTCGGGATGCAAAGCGGCGGCCCAAGCCACCCTCTCGGGTTTCTGATATTTCGCCTATTCTGAAATGAGCGCGCAAGCTTGCAAGCTGTTTCTCTTCACCAACTCCACATCGGCAGCTCGCCTCCGGTTCGCTTCCTCCACCGAAGCGCGCAAGGTGGGAAGGGCGCACCTCGGGCGTTCCAAGGTGGTCACTCGTTTCAAGAACCCCCGAAGCCCAACGCCTTCCGGCATCAGAAGCGCCGCACTGGCTTTCCGCGGCTTCAGGCCGCCAGCAATCGCGCGGCCCGCGCGAGCCATTACCGGCGCGTCACGAGCGCCACCAAAGACCACCCCGCGCCCCCCTCAGACGCTCTGCGCGCGGCGCAGAAGCACCTTCACTCCAACATCGCTGGCCCCTCTTCAACGAAGGCGAGCGCCCCCTCTCACCGGGGGATCACGGATGGAACTCATTATCGCACGCTGGGTGCTCACCCCCGCGCCCCATAGACGTTGCAGGCGCGCTTGAACTTGCACCGCCCCTCGCAATTGCACTTGCCGTTGTTGTAGAAAGCGCAGAATTACTTGCCCGAGCTGTCGGCCACGACCGTCTCGAGGGCCGCGCGAGCCTTCTTAGCTGGCGCAGGAGCCCCGTCGCCCTTGCTGCCAGCGGCGGCCCGGTCAGCGTGGAGCTCTGCGAACAGGGCGACCCACTCGGTCCTGCCCTCCTTCCCGGCCTCCATGAGCGCTTTGCTGTCGTTGCGCACGGCGTCCACCCACTTCCCGTGCATCTGCTGGTCTGCGCGCCTCACGGCCTCCACGCTGGGAACGCGCCCGTTCTTCTTCTCGTACACCTTGCGCAGAACCCAATCGTGGTAGTCCGACAACACCGACCACTCCAATGCCGCCCTAGTCTGGCGCGGCGGCCCACGCCATCGCGTTCTTGAAGACGCGGTGCTTGTAGGTGAACGCGTGGGCCGACACGTTGGCGCCCTCGGGCCTGCACTGCGCAGTGTCGTTGTCAAGGGCGCGCACCTTCCTGAGGTCGTGCACCGTGGGGGCCTTGCGCTCGTGCTCGCGCACCAATCGCCCCATCAGCGCATGGTTTCCCAGAAAGTGGGCTGGCAGACGGATGTGGTAGCACTCCACAACCGTGTTTGTCTTTTTGGCTCGCACCTCTGGGCCCACTGGGTCGTCCCAGTCGCCGAACTTGCCCGTCTGGATGAGTTCCAACCCACCAATTACCAGGGTTTCGGCCTCTTGCCACGCAGCCTCTACCCGCTGGCACAGCGGCCTGTCCGACGCATCCAACCCCGCAGGGGTACAAATGCCTTCGCCGACGTCGGCCTTCGAGTCCGCTAGGCCGGCGAACCTGCAGATTGTTACCATTTGCTATTTTTCAAGTACTGAAAAGCCTTTTCGTCGACACCGTGTTTGCGAAGGAGTTTGTCCAGCCGAGCGTCCACGTCCAACGCCATGCTTGGCCTGAGGAGGTTTGCTCGTATGGGCTGAAAATTGCGTTGCGTTTGGGCCCGTTGTGTTCGAGCCACAACGGCTCCGGACAGTTTCGGTTGACGGGCCCGCAGCAACAAAAGTAACGATGCATACGGGGGTTTGGATTTTCCTCCCCAACGCGCATGCGTGCGTAAATCTCTGGCACGGAACCAACCTGCGCATGGGACATCAGACGCGTTGTAATATACCATGTTTCCCTGGAGGCGTCAACCTCGAACGGCCTGCCCCAAGCACCTTTTTTGTTGCTTGACCGTGTCTCGCGGCCGGGAGAGGGCGCCTTACCTCACCCTGCTGAGGAAAGTGGATGCTTCAACCTTGAACGGCCCGCCCCAGACACCCCCCCTTGACCGCTTCACGCGGCTGGGGGGGCGCTTCGGGTCACCCTGCAGGAGGATGTGGAGGCTTCAACCTTGAACCCCGCCCCGGGCGCCCCCCCTTGACCGCTTCACGCGGCAGGGGGTCGGGTCACCTTGCAAATGGATGTGGAGGTCCAACATTAAACGGCCCGCTCCGGGCGCCCCCCCTTGACCGCTTCACGCGGCCGGGGTGGCGCCTCGGGTCACCTTGCAGGAGGATGTGGCGGTTTCAACCACGAACGCCCGCCCAGGGCGCCCCCCTTTGACCGCTTCGCGCGGCCTGGGGGGCGCCTCGGGTCACCTTGCAGGAGGATGTGGAGGTTTCAACCTTGGACGCCCGCCCGGGGCGCCCCCCCTTGACCGCTTCACGCGGCCAGGGGGGGCGCCTCGGATCAAAAGGATCCCGGATCTGCAAATGTATAGTTTCAAATAACATGATACGTGACAGCACCAGAGCTCTCGACAATTGAGACGCCTTTGGTCCCCTGTGAGCGCCAGCACGGCTCTGATCACTCATCGCACAGGCGTATCTTTGAGCCGAAAACCCGGATTCCGCCACACACGGCCGTCGCAATCCAACGAAGAAGAAGACGAAGGCCATCCCCACCCAATGCTTGCACGTACTGTTCGGGGGGCCACGTGCTGAGGCAGACATGATGTACCCAGAACATTTGATATGTTTCACAAAAAAAATATTTGGGGTGGGATACTTTGTCCGGTGGGGAAGCCACTCCCCCATGCTTGTTTAATTTGGGGTGGGAGACATTGTCGGGTGGACAAGCTCGCTCTGTGGCCTCTGAGCCGAAACCCTCCAGAAGGACTGGGATGCCCCAGCGCCCCTCACTATCCTAAGCGTCACCTCTCGGATTATTCACTCGCCCCCTCACCCAAATCCGCAACTGCACGTCCTACACACCCGTCGGAATTACGATGAGAAATGTGGACGCCACCGGCCCTGCCTACCACAAGCCTCCATCCAAGGGTGTTCTGCCAACACGAGTGCACTTACGCAACATGCGCCGACAGAGGCCTCGACCCCTTCCCCCGAACTGGCTTCTCATGCTGGGCAGCCTTCCGACTGCCGCGGGCCAGCAAAGGGCCCCGAGAGGCCGAATCGGCCAGAAACCACCCGTCCTGATTTTTTTTCGCGACGCGAAGGCTGCTGGGCCCTGAGGTCAAAAGTCAGCCCCCTGACCTGTACAGGGGCGCGTTCTGACAATTACTCACTGCGTGGAGCTCCCCATATGTGCATCTCATGTTTTATGTCATGCCGTGGCGAGCGTCTGTTCATGAACGGTCGACTACAACAGCGCGTCCACGTGGGCGACAGGGCCGACGAAAACGAGTGACCCCTAATGCGAGTGATTGCGTATGAGTCAGAGTGAGCTTTGAGTATGGTTGAATGCGAGCCTCTTCCTCTTCATCCCCCCTCCTCAGCTGCCAGGCCTTCCCCTTTTCAGCCCGTGGTAGCTTTGGAGCTTCCCACATGTGCATATGTTGTAGGATAGTTGGCAGTGGGATATGTAGGAGCGAAGGATGTTGGGCCCAGAAACAAGCAAACCGCCTTAGACATCCCCACAAAATGGCCGCGAACGAGCCCGTGCAACCACCCCTGGCGGCTCCCCTTAGGGGTGCTGAAACCAGCGCCCCGCCTGAGACATCCTCACAATCTGCTCTCCAAGCGAAGGATGTTGGGCCCAGAAACAAGCAAACCGCCTGAGACATCCCCACAAAATGGCCGCGAACGAGCCCGTGCAACCACCCCTGGCGGCTCCCCTTAGGGGTGCTGAAACCAGCGCCCCGCCTGAGACATCCTCACAATCTGCTCTCCAAGCGAAGGATGTTGGGCCCAGAAACAAGCAAACCGCCTGAGACATCCCCACAAAATGGCCGCGAACGAGCCCGTGCAACCACCCCTGGCGGCTCCCCTTAGGGGTGCTGAAACCAGCGCCCCGCCTGAGACATCCTCACAATCTGCTCTCCAAGCGAAGGATGTTGGGCCCAGAAACAAGCAAACCGCCTGAGACATCCCCACAAAATGGCCGCGAACGAGCCCGTGCAACCACCCCTGGCGGCTCCCCTTAGGGGTGCTGAAACCAGCGCCCCGCCTGAGACATCCTCACAATCTGCTCTCCAAGCGAAGGATGTTGGGCCCAGAAACAAGCAAACCGCCTGAGACATCCCCACAAAATGGCCGCGAACGAGCCCGTGCAACCACCCCTGGCGGCTCCCCTTAGGGGTGCTGAAACCAGCGCCCCGCCTGAGACATCCTCACAATCTGCTCTCCAAGCGAAGGATGTTGGGCCCAGAAACAAGCAAACCGCCTGAGACATCCCCACAACATGGCCGCGAACGAGCCCGTGCAACCACCCCTGGCGGCTCCCCTTGGGGGTGCTGAAACCAGCGCCCCGCCTGAGACATCCTCACAATCTGGGTACGAGTAAGTCTGAGTATGACTAATACTGTGTATGAGTAAGTCTGGGTATGAGTGAATGTGTATGAGTACGTCTGGGTGTGAGTAAGTCTGTGTATGAGTAAGTCTGTGTATGAGTATGTCTGAGTGTGAGTAAGTCTGAGTATGAGTAGGTCTGAGTATGAGTAAGTCTGAGTATGAGTAAGTCTGTGTATGAGTAAGTCTGAGTATGAGCATGTCTGAATATGAGTAAGTCCGACAGGAGGGGAGGAGGAAAGAGGAGGAGGAAGGAGGAGAGGGAGTAGGAGGCGTCCAAGTAATAACAAGAACCCCATCTCAGAACATGGGGAAAAAATGTTGGAGATGCAGCCGCGGCGAGCAGAGCGCTCCTGGGGGCCGGAAAGGATGGAATACATGCAAATACCTTAATACTCATTTCCCAAGCCCCGATGACTCGCCTCCTCCTCCTCGTCCTCGTGATTCCTCATCATCATCGAGTTTCGGCCCCATGATCCTCGAACCCTGGTCATCGGACCTCGATCGTCGAACCGCGGTCGCCGAACCTCAAACACACAACACCCTTGACGATGATGGCGACGACGATCATCATCATCATCATCATCATCATCATCGTCATCATCATCCTCATCATCATCCCCATCCGTATCCTCATCCTCATCATCACCATGGCAATGGTGATGGTGATGGTGATGGCGATGGTCATAGTGATGGTGGTGTTGTTGGTGATGGCGATGGCGATGGTGATGGTGATGGTGATGGTGATGGTAAAAAATGACAATGATGTTGATGGTGTTGGCGGTGACGATGACGATGATGGTGATGGTGGTGATAATAGTGATGGCAATGATGATAAGAATGAAGGTGGTGGTGATGATAAAGATCATGATAATGATGATGATGCGTATGTAAATGATGATGATGATGGTGATGATAATGGTGTGAATGACGCGGATGTTGATGGTGGTGGTGACGATGACGACGATGATAATGACGGTGATGATAGTGATGATGGCGATGACAATAATAATGATGATGGCAGTGATGATAATAATGGCAAAAATAATCACGATGATGATGAC
>CAUYUJ010015234.1:319927-345426 GCA_963575745.1 Prorocentrum cordatum
CGGCCTGTCCGCACCCAGAAACAGCCGCAGAGCCTGTGGGCAACGGCACCTGCGGCGCCGCCGCCTCACACTTGCAACGCTGGCGAGGGGCCACGGCGCGGCGCTGAACCGCGCGTGCTCCGGCCACGACAGCCGCCGCTTCCGAAGAGGGCCCCTGCCAACCCAACCCCGAGCGGCCAACGGCACTCTCGAGGACCCCAGGCGCTTTAGCCGCAGGCCCGTCGCCACGGGGCGCCCCCGCGGGGCCTCGAGGGCCGCAGGTGGGGGCAGGAGGGTTTCACAGGGTATTCCGCGGAGCTCTCCCGAGGGTACGTCCTGGCAAAACTGTCGAGGCGAGTCCAGCCGTGGCGACGAGGGCCTCCCCGGAGGCCCCAAAAGGGAGCGCTCCGCGGACCTCTGCCGGAGTGCGCTCCGACCATAGCTTCGGAGGCGAGTCTGGCCGTGGCGACGAGAGCCTCCCAGGAGGCCCACAACAGGTGCAGCGGCATCGGCACCTCTTCCCGCTCTGCGCTCGTGCCCTCTGTCGCCTCGTCGTTGGCTCCCCACTCGGCGCTCTCGTCGTCGTCGTCGTCCTCCTCCTCCTCCTCCTCGTCGTCCTCGTCGTCGTCGTCGTCCCCGTCGTTCCCCGAATCTTGATGTGCGTTCCCGCTCCATGTTCCTCTTCCTTCTCGGAGCAGGCCCCCTTGGCCCGCCGCCTCCCCGTTTCGGTGGCAACTCATGGGAGCCATTTTTATGGCGCCTGCGACTCGACGCTAAACGATACTCATCGACGCTAGTTGACGCTATCAAAGCTAAACGACGCGAATCGATGATGAATCTGCACTTTCTCATCGACTGCCGAACGCTGGCGGACGCCACTGCACTCGAAAGACGGAAGCGCAAAAACGTGCAAGACTCCCATGAGTTGCTACCGAAGCCTCCCCAGGCCTGCCCGCGCGCTGCCGCAGTCCGGGAAACCAAAAGGCACCGATGCCGCTACTCCCCAGACCTCTCCAAGGGTGCGTTCTGACCAGAATTTCGAAGCGAATCCAGCAGCGGCGACTCGGGAGGCCCAAAAAAGGGAACGAGGCAACGGTAGCAGCATCGGTGCCTTTACCTCCGACGAATTGCTACCGAAGCCCCCCTGCAGCCTGCCCACGCGCTGCCGCAGGGCGGCACGGCCGAGCTGGCGCCCATGGCGCGGGGCGCTCTGACGCAGCGGGCAGACGGGCCAATGCGCCGCGCTCCTGCGAGGAGAGGCGACGACGACGACGACAACGACGAAGACGACAACGACGACGACGACGACGACGACGACGGCGGCGACGACGACAACGACGACGACGACGACGACGACGACGACGACGACGACGACGACGACGGCGGCGGCGGCGGCGGCGGCGCCGGCGACGGCGACGGCATCGACGGCGGCGACGACGACGGCGACGGCGATGACAACGACAGCGGCGACGACGGCGGCGACCACGGCAGCGACGGCAGCGGCGGCGACGGCGGCGGCGACGGCGACAACGACGACGACGACGACGACGACGACGACGACGACGACGACGGCGACGACGACGACGACGGCGACGACGACGACGACGCGGCAACGGCGGCGACGACAAAGACGACGGCGAAAGCGACGACGGCAACGACGACGACGACGATAATGACGACGGCGACAACGAGTGGGGGATCGTCGCGCTCGCTCCCACCACTCGTTTGGGCACTTGGCAAACTGAGAGAGAACGGGATCTCTCGTTCCAACACCGCGTCTTGCCGCCTTGCTGCTCCTTACGCAACGTCTGTCCCATCATTTCCTCTCTCTCTCGCTATCTCTCTCTCTCTCTCTCTCTCGCTTTCTCTCTCTCTCTCTCTCTCTTTCTCTCTCTCTCTCTCTCTCTCTCTCTATCTCTCTCTTTCTCTCTCTATCGCTCTCTCTCTCTCTCTCTCTCTCTCTCTCTCTCTCTCTCTCTCCTCTCTCTCTCTCTCTCTCTCTCTCTCCCTCTGTCATATTTCTCTCACGTTCTGCCTATCTCTCTCTCTCTCTCTCTCTCTCTCTCTTCCTCTCTCATTGTCATTACCTCTGTATCCCTCGCTCTCTCTCTCTCTCTGCCTCTCTCTGTCTCCCTCTCTCTCTCTCTCTCACTCTGGATCTCTCTATATCGTTATCTCTCTCTCTCTTTCTCTCTCTCTCTCTCTCTTTCTCTCTCTCTCTCTCTCTCTCTCTCTCTCTCTCTCTCTCTCTCTCTCTCTCTCTCTCTCTCTCTCTCTCTCTCTCTTTCTATTTATAAGTATATATATGTCTATATATCTACATGTTTGTCATCTTTCCCTCTACATATGTATACATACATGTACATATACGTGTGTATATATACACACGTTGGTGTAGTCATCTCTTTATCTCTCTCTCTCTCTCTTGTTCTCTTCTCCCTATATCACTGTCTGTGTCCGTCTGTATCCCACTATTTATCTCTCTCTCTCTCTCGTTATGTTCCGTGTTCTCTCTCTGTCTCTCTCTCGTTCTCGCGTTCTCTTTTCTCTCTCTCTCTCTCTCTCTTTCTCTCGCTCTCTCCCCTTGTCTACATATATTTACGCGTGGACACAGGGGAAAGAAAGGGAGGAAACCTAAGGAGGAGAAAAAGGAAAAAGATGATCGAACCGATCCTACTGTTTGTTATCATACATCTGCATCCACTGTATTCAACGCTCGCATCGATTCGCACTGTGCCAGGAAATACGTTTTGAAACGCATGCTCGTGTTTGGAATAAACATTTAATGTAGCATGTTGGACGTCTGGAACCCATGATTTCTCACCACACATTTTCATATGTGTATATAAATGTAATAAGTAGTATGCCTTGCTTCTTGTTTACCCAAACAAACGAATAGATTGTTCTATTTGCTGGGTCGACATGCGTCACCAGCAACACATGATTAGCTCAGTCACGTATGTCTTTTGAAACTAAAATCATGCATGCCTCAAACAACTAGCACCTCAAAAAGTTATATGAGGTCACGACACAAGTATCCGACGCACTGTTTGCGCGCATTGACAAAGTTCGCAACGACAACTTAGCAAACGAAATGATTGACACTCCGCGTGTCCCAACCAGTCCGTAGCCCCTGGCTCAAGGCCGCTTCCCGGGGGCGCTCCTCCCTCTGGGGTCAGGGCTCGAGTACGCCCCCGGCCAGGCGCGGGCTCGCCCGACGCCAATGGAGCCCGCCGGACCACGGGACTCCCACACTCGAAGGCCGCTCTATAAAGCCCGGGCCCACGACTCCCATTGGGAACCCCACGGAGTGTCACCAAACGAGACGATCAGGTACCTTCAGGTCACCCTGGGTGCGTCGTTCACAGCCGCCTGGCACGCCTCTGCCGCGCAACACGCTGCCCCTGGCTCCACGCACGATTTCGACCCGCGCGGGCACGACCAGCGAACCTGCGTCGCCTTCCTGACCTCATTTCACAGCCACAGCTGCGATGTTCGGGCCATGAGCGACTCATTGGGCCTGGGTATCGACTGTGCGCGGGCGCCTGGACAACACCTGGGACATCACGTCGGCGCGAACAGGGGGCGCCACGCACCCCCGCGAGATGGTCGGGATCTCGCGGGCACCGACACTGGCCGCGCGCAGTAGGGCGGGAGTGCCCCGGGCACGGCTGGGAAGAGGAGCCGAGCAACCGAGAGCCCATGGACGGAGAAACGGTTCGACAATAACACCGAGCGTGGTGCACCACCCAGTTTCGCTGAGATGCGGTTTTGACAACACACCAGGCATGTGGACTGGCAGCCCACCGTGGTTGTCCCTGTCAGCATCCACTGCTCGAGTATAAAGTTCTTCCCCCTCCTCTCACACCGCGCGCCTGGCGCGCACTTCCTCCCCTCCCCTCCTGCATCCTACTGCTGCAGCGGTTAGCTGCCACACCGGGGCGCCTCCCGTGCCTGGCGCGCACTTCCCCTCCTCTCCTCCCGCCTCCTTGTCCGCGTGCCCCTTCATCCCCTCCTGCATCCTAATGCTGCAGCGGTTAACTGCCACACCGGGGTGCCTACCGTGCCTGGCGCGCACTTCCCCTCCTCTCCTTTGTGTCACCAGGTTTTTTCCCGCGCGGCTGGGGTTGCCGCCAATACTGCTGTCTGGCGGTGCTCTGACAGCCTGAATTCCATGCAAGGATCGCACTGGGAATGGGCGGTCAGGTGGCCCCTGGCCTGCTCCTGGCTGGCGTCGGCCTCCACTGGTGACCGATGGGATCAGCGGGGTCTCGCTACGAGTGCCATGCATGGATCGCATTGGGAATGGACGGTCAGGTGGCCCCTGGCCTGCTCCTGGCTGGCGTCGGCCTCCACTGGCATCCGAGAAGGTTCAGCGGGGTCTCGCACGCTGCCGACCTCCACGGTGATTGGACTTCGGCACGCGTGGCTCGGTGCGCCCGCCAGCTGCTTTCTCCTGCAAGGACGTCGCTTTCGACATATGCCACTGCTGCACAAACAAGAGGCACTGCCGTTTGTAGTCCTATATGTGACGAGGTTGCCCCTCTTCACTCTTGCACTGACACGATGCAGTTGTGTCGCCAACGGCACGGACGTCGCCCGGGTGTGCCTGTCGGCCCTGCTCGTCTCTGACGGTGCCTTGTGCCGACTCACACCGAAAGATTGACCTCTGCGCGGTTCTGGCCGCGCCGCCGCGCCATTTCACTGCGCTTACTTGCTGGTCGCCACCGGGTTCTCCACGCCACTGGGTTGGGAGTTTCGTTTCTGGCTCTTCTTCTGAGTGGCTGCCCGCGCCCTCGCTTCGCATGCCTCTCTTTTATTGCTGCCTAGTCGCGGCCCGACTACATTCGACCTGCTTCGCGAGCCCGCAGACCAAAAAAGTGCCCCCACCAGCCCCCCAAAAAAAGATCGGAGGATCTCAGAAAGCCTCTTGGAAGCTAGATTTAGCCATTCTCGGCCGGAGACTGTGAAAAGCTATCCTGAGCCGTGCTCAGCAGTTTTTGGCAATCTCGATGTCTCTTGGAGATACGTCGGAAATTATCTTGATCCGCATTCAACCTCCCGGGGCGATCTTGAGGGCAGGAAGAAGAGGAGGAGAAGGAGAAGAGGGAAAAGAGAGAACGAGGAGGAGATGGAAGAAGAGGAGGAAGAGGAGGAGGAATACGACGCGAGGAAGATGAGGAAGAGGGATGAGAAGGGAGGAGGCAGGAAAGAAGGAGGGAAAGAACGGACGATGACAAGGAGAATGGGAAATCGAATACGTGAGATCCGCGGTCGTGAAATGTTCTTGAAAGACGACCAATGTCATCTCAGGTGTTATTTGGGGGCCCCCGTGGGACCTCGTAGAACAATATTGAAACCTATCTCAAGTTAGTTTAAAAAATTATGACAGTCGTCGGATCCATGTCCTGGATAGCCCTCTGAGAACTAGGAAACCTTCAGATGAGAAGCTGGCAGCGCAGAGCTCGTTCCGTCGCCGGGCGGGCATCCCGCAGTTATCCCGATGCAATTCCTGCGAGGTTGCAGCGTGTCCTAGAAGCGTTGTCCTGAAACGCGCGCCGCAAACCTTCGCAGCTCCATCCAAGCGCTTCGGCAGCTTCTGCGAAGCTCCTTCCTCAAGCTTGCAGTCTCCCCAGACATCTTTGCAAGCGTTTTTGCAAGCGCATCCGACAGGTTTACACGCGCGTCGGACGGCTCCGCTGGACGCCACGCGTGGATGGGTCGGGAATGCCTTTTAGGCGCCATGGCGCCAAAAGAAAGGGCAACCAATTCAAGCCCCCCCGTCGGAGATTCAAAAATGGCGCATGGGGGCCCTCACGGGCCGCTCCTGGAGCGTTCTCGGGGCCCTCTTGGGCCGACCTCGGCACTCTCTCGGGCCGTCTTGGGGCCATCTTCTGCTTTCAGAAACCCATCAAACGCGAAGACGCGAGAAGGCCCCAAAAAATGCATTTCCAAAATACGTTCGAAGGATACGAGCCTCGTGGAAGGTGATCAGAAAAGCGCCAAGTGCACTTGGAAGCATTTAGAATTGCATCGGCGCCTGTGGAAGGCATACAGGACGCAATGTCGAACCATGCTCGGCTATCTCGAGTCTCCTTGGAGGCCGTCCTGCCCAGGGCACTCTTGGAGCAACCCCCCCCCCTCCCAGGCCCAGGGGCAGGGTGGGGGGAAAGGTCAGGACACCCTCCTAGATAGCAAGCCATCTAGCTCACTTCTGTCTGCCCTCCCTCTGGGGCCCGAGCGTGCCAGGCACGCCCGGTGCGCCAGACACGTCCCGCGTGCTCCGCGTGCGCCAGGTGCGCCGCAAACTCCAGCCGCGCCTTGTGCGCCGCTTTCGGGGCACGCGCAGAGCGCGCCAGGTGCGCATCCTCACGTGAGAGCACACATCGGGAAACATGTCGGCCCCCACCATCCTTGGCGAAACCAACGCGCGTCCACAGCAGGCAATACGCCGCCACCCCCGCCGCATCTGTCAAAAACCACTTGACAGCGATCGCAGGGTGGCCCAAATCTTTTCGCAAAAGCGTTCAGTCAAAAATGGCGATTGCCACCTCCTGTTGAAAATAAATTTCTGATTGTTCTTGTAACGATTTCGCTAAGGAGACGGCGAGGTCAGCTCGCGCCGCGCTGTCGTCTCTCCGGCAGGACAGCGACACAGGCTCCGATATTCTGCCAGTCTGGCCGCGCCTGTTGCAAAGCTCGCTCGTCTGATTTTAAGGTCAATTAAGCGGCCGCTGCCTTGGAGACAACATTGGGTCCATTACAAAAAACTTGCTGTAACTTGTCCAGATAATTACCGGTGCATCCAGCTGACTGCCCAGCACTCCAAAGCAATCGAAAGAAAGTGTTTGCGCTCGTTTAGCTCTCAACTCGACAAATTCGGCGCGCACGCCGCGTCAATTTGCATAAACTCCTGCCCCGGCGGCCCGCGAAGCAGTGCTGCATTTTGTTTTGTAATGAATCAACTCTCTCTGTTCTGGTCGCCGCGTCCTCCTGTATTGCTCAGACGTCAGCGGCGTCTTACGTGCCGCGTCTGCTTGCGAAACTGCGTCGCTTCTCCGTTTCGGAAAGCATGATCGGCGTCCTTGCTACCTGGCTGGAGCAGCGCACGGCTCGGGTGGCTGTTCAGGGAAAGCAGCCCCAGTGCGCATCGAGAACATGATCTACCAGGGCACCGTGCTAGGCCCACCGCTTTGGAATGCATTATTTTCGGATTCCTGCATGGCTATCAGGGCCACGGTGAAGAAATGGTTTATGCAAACGACCTGAATGCGATCCGTTCCGTCGAAAACAATGTTACAGACGATCAAGCGCACCACATGATGGTCGAGAGCCAAACGTCTCTTCACCGCTGGCGCCTTTCATCCTGGTGACGAAAATACACACATTCTGTCTCGCAGGCGGCCTCGGGGCGATTATTGATGAGCTGATGTCTTGGATACGCGGTTGTTAATACATGAAGTCGTTCTGGCATGCTCTTTCTAACTGATGATGCAAAATCCAACGTCTGCTTTGCTGCCGCACCTTTTTTCTGCCGACATACTTTGCTATTTATGTACGGCCCAAAATTTATCTCTCGCCCCCCTGGACGTCATTCAAGACCGCATTCTTCGTAATTTCGATATTCTGATCTGGGCGCCCTCAATCATGTCGCTCTGGCTCTTCAGTGTGCGCTGGAAAAGGCATCGCAATTCTCGGGTTATGCATCGTTCTGTGCTTGGCCTTAGACCGCGATCCCGAAATTGACAGCATGAAAATACTGTTGTGTGTCCGTTTTCCGCCCTCCGTCTTCCTCCCGCAACTTTTAATGCGACATTTTCCTATACAGATTATGTTGAGACTTCAGTGCGGTTTGGTTTAT
This sequence comes from Prorocentrum cordatum, assembly GCA_963575745.1. Taxonomy (NCBI): domain Eukaryota; class Dinophyceae; order Prorocentrales; family Prorocentraceae; genus Prorocentrum; species Prorocentrum cordatum. The sequence continues at coordinate 327,768 of CAUYUJ010015234.1, forward strand.
TCATAGTGTGATGCGTACAGACAAAGAGCCCATGGCTCAACACCGAATTAATGTGCGATCAGCATCCCACTACCAACTATTTTTTCCGATGCACCTCTTTGCAACGATGTGCTCTCACACTTACACCGGAAACCTGTGGAGGCCAGGCAAGACCGCGGCCCCAGAGGAGGGCGCAATACAAATCAAGGAAAAAACTCAGTCACGCTGCACCAGACGCCCGGCAAGAGCACGGCGACGAGGCATATCGAATGAAAAACAACTAAGCGAACCAAAATAGCGAGACACGCAGGAGAAGGGGGGCCAGGAAGGGGGGGGGACAAGCACGAAAAGAAGTACGAACGTAAAATATGCTAAGTAAGTTCTCTGAGCTCGGCAGAACAAATCCGGAAGTTCATCCGTTCAAAGTATGGGAAGAACACGGGAGAGAAAGACAGGAAGAGAGAGGAGGGGGGGGCGGGAGGAGGAAGAGGGGAGGGAGACAGCAGCAGCAGACGACCGACAACGAGGAGAGGGAGAAAGGAAGAGGAGGCGAGCGGGGAGGGCCAAGCCCCAGCGATGGCAACGCGCAAGCGCGCGCCGAGCACTCCATGCCCGGGGGGAGACAAGCGAAGGATGAGGGGGGACCCGACGACGACAGACGAGCGGCAGCGACGGCGGGACAACGACACCAGACAACGGAGCGAGAAGCAAGGAGAGAGAGGGAAGGAAGAGGGAAGGGGGGAGGGAGAACGAGGGAGAAGCAGGGATCAGCCGCGCCAGTCCGGGCAACGTCTCAGAGGGCGGTGCGCGAGCGGCACTCGGGTCGAAAAAAGCAATGGCCAGACGGGAGAACGCGGCGCGACGTCTTTGAGTAAGGCCGATGAAAGACATTGAAAGTCGCTCACTGACTCCGCCATGACAATTAAATCCGGGAGCACTTTGTAAGCACGAACCATACTGATTGCTGAATGTAAAATGTAGTCCGGCGACGCAAAACTGGGCTCTCCCAGATGACAGGGGCGGCGGGGTCGAGCACGAGGAGGAGGAGGCGAGGAGGAGGGGCGGAAGAAGCGGGAGAGGACGGAAGGACCCACACCCAGCACAAACCTGTGGATAACTCCAAGCATGGCGATGTCTCTTCTGACCGCAAAGGGTGCAAGGTTTAATGAGAGCAGAGCATCCAAAGGCTGGATGTTTACTGCGCGGAGAAACCTGGTTAAAACGGCATCGAGCGGGAGAAGAGCAGGGGGGGGAACGCGGGCTATAGCTGGTGTCCTGCATTCAAGGAAACTCAAAACGCGCGCCTTGCAAAGCCCCATTAACTCTGAATCCGCGCGGTATCGCCTGGAGCGCAGGATGGCGAAAACGCGCCAACTGGCGTCGGAAACGCACTCGTTGATCGAGCCTGATCCCAAAGATCTTAAAAGAACCCCGAGCCGGCCGCGCTCGTGACACAATGTGCGGGCTTCCCTTGCCGCCGTCGAATTGCACGCGGCTTGCCCTCCCCCACTCATGAAGGGAGCGTTGGCAAGCCGCTGCACGAGCAAACTCTGCAGCGTCATCGACATCAGCACTAATATCTTGAAAGGTGTTCACATCGTCAGCAAAAATGATATTCTCGAAGTCCACGGAACTGATGGCCAAACACGCATCGGGAATGAAAACAAGCCAAAGTGGTGGACCCAAGACTGCCCCTTCGCACACCATGTTCTCCATCACAAGCTCTTTTTTTTTTCCTATCGGACCTCTGTAGCGCAGTTACCTTCACCAAGTCACAAAGAAATAAAAAGTTGCATCCAGGGTGGGGAAAAAGGCCGTCTCCAACAGGACCACCGAAACCTGCTCGACAGGCCGGCGGGAAAGCAGCAGGAGGACAAGGAAGAGAAAAAAAGAAAAGGGAAGAGCAAGAGAAGGACAAGAGAGAGACAAGAAAGAAAGGAAGAGAACAAGAGCAGAGAAAGCAGGCAGCAACGAGAAGCAACACGAAGAAAGAGAGAGGGAGGCAGGAGAGGGGAGAAGGGGAGAGAAGGGCACAAGCCCACGGAAGAAGAACGACGAGAGACGGCAGCAGCAGGCAGCGAACCAAGCAAGAAACGAAGAAAAGATGCAAGAAAACGAAGACGAGAACAAGGAAAGAGAACGAACGAAAAACGAAAAGAAAAACACGGGAAAAGACAAGGACGGGAACGAGAAAGAACGAAGACACAAGCAAGGAAGAAGAAGAGACGCAGAAAAAAAGAATAAAATGTTCGCGGCTATCTCAAGAAACACCGCCTGGGCACAACAAAGAAGCCATCAGGCCGCCCGGCGCCAGTTCCGAAAGCGGCGCACGTCGAGGAAAGCGAGCGGCAGACGCCACGAGAAAAACTGAGGCCAGGACGAAACCTGACCTGAGTCATGACACAGAAGCTCAGACAATAGACGTTGAAACTCTTTCACGTCAGGGGTGCTAACAACGCTCCGGGGTAGCAGATTGCACATACGAGCGCCACCCAACGTGGAACGAATTACATAATCTGGAGCCCGAGCAGGGCAGGGACCGACCACGCGACGGAAATGCCTGGGAGGAGCGCGGAGGGGAACAGGAGACGAATCAAGTTGGAAGAACTCTATAAAACATGCCGGGCCGGCGCCGAGAAGTGCCCTGTGAATGAGACCCAGGTTAGCTATGTCTCTTCGAGAACACAAAAGAGCTAACTTAAAGCGGTGGAGAGCATCTGTATCAGAAATGCCCACGCCGCGGAGAAACGAGCTTTGAACGCGATGCAGAGAGGCCAAGACGGAGTTAGAAGCATGCGTGAAAGCACAAGTTCCGTACTCGATGAATAAAAGATGCGCCTTATATAACAAGACGAGCTCGGCGTCCGCGTGGAAACGCCGCGCTCGCATTAATGACTGCAGCCTCCAGCCACACTCGTGCGCACAGCTCTGCACCGCATCTGTCATTATAAACTTACAATCGAAGTGAAAACCTAAAATTTTGAAACTGCTTCCTGCCGGCCGGCTCCGTGAGACAATGTGCAAACTTTCTCTAGAAGGCTCGAAAACAGCTGCGTTTGTACGCCCCCATTCACGCAAGCGGCTCCGACTCTGCTGCACCAACGCAAACACGTCAGCATCGGAAGTGGAGAGAGGAAAAGGACGAAAAGATTTCAGATCATCAGCATATATAATTTCCTGGAACAACGCTATGATAATGGCCCCCCTTGCGTCACTGAAAAATAAATTCCAACAAAGTGGGCCGAGCACAGTGCCCTGAAAGACCATATCTGCCATTTCAATGGTTCTTGAACAGGCACCTGCGACAGTGACGCTGACGCGAGCGGAGCGAGCCTCCAGCCAGCTGGCAAAAACATGGCACAAGCGAGTCGGAAGACCGAAAACACGCAACTTCGACACAAGTCGCTCAGGTTTCACTATGTCGAAGGCGCCTGCAACATCTCAACGGCACAAACCTACGCGGCAGCCGCTTGAGATGAGCAGAAGCCAAGTAAGAAGAAGAGAAGATATCGCATCTCGGGCGCCATGGCCTGGATTATATGCGAATTGAAATAGACCGAGCAGAAGCGACCGAGAGACGCGAGGGAAGAGGAAAGAAAGATGAATACGTTCTGCGCACTTAGACAGCAGTGAAGTTAAATGAATTCCTCTGTAATTTTTGGGATCATGCACCGCCCCCTTCTCGTATAGGGGACAAATGCGCTGCAATCGCCAGTAAGATGGTCAGACTCCGGATCTGAGAATAAACCGGACGAGTAGCGCAAGGGAAAAGGCGAGAGATCACGAACAAGACTTCAAAATGCACACGGGAATGCCGTCTGGACCGGTGGAAGAATCACTCTTTAAATCATTCAACACAAACCTTAAATGCCTAACCCGCACGACGAGGAAAGAACTCTGCCCCACAGGGGCTCGCTGCACAACCGCAGAAAACTATTGTCCTGCAGCGTCGGGACATGCCATAAATCCTTAAACGACGAAATAAGAAAGTCAGCCTTTGTCACCCAAGCGCCATTCGCACGGCAAAGGGCGGGCGACGAAGACTTGACCAACTTACCAAATAATTCATTCGACCATCGCCACCAACCTTTCGAACCCCGAAGCAAAGGGCAAAATTTCAAATGCGATCGCCATGCTGCACGGAAATTCGTCGCTGCCGGCTGCCCCCGATCTTGCAGAAACGCATTCACCAGTTAGCCAAGGATGACACGACTGAACCGAATTGAAACTCGCGAGATATGCTTGCGCATGCTGTTCAAAATAACTAAAGTAAAAAAAACTCTGCACCGATCAGGATGCTCAACGAAAGAATCCCAATGAACAGCGTCTATATCGGCACGCACGCGTCTCAAATTCGAAGAAGTCAACTGCCAGCAAATGCGAAACGGAATAGATACAGAAAGAGGAGGGACAAAAAAAAAAAACGAATGGTCAGCCATTTTCGGTAAAACGGCTACGCATGCGAACTCGCAAAAATCAAGGAGAATCAGATCTAATAATACCGCTCCCAAATAGAGCCTCGGACAATCTCTCTGAACCATGATACGAACATAGGCGTGCAACTTCGGGGCTCTCTGGCGCATTGCGAATGGAATGTCGAAACCAGGGCGAATCACAAACGTTACATGGTCAATTAGGAAATCTCCACTCGCTGAACAAATTAAATCTTGAAACTCGTTAAGACAAATTGCATCGAGGATGCCTCACCGCAACAAGGAGGGCGATTATATTTGCGAAAAGCACAGGACCACAATCGAAATAATCAATAACCAACAGCAGTCCGCATTGAAAAAGAAAAAAAAAAAAGCAAAAAAAAAAAAAAAAAAAAAAAACGGAGGAGAGACAAGCGGGATGCACTTATCTAAAACAAATTCCTACGCCGCCGCCACTACTATCTATACCTTTCCTACAAATGCAGGTGTACTCATGCAACCTGGGGCTTGAAGCTCGATGGAATCGAGTTTCGCTGAGAAAAAATGAGACCCGGACGGGAAGGCAAATGAGAAATGCGAGCTTCCAACTCACTCTGCAAATAGAGAAACCCTGGGTTTTCAAATGCAAATGATGAAATTCGCAAAGGTGAAAGGAACATTTAGCCTGGCTCTTTTCCGCGAGGTTCACACTGATCGTTTTCATCACATTCAAAAGAGCACTCGTGAAGGGAAATCTGCCGAAAATTACTCGCAAATTTGCGCTCCAACATGGTTGCAAACAGCCTCTCCGAAGTAAGCCACTTCGAAAATTCCGGGATCTCCGGATTGAGGCAACTCGAAAATCCGAGTTGAGGCGGTTCGAGAACTCCGGGTAAGGTAACTCGAAAAATCTGAATTAAGGCGGCAAGCTGCGACCTGAGCGGCGCTCAAATCGAAGCGACACATCGTGGACCACCGTATGTGACGGAAACCATTAAGATCTTTCAAAGTAAATACGAATATATATTCAAACCAAACTCTGGTAGCAAACCGAGCTCGGGCATCTGATACGAGACGAGCTCTTTCGATGATGTTCGTTCGATTGCTCTCACAAACAAATATCAGGAACGTCTTTGGCTTGAATGCAGGTTTTCGAACCCAGCTCTGGTAGCAAACTAACGTCGGGCATCTGAATACTTCAGAATAACGCGACTGATTCCGATTGCTGTGCCAAACCATAACGCATCATGCAATGCGTGTGCGTGTCAGGTAGCTCATCGGCACCTCGAATCAACCGAAGAAAAACCGACAACAGCTGCCAAAATAACACTTAAGACCCAATATCGCTCATATGCTGCTTGACAATAACACATATCCAATCGATCTGATTTGAAATGACGACCGCAAAAACATCCGATGTAAATCGAGTTTGACAAAATAAAACACTCCCGTCGATATTTTTTTGCGAACTACAAATTGACAGAGGTACTCTTCTAGCTTCGCCGTTGATGCTCTTGAAAATGCTCCACAAATCACATGCCCATGTCCATCAAACTGTATACTGAACTTCCTTAAACAAAAAATGGTCATGTGGGTCTTAATTCTTATTGCCGAAACGTAAGGAACGTGTAACCAAAGTGTTGTAAAATATCATTCCTAACTACGATACCGTTCAAATTTAAAAATCACTGACTTTTCAAAACCAAATCGTTGCCGCATGTTCACATGCACGATTCGTTTCTCGATTTCGACCTACTGGACGGAATAATCTCTATAAAACTTGTTAGATTATCACTAAACGTGAATTTAAATCTCAGCGGCCACACCAAACATGCCGCTCGAATCCGGTACAATTCGCACATAATCTGTTGCCGTGGGACTCCCGTGGGCCACTCTCTTGGCCAAATTTCATGGCGCCTCTCCCCCTCCCCTCTCTCTCTCTCTCTCTCTCTCTCGTTCTCTCTGTATATCTTTCTCTCTCTTCTATTCCGTGCTCCGTATATCCATCTCTCTCTCTCTCTCTCTCTCTCTCTCTCTCTCTCTCTCTCTCTCTCGGCCGCTGACGATTATTTTTTATCCGCGGTCCTCGCCAGACAGGTTCCCCCCCCCTGTCCTCTCGGCCGATGGCGATTATTTACACATGCGGCCCCCTCTAGCGCACAGGCAGGTTCTCACCAGACGTGGCCCTTCAACCTGGCCATGGCGACGGCCGAGCCGAGCTCGAGAAACATATCTGGACAGCTGGCGCGCCTGTAGCGCCACGCCCAGAAGTGCACCCAGTTCTCGAGCTGCGCCTGCGACTCCTTGCTGTACGTGTTCATCGTGGTTGGGACGACGTTCTTCACGTGCGACCACAGCCCGTCCTGGAGCTGCGTCCCGCCGTAGCAGCACAGGACGTCGCCCCCGCTCAGGGTCAGCGTCTTGACAGTCGCCCAGATGCGCTTGGCGTGCTTGACCTTCGTGTGGTTCTCGAGGCGGCGGTAGCACCGCGCTCCGTCTGTGTGCCAGATCAGCACGTCGGCCCCCGTGTGAGCTGAGATCAGCGGCGCGGTCTCATCCGTGCTCTCGGGGCGCGTCGGGCCGCCACGGACCGCATAGAAGGGCGGCAGCATGTGCACGACGGCGTGTTCGTGGTCTCCGCGCTTGCACATGCCGAACACGCGGATGTGCATGTTGCGCCCGTTCTTGAGCTGGACGACCCGCAGGGTCGTGGCGTCGGTCTCGCACTGGCCGCTCAGCACGATCGACTTCTGCTCTTCCCTCGAAGCAGCCGAGACGATCTCCAGCAAACTCTGCCTGACCGCCTCGCACTGCTTGTGGCCCATCTTGGCAATCAGCGCCATGTCGGCTGTACTCATGCGGGACGTCAGGGCGCCGCACGACAGGAAGGCGACGCCCGCCAGCTTCGGGAGAGGCACTTCCACATCCGCCCACGTGCCGCTCGTGACCTCCACCTGCACCGAGGACGACGAGCAGGCCTTGCGCTGACACCTCTGGACTGGATGCCGCTTCTCGCCCCTGTGAATCACCGAACCCAATGGCCATCCGCACCTGGGGCAAACGTTCTCGGAGGGGTCGCCGAGGTACCCCGCCTGGACCATCAAGTCGTAAGCATCCTTGGTCTTCAGAGCCCTGAGGTCCTCGTACGTGTAGATCTTGGCTAAGGAAGACCTGCCGCGCCGCACGCGGGACACCCGCTGGCGCTTGGGCGTGTAGAACACGCCCGTGGCTTCCAAGCGCTTGCGTTTGGCCTGGGCCGCCTTGCGCGCCTTCCGCGCCTTGGCCAAAATGTCGCGGCGGCGCGAGGCGGCCTGCACCGACCGCTTGTTGCGACGCTTCTGGGGGAAGCGCTGCCCTCGCGTGCGGCTTCGACCCCTGGCCTCGGAGGCGGCGGGGCGACGGTGGACGGTCATCCCTGGCTCCAGGCGCGATAGCACGGGCGAGGCAGTGCGCGAGAGGCGCGGGCACCCGCGGCTCTGGCTGCCGATTCGGCCAAGAAACGGCTGCGGCGATGACAGCAACCATACCGGATGGACGGCGATGGCGGCGGCGGCGGCGACGACGACGACGTCTGCGGGGGCGGCTGGATTTCTTAGAACGGCAAAAGAAAATGGCATGATAACGCGCGGTACTTGTGGATAACCCTATCAAGACACAACATGTTGGCGGCGCGCGCCCCCAGCTCATCTGGGGCGCAGCGGCGCGCGCCACCTCGGCAGCGCGCGCGGCATCAGCGCCCGAGCTGAGGGTGCCATCGCTGCCCGCGAAACCCGCGCGCCGCACCTGCCCGCCCGCGCTCTCGCGGCCGCCCGCTCACTCCTGACTCTGAGAACCGAGGAAAGCGTGCGCCTCGTCCTCCTCCGCAGCCGAGGGCATCGCAGGCACAGCGGGCGCCCCCTCCTCGGCCAGCATCTGCGAGAGCTGGACCTCGAGATCGTCGCGGGGCGGGGCCGCGGGCCCAGATGCAGTGGACGACGCCGCGGCATGTTGCTTGGCGGGGGACGGGCTGTCGACATTGAGCGTCATCCCCGAGAGCAGGCGCTTCCGAAACGTCAGGCGCTCAGGGGACACGCGCTCTCGCTTCACCTGTCGGGAGGGGCTCAAAGATGATGTCCGCCAAGGCCGAGGCAGCGTTTCAGCGTTCAGAACGCGTTGAAGTGCTCCCTCAGCCCTAGGACCCCACCCCGCAGGGCCGCATCTTTGAACCCCCAAACCTGGACGAACGACGGGGCTGGCAAAGAACCGAGGGCCGCGTCTGAGGACTTCTTGCGGTTCTTCTCCACGGCGGAGTCCACGAGGAGCCGCTCCTTCTCCAAGAGCTGCTGGATATTGGCGGGCGGGGTCATGTCGCCGTCCTTCTGCAGTAGGTACAGGCGCTTCCCCTCGGCCGTCAGGAAGGTCTCGCCCTTGAAGTTAATGCGCGGAACATCTTTCTCCTCAGTGCCTGCTGGGCGCCAGTAGAGGTATTCCTGGGTATTCACCAGAAACGCAGAACGCTTGAAGAAAGCCAGCATGCATGCGCGGGTCGCCTTCTCGGAGAAGGCAGGGCGCACGAGCTCGAAGAATTCCTGGAACTTCACGGAGGGCCAGCGGTCCAGCTTCTCGGCATTCGGATCGTAAGTCTGGTCCGCCAAGCACCGAGGCTCCCCCTTCTTCCATTTCGTTGCGCCCCACCTGGCCCAGCACATGCTCTCGTACTGGCCGACGTCGAGCAAGGCCTTCACCATCTTGGGCGGGAGGAGATTCAAGCAGCCATCGTCCACAAAGTCCCCCATGAGAATGTCGCCGGGCTCGCCTCGCAAGAAATCGATCTCAGGCGTGACGCGGATGCAACAACCCGCGGGGTCCAATCCGTGGACCCGCGCGTTCCTGCGGCACATTGCCATCAGGAATGCGCGCCCGAGCGGCGTCTTGCCGATGTTGGGCTCCCCAATGAGGACAAGCGAATCGTTGCTGTTGATCAGCTCCTGCATGGCTTCGAGAACGCGAAGGTTGAAGTGGTCCTCGCAGAGGATCACGTTGTTTTCGAACTCCTTCTTTGCAAGCGCGCCCTCCGCCGCGAGCCCGCTCAACGCCTTCGCCACCAGGGGGACGGGCCAGCCGTAGAGGGGGGCGCCTTTGCGTAGCGCCTTCGTCTGCCATACCAGCTGCTTGAGCTCGGCCGTGGAGCGAGGCGCGTTCTTCAGGATGTATTCGAAGCCAGCGTTTATATCCTCGTCCGAGAGCTCGTAGAACTCGTTCACCTTGGTGGCCGTCTTGACGTCTGGCGATAAGAAGAAAGCCCGACACTGTTTGCCTCCGAACCGCTCGAAGGCGTATTGCCAGACCTTGACCCCCACCTGGCGGCGCGATCGAAAAAACAAAATGGCGAGGGCGCCGCGCCCTCGCCACCCTTTTGTTTCCCCAATCGTGCACCTTGGGATGCTGGAAGCAGAGCTTCTTGACGCTCCCGAAAGCCATGCTGGCGAAGACGGCCGTCTTCGCCTTGTTGGGGATGACGCAGTGTTTGATTATGGTCTTCGTGCCGTCGGGGGCGTCAAGGATACAAATCTGCAGCGTCATGTGGTGTTGCGGCGCCGTCTTGAACCCGAACGGTGGCGGCAGATTGTGGTAGCTGTCGTCCTTCCAGGCCGCCTTGTATTGCTCGTCGAGCTCGGGGGGGACTGGGTCTCTATGCCCCGTGATGAAATCAATGTAGTGCACCAGTGGGTTCTCGTTGGCCCCGATGTCGTCCGTGAGTTCGAGAAAAGGCTCGATTTCTCCACGGGGCAGCACGCCCGTTACCATTGGTGCAGGAAGAGGGCGGCAATACCAGCCCTCGGTCGCCGATTTCAGGTCCTCGTAAGCGGCCATGCCGCGGTCTTGAATGACGCTGAGGGTTTGCCAGAAGGCGCACGCTCGGCGTTGCGATTGGGCCCAAACAGCTACGAGCAGCGAGGGGGGTCAGGAAACGCTGGGTTCCTCCAAGATTCCTGGATTCCTGGATTACTCCTGTGTTCCTGGGTTTCTCCTGGGTTCCTGGGTTCCTGGGTTCCTCCTGGGTTCCTAGGTTCCTGGGTTCCTCGGTTCCTCCTGGGTTCCTGGATTCCTCCTGGGTTCCTGGGTTCCTCCTGGGTTCCTGGGTTCCTCCTGCGTTTCTCTTGGTTTCTTGGGTTCCTCCAAGGTTCCTGGATTCCTGGGTTCCTCCTGTGTTCCTGGATTTCTCCTGGGTTCCTGGGTTCCTCCTGGGTTCCTGGGTTCCTTGGTTCCTCCTGGGTTCCTGGGTTCCTCCTGGGTTCCTGGGTTCCTCCTGGGTTCCTGGGTTCCTCCTGGGTTTCTTTTGGTTTCCTGGGTTCCTCCAAGGTTCCTGGGTTCCTGGGTTCCTCCTGTGTTCCTGGATTTCTCCTGGGTTCCTGGGTTCCTCCTGGGTTCCTGGGTTCCTCGGTTCCTCCTGGGTTCCTAGGTTCCTCTTGGGATCCTGGGTTTCTCTTCCGCCTCCTCCCAAGCCCCTTGCTGGCTACCGAAAGGTACCCGAAGACGGCCGAAGAGCACCCGAAGTGCTCCCGCACGGCTCCCGAAAAACACCCGGAGGGCACCCGCAAGGCACCCGAAAGGCACCCGAAGGGCACCCGCAAGGCACCCGAAAGGCACCCATCCTCAGAATTCGGGGGTCGACGCCGATAGTAAAAATGCACAACGTCATAATGATTATGATACTTCTTCAAATCTGATTTTTGCACTTAACGAGAAATGCTTCGCTTTCCGTTCATATGCAACGGCAACAACAAAAAAACCCACAAAAAAAATTCTCGAGCGTTTCCCCCTTCTGAATGGTATATTTGGGGAGTTGCGCGGCACGTGTATACTCGCAATGCACTCCGCTAATTGCTAAGGCACCCGCAAGGCACCCGCAAGGCACCCGAAAGGCACCCATCCTCAGCAACCAGCTGGGCCTTGAGTCTGCTGCCGTCGCGGGAAGGGGATGGCGGGCACGAAAGAGAGGGTAACCAGAAAACTTGGTTGAGGGAGAGAGAGGTGAGGAGAGGGGAGGGGCATCGAAGGGACATTGAATTTGCGATGCCCCTGGGTTCCCTCCTGGGTCTCCTCCAGGGGTCTCCTGGGGCCTCTCTGGGGCCTCTCTGGGGCCTCCTGGGGCCTCCTGGAGCCGCCCGCTCCCCAGGGGGAGGGGTGGCGGAAGCGAAAAACCAAAAAAAAAACAAGGAAAAACCAAAAAAACCAAAGAAACCAAACACCAACAGCCGAAAAACCAAAAAAACACAAGGAAAAACCAAAAAAAACAAAAAAAACAAAGATTTCGATACTTCGTCCACCCCCACCGCCCTGACAGCGAAAGTGTTGTAAACTTTGGTTTTTTTGGTTTTTTTGGTTTTTCCTTGTGTTTTTTTGGTTTTTCGGCTGTTGGTGTTTGGTTTCTTTGGTTTTTTTGGTTTTTCCTTGTGTTTTTTTTGGTTTTTCGCTTCCCACATCCCTGTGTGGCGCTTTCCAATCGAATCCCTTTGTTGCGGTTTCCAAAGGATTCCTGCTGTGAGGCGTTCCACTGGAATCCCTTTGGAATGTTTTCCAAAGGGGTCCTGTTGCGAGGATGGGAGGGAAGAGTGCGATTGCAACGCTATGCGTCTGCAATGCAATGCAATGCAAACAAAGAGGAGGACATGCATGCAGACAAACAGGAGGAGCAGGAGCAAGAGCAACCCACCATGAAATTTGGCCAAGAGAGTGGCCCACGGGAGTCCCATGCCAATCTGTTCATATCAACACTAAATGAATTGTACTATCACGAACACATGCGCGTCATGTGTTTGAACCCCTGGAAAATATTGCTGCTGCTACCATGAAATTCGACGCTAAAATAAAAAGATATACGATCGAAAATAACCCAAAAACTGATTCGATTTCTGTAGACGCTTACGATCGAATGATTTCATTGAGAAACTAATGCTCACCGCTGCATTTGAACTGCGAATGAAACAAACTGCAGGAAAGTGCTTAGATTATAAAATATGTGTGGTTACACACTCAGATATTGTGATCAGACTGCGTACTTATAAAAAATGCAAGTGCAAGAATGTAAACCCGAAACCATTCGCAAACATAGTCCATTTATCATTTCGACATTCTCGTGCTACTCGGACAAAAACACGTATGAATTTAAATAAAATAAGACTCTTTAAAGACAATCTTATTTCTCAATATGTCTGAACGACAAAAAAAACTGTTCTTCCGAAATATCAACGAGATATATATGCTAAACTCTTCTTATTGCGATAGTAGATGGGTATAATAAATATGGCGACTGATAAAACAAAAACATATACGACGATGAACAAAGAATCAAAATACAAAATGATCAGAAACATTATACGGCATCCGGTGTTTTCTCGAACCTGTTTCCATCTCGTAGAGTCATAAAATGGGTTCACGAAATACATCACTTAACTATACACGATATACTACAAGTTTCTAATTCTTCAAAACTATGTGTCTCACGTTAATGTTACTAAACAAACAAACAACAATGTTGAACATAACTCCAATATTCAATGTGTGATAAAATGCTATGTCACCTGACAGAGAATGTACTCTCTTGCTCAGAATTACACACACCTACAAACACACACAAGCACGATATATATATATATATATATCGACAACACTCGAATCACGAGTTACAAAAGAATTAACTCGTGAGTTAATACTTTTCATCTCGGGTACGCACATCCACATCCAAAAAATTAAATCGCGAGTTAATACCTTCTCATGCTTCCACCGACAGAAAAGAAAGTTAACTTGCGAGAGAATTCTTTTGGTGCCCAACGAGACAGAAAATATCAACTCCAATGTAAAGCGTTTCCTACCCTTGCCAGTGGCAACATACTAATCTATGTAGAAATAATATTCGTGATAGCGAATAGTAAAGGTAGTGGCCATAGTAGTAGTCGTCGTCGTCGTCGTCGTCGTCGTCGTCGTCGTCGTCGTCGTCGTCGTCGTCGTCGTCGTCGTCGTAGTGGTAGTAGTAGTAGTAGTAGTAGTAGTAGTAGTAGGAGTAGTAGTAGTAGTAGTAGTAGTAGAAGTAGTAGTTAGTAGTAGTAGTAGTAGTACTAGTACTAGTACTAGTAGTACTAGTACTAGTACTACTACTAGTAGTAGTAGTAGTAGTAGCAGCAGCAGCAGCAGCAGCAGCAGTAGTAGTAGTAGTAGTAGTAGTAGTAGTAGCAGCAGCAGCAGTAGTAGTAGTAATAGTAGTAGTAATAGTAGTAGTAGTAGTAGAAGTAGTAGTAGTAGTAGTAGTACTAGTAGTACTTGAACTAGTAGTAGTAGTAGTAGTAGTAGTAGTAGTAGTAGTAGTAGTAGTAGTAGTAGTAGTGGCAGTAGTAGTAGTAGTAGTACAAGTAGTATTAGTAGTAGTAGTAGTAGTAGTAGTAGTAGTAGTAGTAGTAGTAGTAGTAGTAGTAGTAGTGGTGGTAGTAGTAGTCGTAGAAGTAGTAAAACGAGTAGTAGTCGTAAAACTCTTAGTAGTCCATCTCTCAATCATCCCCTATCTCTCCCGTCTCTCGTTTCCTTGTAAGCTGTTGTCGCCGTCGTCTGCCGTCGACCTTCTCCCTCTGCTCTCACTCTCGCTTCTGCTTTTCCGCCGCGCGCTTGTGCAGCCAGCCCTCTAAATCGCAATCACTGAATTAATTTAGTACTACTATACAGAAACATCGCTGCACTCTGCACAGCAATTCCCGGAGAGCTCCCTGAGAGCTAGAGGGTTTTAGATTAGAAGCCGGACGGTGGTGGTGCCCGCCAGCAGCCCATCTTCGCCAAAATCCCCGCAGCGGCTCGCCCGGGGTCGCACCCTGTCCGGGAGAGCTTCCGGCAAACGTCCACGCGTACCTGCACGCGCGCAGGCACGCGTGGGAACGTTCCTGGCAGCGCTTCAGAAGCGCTGTATGGGGAGCCCCCCAGAGCTCCAGAAGCGCTTCATGAGAGCCGAGAACTCGCCTTTGCTCTCCGGGTTTTGGACGCTACCAAGTCAATACCGACACCTACAATAATACAACAAGGCTTATTAGCTACACGACGCGCCGCAAGCCGGCCGGTCCACTCACACAGCAGGGCTATGCGCGAGGCTGATTGCTTGCTCCAAAAAAAAACACTGCTCGAGGGCTCCGAGATCTGGTCTGGTCGTAGATCGCCGATCGAAGGCCTCCGCACCATCCCTGCCGTTTTGCTACCCTTGCCTTGCTGCTAGAGGACGTGGCTTTATCGTCGAAACCTTTCTGCATCCTTTGGGCTGGCCTTTGGAATCCCAAACCCTACAACCCAAACCCTAAAACCCTAGAACCCTAACCGCCAAACATACAACCCTGAATCCCTGAACCCCTTAACCCTAATCTAAATCCCGTCCCTAAACCTTTAAACTGGGCGCCGGCGGTAAACCGTCAACCTTTCTTTTTTTGCGTCTTTGCTGGGACCATCTTGGCCACTGAGGCCAGGTCCTACAAAGTCTCAGGCGAAGCGAAGTCTCTTAAAGACGTTCGGCACAACCTGTGGGAGCACATCACATAGAGGACTCCGAGGTGTTCAACCCTCGAGCAGTTACGAAACTGATGAGGCGAAAATAATAATACGACATGAGAGCCAGGAGACCTGGCCAAGACCTGAACATGCACACACTGAATTATTAGAGCACAAACAAAAAGACTACGCACTGGATAAGGATGCACTGAATGACCACACGAGGCAATCACAATCAACAATCAAAAAGACCTCGCGAGGCAATCACAATCAATATTCCAATACAATAAGTTCGGATTGAAAGGAACCACTCGAAGAATACGAATATCTACCGCAGAGGCCAAACCTGAGATTTACACCTTCGTTCAAAGTCCGTCAACGTCCTACCGAACCTACACACTTCGTCAAACTCCTGACCTCCTACGTCGGCGCCTTTACCTTTGCCTTTGCCTTTGCCTTTGCAGGCAGTACTTCCACATGACGACGTTGTATCGTTCCTCGGACGTCCATAGGATTGGATTCGGAATTCGTCGCACTTGGAATCCTGTAGAAACTTGGCAGCCTCGGCACGGTTCATCTGCCCTGTAAGATATCTGTGCCTCTCGAAGAATTCCAGAAGGTCCCCCAACGTCGCTTGCACATTCTCGAACGTCCCGCGCTTCCGCACAGCATAATTTGCCCTGGCCTTTGCAGGGATCCCACCTTCTGTCAGAAGTTCTGCAAACAAATCCACTCCATTCTTTAAATACTGGATCGCATTCGACTCGTTGGTACTGCCAGCAGCGTCAATCCATGCCTTAACATCGGCAATGGTGGCCTGGGAGCACGTGGAAGTCCCCTTGGCCTTCACATCGGAAGAAGATGAGACCACTGCCTTGACATCAGAAGAAGAAGAATATGAAAGAGCTGCATACGTGTCAGAAGAAAATGAGACCACTGCCTGCACATCTTTCCCACCTGACTCACGAAGGCGTAGAGCTTCCTTGCACGCAGGCGTCTGACTTTGCGTAGAGCTCATGAAGGCGTAGACCCACTGAGTTTGCACGCCAGCATCCATTGAAGTGAACTGAGTTTGCACACAGGCGTCCTTGCCAGTGAACTGAGTTTGCACGCCAGCATCCATTGAAGAAACGTTTGGGGAATCCGTGAAAGCGTCCACTTCGGCACCGTTGTGCATACCAAACACAAGATTCTCTGTTTGCACACCGGCGCCCATTAAAGAGAGCTGAGTTTGTACACAGGCGTCCTGCACGCTGGCGGCAGCGGAACTCCCAACTGTTGAACTCCCAATTGCACTGTCATAAGAATTGGTCTGGCACAAAGTCAAACCAACTGCGGAACTTCCAAATGTTGAACTCCCAACTGCTGTTGAACTCCCAACTGCACTCTCATAGGAATGGGCATGACAAAGAGTCGGGGGGGTCTCCGTTTGCACATCGACACACACAGTCCGGCAAAAAGAAGACAAAGTCTGCACTCCCACTTCCTGGGTCCCCCCTCTGCAGTCTCCCTCCAATCCAGGCGGATCAGCCAATTCTGTCAGAAGAATCGTATAAGTATCGGTTTTTGGCAACAACGAGTCCAAGCAAACGGGAATACATGGCGGCTTGCAGAAGCCCGAATAAACGGCCCGAGATCTTCGCGCAGCTCGCCTGTGACAACTGCGAACATGTGGCATGATTCGTGCAACGAGAAACAAGAATCAAATTCAGGAATAAGTCACACGCACACGGCGGATCTCCACGCGAGGCGCAGGTACAATACAAATTGCCACAAACACACCGCAACAAGGAATGAATATGAGAGGCCAACAAAGAGAGACAAGATGTACAGGGAGATGGGCAGTTGCGTAGGCAGAGCAAAACACCACGCTAGCTCAACGTTCACCTTCGCGGATGTTCCCCAGGCAGGAGAAAATGAACGTACGCGGAGCTTGAGCCGGCAGCGCTTGAGCCGGGGGACTCGTAGAGCTTCCTGACAATATATAATGTCGAAAAAAATGCAGGGAACGAATAGTTTTTCAGCCCACGGAACCCCGGATGCTTCTGAATTGTCTTCTGCACTAGCTCTGTAGCTCTCCTACAGCCCCGAGTTACGTGCGTAAATCGACAGCACCTCTCAAGATGACT
The DNA here is from genome assembly GCA_963575745.1 of Prorocentrum cordatum. NCBI lineage: Eukaryota > Dinophyceae > Prorocentrales > Prorocentraceae > Prorocentrum > Prorocentrum cordatum. Next base: position 344,788 of record CAUYUJ010015234.1, read on the forward strand.
CGAACAGTACGAACAGTTTGGCAAACCTAGCTCGAGTCTCAGACCGAGTTCAGAGCTCTGGATTCGACAGGCGGACGCGCCTGATGTCTCCGAATCGATTCCTGTGATTACCAGCCCTGCAGCCCCCCTACAGCCCGAGTTAAGTGCAGAAAACCGACAGCTCTCAGGATGCCTCGAACAATACGAATAGTTTCGCGGACCTAGTTTGGGCAGCAGACCCAGTTTCGAGCTCTGGATTCGACAGGGGGACCCGCCTGATGTCTCCGAATCGATTCCTGTGACTACCAGGTAGCCCCCCTACAGCCCGAGTTAAGTAGAGAAAACCGACAGCACCTCTCAAGATGACTCGAAGAATACGAATATGTTCGCGATTCTAGATCGGGCAGCAGACCGAGTTCAGAGCTCTATATTCAACAAACGAACGCAACTGATGATTCCGAATCGGTTTCTGTAAGTATCGACTCTGTAACTGTCGTATAGCTCGAGTTAAGTACAGAAAACCGAGAGCGCCTATCAAGATGACTCGAATAATACGAATAGGTTTGCGGACCTAGCTCGGCTAGCAGACCGAGTTCAGACCTCTGGATGCAACAGGCAAACGCGCCTGATCATTCTGAATAGATAAGGTGTGCTTACCAG
>CAUYUJ010015235.1:0-12500 GCA_963575745.1 Prorocentrum cordatum
GAGGAGGAGGAGGAGGAGGAGGAGGAGGAGGAGGAGGAGGAGGAGGAGGAGTAAGAGTAAGAGGAGGAGGAGGAGGACGAGGAGGAGGGGGAGGAGGGGGAGGAGGAGGAGGAGGAGGAGGAGGAGGAGGAGGAGGAGGAGGAGGAGGCGCGACCGTACCAAGAAGGTAAGGGACGAGGGCAAGCGGGCAAGACGCGAGAAGAGGGCAAGCGTCCCCGCTCCAAGTCGTCCCAGGCTACGGCCTCATCGCGTGCAGTGCAGCGGTTTGGCACGCAGTGCCAGTAGTGTAAAGAAGCGCGGCGCTGGGCGTGGCGTGCGTGATGACACGCAGTTTGTTGTAGACGTGATATGAAAGTGCCCCCCGACGGACAGCCTCAGGAATAGCGTGCTCAGGATTAGCGTGTTGCTCAGGCGTCCCTAGGCCGATGCGAACAAGAGGGTCCGAGGAGAGGAAGGAAAGAGGCCACGCGAGGAAGTAAAGGAGGCGGGGGCAGGTGAGGTAATGGCCGAGACGATCTGGGCAAGCATCGCACCCGAGCAGACAGGTGCGGCGCGGGCCAAAGGGGACGCGGTGGCTGGTCCACCATGCTCCCGCCAGCGTCTTATATACGGCCCAGCGGATGGCCGGGGCCCTCTTGGGGCCCCCTTCGATAGGTGACTGGCTAATTCCTGTCAGTGGTCGGACAGATTCCGTGGCACCACGAGATCAGGTAGCGCCGATGAGAGACGGCGCGCAAGAGTCTCAGCGAACTTGTCGGGGAAGAGTGAGGAATGGAGGACCGAAGCGAGGGAACGCTGGACCCTAGCACGCCTGGATTCTTGGGCAGTGGCAGTCTGTTCATCTGCGGCCGCTCGCTTAGCTGCACGCCAGACGGGCGGAGAGACCGAGCACGGTGGTTTGCCGTCAGCAAGCTCGTGCCAATATTTGACGATTCCAGAGCACTTCCAAAACGCGAAGAAACGGTGGCCCGAAAACGGGCCTGGGCCAAATCCGCCAGGGTCAGTTCTGGATTGAGCTTGTCTTGAACAACACTAAAGAGCGATAGTGACTTCCAGTCGGGGAGCGTGACAGATGCCGTGCGCCACGCTGAGGCCAGTGAAAGCGTGATCAGTGAATTGGGGGAGGACGAATGCGACCACGAGCGAATGCCGAGGAGGTCGACGAGGCGCCAGGAGTTGGGGGGATACCTGAGAAGCTTATGTCGGGTGCCACGTTCGTGCCTCAGGAACGTGGCTGGAAATGGAAAATACTGCGTGCGATACATGAGGACAATGATAACACATGTGTTGTACAAATTGAGCGCCACTGCGGGGCCAGGGGCGCTCGCCGCTAATCGTACAACGCGCCGCCAGTTTTTTATCAAATGCGGCTTTCCATTGGATGTCTAATGTAACTGCTGGGCCAATGAGCACGCCTAGATAGCGTGCGTATTCTGCAATCTGAATGTGTTGCCACTCAGGCACCAGAAATACTAAGAGGCGTTGAGTGAGGGAGTGCACGGCAGGTGAAAAAAGGGGGCCCATAAGGGCACAACCGCTGTCTTCTGGATCTGTAGTTCGAGTCCTGCGAGAGTAGCAATGGCCCGAAACGGGGGAAGGAGGAAAGAGAGGGTCCCAAGGCGAGCGAGGACGAGACCCAGGACATCTGTGCAGGCACCGGGCTTGTTCGATCCAGGAAGGGTGCTTATAATCTGGACTAGGTCTCTAATGGGTGCATCAAAAGCCAGGGCCCAAATCGATCCCGACCGAGGGCAGCCCTGGAGAACACCTGAGCCTGTTTCGAACATGTACTGAAGGCAGCCACCTACACGGGCCCAGGCTCTGGGGTAGTGATACAGAGCATGAATGGCACTGAGATAGCCTGGAGGAGCCCCGTGAGCTATCAGTGATGCAAACAAAAACTCCCATCCTAAGGATGGGAAGGCAGCTTTGATATCAAAGCTGACAAGGACAGGGAGAGCATCTGGTGCCCCTGGAGAGTGACCTGCTCTACGGGCCTCAGAAATCTAGGGTCAGTACGTGTTGTCCAAAATTTCGCCCCTTTACAAAACCCTGTTGTGTGTCTATTGTCCGATCCCTGACATACCCATGTTCACGACATGAGCGGTCACTTCGGCGTCGAAGTTCTTCAACGAGAGGGGGCGAGTGGCACCTGGAGCCCGAAAGACGGCATACTGGTCCTGGGGTTCGTCTCCTTTCGGAAGAAACGCGAAGACCGAATCGTTGAACTGGTACGGGGCCAAGCCCGTTTCGAACATCTGCATCATGAGGGCATAAAGTATCTGAGCGGATCCAGGCGAGGTGGCCCATGCAGCGCATAGGAGGAGGAGGAGGAGGAGGAGGAGGAGGAGGAGGAGGAGGAGGAGGAGGAGGAGGAGGAGGAGGAGGAGGAGGAGGAGGAGGGGAGAGCTGGAGAGATGATCCAGGCCGCCAAAATAGGGCCGGAGTAGACGGGGTCGGGGCGGAAGTACAAAGGGCAGGAGGGGAATGGTCGATGCTGCAGGTTCGAGGATCGAGGCTCCTTCTGGATGCCGTTGGCCAACTTTGAGCCTCTGCAGGTCTCTGGAAGCGCTGGCATAATCCTTTTGTTTTCGCATGGGGCCCCTCTATATTGGTATTACTTTGATTTTGATGTCGTTGGGTCCTGTGGGTTCTTCTGGGGTGCTTCGGGTACCTTGGACTTCTTGCAGATTTAGTTGGTTGTGTGACTTTTGCTTTAGGTTGTGATTCGGCTCCTTGTACTTTCCACTGTATTTGGGGTGCTTTTGTTTGGCTTATTTTGTTTATGGTAATAAATGTCCAGCTTGTTTTCCTCGAGATTTCTTTTGTTCGCCCTGATATTGAATGCCACCTGCTCTTTGGGCGTAGGTGATCTACGGAGCTTCCTCTTCCAACCCCTGGAACGCTTTGCCACTGGTTTTTCTTAATGTGCACGCCCTCCCCCACACCCGACCAGCGACAAACCCATGACGATGCGACCCCCCTTCTATCCCTTGCACCACAACAATGAAAATGCAGTTTGCAACCAAGAGTTGGATTATGCGCGGACGCCCCGGGATCATGTTGTATTGGTTTTTGACAGGGACGGCGGGGGTGCCAGCATATTGCCTGCCGTGTGCAATGCCAATACCTCATCACTCTCTTGCAGAAAAGCAAGACAACGTGCACTTTGCATAATCATCCGAATGATGCGCGGACGCTCGGGGATCAATCCGCACTGGCTTTGGTGGGCGTGCCGGCATAGTGCCTGCTGTGTGCAATGCCAACAACTTCCAATCATCTCTTGCAGAACAGAATGCAAAGGTGCACTTTACACCAAACTCAGGATCCTGCGCGGACGCCCCCCCCGATCCATCTGCTTTCGTTATATAAGGAATGGCGAGGGGGTTCTGCAAACTGCTTGCTGCGTGCAGGCCTGCCATCCCTTTCATCCGGAAGCGCAGAGATAGCTCTGCCGGGGACGGCGGGAGGGGGGCGGCACATTGCCAGCTGTGTGCAGGGCCAGCGTCCCTGGCGAAAACAAAGGCTGCATGATTGCGTGTGCACCCGCACACAAGATACAATGATCGCTTCAGGAACGCCGTCGCTTTGCAACGGTTTTTTGACAGGGATGGGGGGGAGGGTCGGCATATTGCCCAATGTGGCGCACCTGGTGCGTGTGGCGCATCTGGCTGGCATGTGCGGCGTACTTCGTGGGTTTCGCGCACCTGGCTGGAGTCTGCATTGATCCCGATGGTTGTCAATTGCGGCCCCTGCCTATGCTGAGACTCTGGTGCTAGGCATGTAGTAGGAGGGCGAGTGGGAGTGAGCGAGACAGCTTGCGGCATTCTCGCTGGGAACTTGTAGTCCAAAAACAACCGCTGACTATGCTGAGATTCGGGTGCTGCTAATGTGTTGGGAGGGCGGGGGGTCTGAGCCAAACAGCTTGCGTTTGGGAGAGGTCTCTTGGCCCCTCCCTCTGCCCCCCTCCCCTGGGTCTGAACGGGGGGGGTCACGAAGGAACAGAGGGTTCGTTTTGACACACAATGACAACAGCATGGCCCCATATACCTCAGGCTGACTTCCTAGAAGGGGCAACATATTTCAGCTTAGATAAAAAAATGTTCTTTCCTAGAGAGAACGCGTTTCACGGGCGCTTGCCTTGGGAACAATCGGCGGCGCGTTTCGAACCGGGGGGTGGCCCCCCCCCAACACTCGGCGCCGTCGATCAAAACCAGGGGGACTCCCCTCCCCCCCACCCGACCCCCTCCCGACCCCCCCCCCTGCCTTGAGCAGGGACCGACCGTCCCCGCATTCTTATAGTAGTACTACGAAGCGTTCTTAGAACGTGAAAATGTTCTAAAAACAAAAGCGATGTTCTTAGAACATAAACCCGATGTGATAAAACAATTCAAGACGGACCCCGGCGCTTGCGGTCGCCAGCAGCGCTCACCGACGAGGATCAGAGGCAGCCCAAGGGGGGGGTGGGGGGGGCGGGGGTTTCAAACCCCCCCCTGGCGCCGGCGCCGGCGCTGGCGGCGGCCAGCAGCGCTGGCGGCGCTGGCGCCGGCGACGGCGGGCACGCAGCGACGATTACCACCACTACCACCACCGCCACCACTGCCATCACAACCACCGCCTCAACCCACCACCACCACCAGCACCAACCCACCACACAACCACCACCACCACAACCACAGCCAGAAACCACCACCACAACCACCACCACGACTCATCATCACCACCACCACCACGAAAACCCACCACCACGACCACCACCACCACCACCACACCACCACCACCACCACCGCCACAACCACCACCACCAGCAGGACAACCCATCACCGCCACCACAAACCACCACACCACCACCACCACCGCCATCACCACCACCAGCACCACCTCCACAAACCACTGCCACCACCACAACCCACTACCACCACCACCACAAACCACCACCACACCACCACCACACCACCACCACACCACCTCAACCACCACCGCCACAACTCACCATCACTACCACCACCACGAAAACCCACCACCACTACCACCACCACCACCACAATCTACCACACCACCACCACCGCCACAACCACCACCACTACCAGCAGCACAACCCACCACCACCACCACCACCAGCACCACCTCCACAAACCACCGCCACCACCACAACAAACACCACACACCACAACCACCACCACAAACCACCACACCAGCACCACCACACCCCCACCACCACCCCCACAACCCACCACCACCAGCACCACCACAAACCACCACCACACCACCGCCAAACCACCACCACCACCACCCACCACCACAACCACCACCGTCGTCCTCGTCGACGCTCCCCGCCGCCGCCGCCCGCCGCCGCAGGCGCTGGCGCCGGCCCAGAAAAGGAAATCGTCATCCCCACCGCCGCCAGCCGCCGCCGACGCAAGGGCCGGCCCGAGGAGAGGGGAAGCAGGGGAGGAAGGGTGGGGGGGGGGTCCGGTTTCACCCCCCCCTCCAAGCGACCACAGAACGCGCTCTTTCCCAACTCAAGAGGCCACCATCTGCTCCCAAGATGACTTCCAAGGGACCTCGAAGTCTCCCAATGATGTCCCTGCGAAGTCACACCATCACTAAATCGACCTTAAGATGTTCATCGGGTGTTGATCTTCTCAGACCCCCAGAGGGACATCGGCAGCTTCCAGCATTGCCCCAACATGGCCTCCAAGACGGCGCAATATAGCTCAAGCTGGACCAATGGCGTTCGACATGCATTCAAGAGGCCACCAGGTGCTCCCAACCAATCTGTCTCCAAGGGACCTCGAGGCCTCCCACGGGCGCACCCCCCACGAGGCTAAGACCAATCAATCGTCTTGAGTGTTTCAATGGGTTGGACCTTCTCGCTCGCCTTTGCGCTTCTGCTCGGCCAGTGAAGCCACCAGATGGCCCCAAGATCACCCCAAAGAAATCCAACACGGGGCCCAGAAAGGCTCTCAAAGCCCCCCGACGGTTCCCCAAAACGCCCCAGGAGCGTCCCCAGATGGCCCTAACTGGGCCTTGGCTTGGCCCCGACTTTGCCTCCCGATGCTCTTCAAGGTGGCCCCAAGAGGCCTCACAAGACCTCACGAAAGACCCAGAGCGACCCCAAAAACTTCAAACACTGCCACACCATGGCCCCAATCTGGTTCCAATATGCCCCGAACGGAACTCACATAACGGCATATCTGCGAAAGTCTCTACGGTTCCTCCTGTTGTCGTCAACGTTGTCATAACCAACGCCTTCATCACCACCACCTGAACCCTGCAAAGTTTCTGGAGGTGTGGGCTGTGGGATAGGAATGTGTCTTGGCATCTCGAATTCTGGGGCGTGCAAGACGTTCAAGGGCTGTTCTAGAGTAACCAGGAGATGCCAGGCCCCCCCTCTATCCCGAGCCCCTCTATAACAGTTATGGTTAAAGTAAGGGCTTTGGCCTCTTTAGTGCACTAAGACGTGGTGCCCGTGATGGTACTGAAATATCTCTTCCCCGAGAAGCTGCTGCTCTTCCAAAGGTCCATCAGATATTGTCCAGATGTATTTCTGAGTCTCCCCTGACGCCTGACCATCTTCGAGAAGGCTCCCTCAGTGGACCCATGAGTGGTGGAGGGCTTTCTCCGACCAAGCTTTACAATTGACTCCTGGATGGTCTCCGAAGACTCCTTCGCGCCGACGCTACAATAGACCGTCGAACTTCTAAAATAATAGGAGCGTGTGAGTGGTCCAGCTGTTGTTTCTTTTCTCGTAGCCTGTTTGTGTCGTCGCATGCTCCCAGACATCCCTGGACCAAACTACTCTCCTGGAATTGGTTCCATGATAGGCTGGTGGGGATACGGGAAGCGTCTGGAATCGAAATTGCATGTATCGCCCATTTGCCAATCTAGATTTATCGGTGCGAACTCCATGTGCTGTAAGAAACGTCCCTTTGACTTTCTCAACAATCAATGCTATGTTAGACTGGGAATCAGATGTTTCCCATCAAGGCTCGTCTTCTGTTATCGCCATCCTGATTTCTTTGTGTGCTCCCGCAAGACGCATTGTTTCGCGCCAAAGCTACCGTTGCTTTTCCTCCATCTCCTGGTACTGGAATCAAGCGCTGGGTGCTTTCATTGGGCTTACCATTCTCCATTCCATGGATAGCGCCAATCACAACTACTATTGTGTTGTTTACACATAGACGGTCTGTGCAATCTAATAAACTTGATTTGAATATGTGTGCTGGATGTCGGCCACCGTGCCGCGAGATACTGAATGGAGTCGTGTTCGGTGCCTCGAGAGCCGTCAATATTCAGTATGAAACGTTGTACACGCTCTTGATGCCCAACTCCCCGATCTCTTTGGGTGTGTTGCGTGATTTTTGGGAAGCGTCGCATGACTTTCCCTGAATCCAGAAAGTGGCCGCGAGGAAGGTCCACGAGGTTCAAAGACGGCCCAAGAGCTTCCCGAGACGGCTCAAGATGGCCTGAAGACTGCGCAAGAGGCCCCCGAAACGCCAGAAGAGGGCTCCACGATGGCCTCCAAGAGGTCCCTAATAGGCCAACATCATCCCCAATGGCCCCCTCAAGAGATCTTCGAGAGACATCCCAAGAGACCCCAACAAACATCCAAGAGAGCGCAAGGTCCTCTGTCAAGCAAGATCCGCTGGCGGCGCAACTGGCTCCGCTCCTGGCGCGCTCCGCGCCAGGGACGGGTGTCCAGCGTCGGTCCATGAGATTCGCGCGGACCTCCGAAATGTTCTGCCTATGTACTTTGTTCTTCGACTTTGCGGAGCCACACTGCCTGCCTTCCGCAGAGGGATGGAGGAGGGGAGAGGGGAGGACAACTACGTACTGGACCATTGATCCCCCTTGCTTCCCGTCGGCTCGCGGCAGTCTCCAACACGATGGCTCGACGGCCGCGTGCAACCGAGGGCCTGGCGCATTGTGAGTCCCGTGGCGCCCGGACGCAGGCTGCTCCTGCTCCCCCAACCAACCAACACCGAATCGGAACGCCGGATCGGATCGGGACGTGCGTCGGCTCGGGGAGCATCGGTACGGAATCGAAGTCGAATGGGATCGACCGCCACGGCAGCGCCGTGCCAACATCGGGCCGCATCGGGCCGCCGAGGCGTCGGAATCGAATCGGATCGGGCCGGCGAGTGCCCCTCCAGAGCTCGGGTTGCTCCTGATCCTCGCAGCAGCTGCAGGAGGCAGAAGGGTGCCCACCGAAGAATGCAAGGGGTGTTTGACGGAGCCACGCCGTACTCACGGTCTTGCTGACTGTGAGCCTTCGCCTTTTTGATTCTGGACTGTTCGCGGCCTCTCGCCCTCGACTGGACAACTTGGCACAACCAAGCGCTCGTCCCGCCCAGCCGTCGCACCACGATGCGCCGAGACCACGGCAAGTTTGTGTCGTGCCGACTTCGGCATTGGTTCCTGACACCGGGGGGATCCTTCAACCTTGAACGATCTGCTGTTTCCGAAACGCCAGATCGTTCAACATCGACCGATTCTGGGTCGCCAACGGCGCTCAACATTGAACGCCGGCGGCGGGGGTTGCCGCCGGTCGACACGACGCGAACCTACCGAATCCGATTCCAGTGGCATCTGTGCTGTACTGGAGAAGAATATCCTGCCGCAGCAAAGAGGAGCCTCCCACTGGCACCAAAAGACGGCCGGATCGTGTTCAAGCAGCATGCGCTATTGTACACTAGGCCACAACTCTCCTGCCAAATGATGCCCATCCTCCAGATGTGGCGAAAGAAATAATGTACACATGGATGCCCGCGGAAAAAGAGCCCTGCGATAATGCTTTATCGCCAGCCGTGTCGCAACCGACGACGACGTGCAGGCGAAAGCTTCGGCGTGCCCGACTTGCCGTCTGCAGGCGGCAGCTTCGATGCCCTGCGAAAAACAATACCAACATCTCCATATAGGAGTTTGAGACTGTTCAGCTTGCGCGCACAATGAGTCCATGGCTGGAGCAACACGTCTCCAAATCAGATCCTTGGAGCACATCTTGCAGGCTACATGTGGATGCACTGACGTGCACCTCGATTTCAAAAACACCTTCCGAATGCACCTGATGAAATCTAACCTTATTTTCGCGGTCTTTATTGAGCACGGTTTGTGCACCACGTTCAAGCATGTACATGCGCATGCTCCTGCAAACGGATCCATGTGAGTGTATGTACCTGGCCCGACTTTTGCGAAAGCAAGCATTTCAACTCTCGGAGGCAAGAGGTTGTGGTGAATGTCAGTGCTGTTTTGAAGTTCTCAGCTCTGAACAGTGCAGCTTTAATCTGCGGAATGGCCTGTCGCTGCCGCAGGCTACTCACTGTTGAGGCAGCGTCGGCGTGTGAGTCCAACAAGCATATGTAAACAATTGTGAATGGAATGCCTGCTCGCGTAAGGACCTGCGAATACGTACGTACGCGTGCACAGAATTGGCGAATGCATGGATCTAATTCTACAAGGTCAATGTGTATCCGGGTGGGAACAGAAAATGATTCTTCCGATTTTGCATGATGACTAATGTAAGCCACTATACGTGTTTGGCTATTTCTGATGACGCGACACGGTTGTGACATGTTCCTCCGTTCAGCGCAACTGGTGGCTTCAGCCCAGGCGCGCACGGATAATACCCAAAGAAGATAACACACATAATGCACCTAAACTGAATTTCGCGTATCCGCGTGAAAGGACCGTCTCTCGAGAATTGCCAAACTCCTGCTGACTCACCTGGTCAAATTTGAACGGTTTGCGTAGCGGTCGAGCCCAGAAAACTGGCCAGTGATGTGTGTTGTATTTGATTGCGGTTCACTGGCACCTCAACGGGCTTGCATTGCGGCGAATGTATTTACAATGCAAGCCGACACTTTGAATTCTACAATATACGTTCCGCACAACGGGTCCGATATATCTTTCGTGCCAGATTGTATCATGTGCGCCATTGCATCGCATATCGGCGGTAAGGGAAGCTGCAGTACGATGCACTACGCTGTATAGAGCAACGCATTAATTCCACTGCGCTGTGCTGCGCTGCCCTACGCTACGTTGCGCTCGCCCTGCGTTACACTGCGCTGCGCAGATCAATATTGCACGCTGGCACGCTGCGTTGAAATACGCCTGAAACCGTCACGCATAACATTTTCGGAACACCACACGCACCTAGCATCGCTGCAGGCGCAGCAATCAGCGGTTGTTTTGCCCCAGGAGAAAATGGAACATAACAAGGACGACCGCGACGCAACATAGGTACACCCGCATATTCCGTGGCAAACGGCGGCAACATTAATACCAAACTGCGTTCTTGGAACTCGGCTGCGCTCAGGTATCCGTGAGGGTTCTGCTCTTGGCTCGCGCACAGCAGATCTCTGCCCAAACGACATCACCCCCTGCACAGGTCTGGCTCCCGCTCCTTCCCCAGCGGGCAGAACATCCACCCCCATAATCATCACCCCGAGACGCGAAGCCGTCAGTAAACGCACCCACAGAAGGAATCGAATAGGGCAGGGCGGTTTAGCAAACGCCAGTTGTCAGGGTCCGGATGACTTCTCCTTCCTTGGTTCCCCGCCCCCCCCATCGGGGGTTGCCAGAAGGCGTCCCTGGCCAGATGTGCCCCCCGCCCTCTCGCGACCTCCTGGGGCCGAGGAGGACAGGAAAAGAGAAGAAACGCCGCGACGCCTGCTCGCAGCGCGAGACGCGTGCGCGCCCTGAAAGGTATTTCGCGTGAGCGAGGGCGCCTCGCTCCGACATGTGCGCCAGTGTGCGTACACGTACATATGTATATACACATACATACATGTGCAGCCGCCGCGGGCCCGCCAGCTGGGGCTGGCCGCGTCGCGTGACCCGTCCCCCTGAGCGGCTCGCTCCCTCCGCCTCCTCTTTCGGCCGCCTCCTCTGCTTTTCCCGTTCGCTCTGAACCGAGAGGTCGGAGGAGCACACGCTCATACACACACACATAGCCATACACACATCCATGTCCATAGGACGATCGAGGGAGATACACATCTATTGATCAAGACGATCTCGAAGAGAGCTCAACCTTTCATCAGCCATGGCGAAGCCCGAGACCCGCACTAAACCTCAATGAAACACCCCACGGCGTCTTGCCCGGGGTGCCATGGGGGTGCGTGTCTAGGGAAAAAGTGCAATGTGTTCGGAAAATAAACAAGAAGGGATGCACAGCGAACGTTGCAGAGACGACAAGCAGAGAGAATGACATGATCAACGCCAATTCCCCACCGTGCCGTGGGCACTGAGCGGGGTGTCCTCTGGTCCCTTCGAGCTCTTTGTGCCGTCGAGTGTTGGAATGCGCTGTTAAGGGCTCTAAGCCCCCAGCTCACGGATCTCTCAGGCGCTCGGGGGGTGGGGCCATGACGTTTACAAAGGCCTCGGAACTGTGGCTCGAGACATGAACTTCCAACATGCCAAAAGACGGTCCTGGGGGCTCGCCCTGAAACCGTGTCGAGGGCCCCTCGGCCCGTCTTGGGAGTCCTCGGACCAGCTCAAGCGGCTAACATCGTCGAAGTGCCGGAGTATTTAGCATGGCTTTTCAGGACTCTTTTTTCGCTCAAGGCGGCTATTGAGCGATGTCGGAAGCTTCTTGCGCATCCACGACGGCTCAAGAGGTGTCTAAAACCAACCCAAGAAGGCCCCTTCGCACCCAAGAGGGGCCCAAGAGACGCCCAGCAAGGCCCCAGGGGGCCCAGGAGGGGGAACCCGAACTGGCGTTTCGAGCCACCCACCCCAAGACAGCTTCCAATACTCCTAAGACGCTTTCAAGAGGCCTCCAAGATGCCCACACAGGCCCCAGAGAGGCCTCCAAGAGACCCCAAGATATCTCTAGAGGCCTCTTGTCCACGACCCAGGCGCGGTGGCGAGATGGTCCGAATGCCATTCGATACGTCGATACGTATCCAAGAAGCCAAACAAGCTACCATCGACAAACGCCCTGTGAACTGACGGCAACACTTATCTATCAATGTTCAAGATCATGTTTGTGCACAGCTATATGATACCAGAGAAAAACCCAATCAATGGATAGTTGTTTCTAAAGAGATCGACCGGGAACCCGGGAGCCCGGGAACCCACCGAAATCGGCCGGGAACTAATAACCGGGAACCCGGGAACCCGGAACCGGGAACCCGGGAACCCAGCCTGCTACCAAAATCGGAAGGAAACTTTCGCCAAATCTTTCAACTTCCGCTAGGACCCCTTCAGTGCAAGCACTGATTGGGGAATAGATGTGCGACCAGAGAGAGAGAGAGATTATACATTTATTGTTAAGCATGCAGTCCAAGATGGTTGGCCCAGCGGGCAGGACAGCGAAGAGCTGTTCGACACATAGCACAATCCCACGTCGAAGGCGTAGCGCGGGGACAACCACAACGCGAGCGGCACCAGCTTGACAGAGGCCAGCCAGAACCTCTGATCATGCGTTCAGGTATTCCGAAGTCTGGGCGTTCCCCTCAGACGACGAAAGCTGAGAACACACCCAAATATGACGC